>JAPDSC010130838.1:619347-661847 GCA_026290005.1 Latrodectus geometricus | reverse complement strand
GTAGTTAAGTAGATACAGATAGTCTAATATTATCTACTTAAGAAATGAAAATTGCTTTTATTTTCCATCAAATACATATATTTAAAAAGTGCAGTTAATTTGTTTTTTCTTAATATTTTTATATATGAAATTTGTAATCTAAAAGCTTGGTCTCTTACGAAAGATATATAATCTTTAAGTAAATTTCTATCATTTCATTTTTTTTAAACCCCCTTCTTATAAAAACTGAGTAATGATTTTCTTATCATATGTATCATTCTAAGTATTGAAAATTTCTGTATTATTGACTTTCAATTTCGAGAAGATATTGATGAAATAATATCTGATTCATTTTTCTGTAATTCAGTTAGATATGATCACGAATAAAATACAACAAAAAATAATAAAAGTACTTAAGTACTCTTTCACTTGCAGTTTTAAGACATGGCCAAGTAACAAGTTCAATACTTCTTCTGCCCAAATTTGAAGAGGAAGGTACCAATTGAGATAACAACCTCCTCACAACACCTAATTAGTAAAGGATCAATAGCTCTTACGGAAGTTATTTATGCATCGGCCTTTTCAATTGAACGTCTTTGGATGAATCAAGTGCCAAACAAACTGACATAAGAAGGACATTCACAACTGATTGATGAATTGTTAGCTCTGTGATTTTTTAATTCCGCAGTTCAGGGATTTCCACCTTGGACGTGGATATTTATAGTAGTTTGTCGTATACTTTGAAAGGTTGGTCTTTGTCGAAATAATTATCTTGAGCAAAAAATAACAATAAAGGAGAAAATAAACCATATCAGAATAAACCGTGCTAAACTACGTTAAAGTTTCTATATAGTTGAAAGTTTTATTTGAAATACAAACATTTTTTGTAATCAATTATTTATAATATATAATCTAGGGAAGATTTGAATTAAATAGAATCTCAACAAATACCTAGACTACAGTATCGTGATCAACTTCATTCTTCAACTGTATTTTGAAATTTGATATCTTAATATAACAAGTTCATCAGAACATTTTTGAATGTTCTAAACTATTTTTCAACTATTATTAAACCTGTTAACAGCCATACCATTATGAAAAAAAAACTTCTATTAAACCTGATACTCCACATAAGCTCTCATACCACATACCTCATAAGCACCTCATTCCCATTATTTGACCATATTTAAAACATTTAAGGAAACATTTTCCGAAATGCTTCAAGATAAAACCAAGAACAGGAGTTGTCTACTTTTCTTACGACTATTCCTTGAAATAGGGAGTTAAGTCACTGCAATCATTTTCGTATTTCAGCAAATTGATGTCAATAGCTTTGATAGCCTGTCAACCATTGAGTAATTGATTAACAACATATTCTCACAGACCACATCACTAATATACTAAATTTAGTTAAAAAGCATGTACTTCCATCCTGTGTATCGTTGGTTGATAAATATCGTTGGTACTTCCAACCTATGTATTCCTGTGTATCGTTGGTTGAAAAAAATAAGTCCCACTTCAGATAAATATCTCATTGCTTTGTTGCAGATCAAATATTAAAGGTGGTATCCTCAGATGGTTTTTAAAATATATTTCAAACAATGACAAGAGCTTTATTATAACTCTAGTTTAATGTAAATATACAAGTATAAAAATTTATCAAAATTTAAAAAGTATACAAAATAACTCTTAACCTTAAATCATAAATTGAGCCTCATACGAAAATGAAAACTGCACTATGAATTACCTACAAATGAATCCGTTCATTGAATGAGAACATTATAATAGAGCTTTCATTTGAAGAAAAATAATTAGACAAGAATTTATAACAAATAAAGATTATGTACACCTATAGTCTGAAATAAATTTAAATATAAGAGATCACTGGTTGTTAATAATGTGTGTGTGCGTATGTGTGTAGTAGTTGATGTTACTTAAAATATCGAAAAAAAGCATAACAAATATATATTAAATAATGGAAAAGATTAT
The DNA here is from genome assembly GCA_026290005.1 of Latrodectus geometricus. Lineage (NCBI taxonomy): Eukaryota > Metazoa > Arthropoda > Arachnida > Araneae > Theridiidae > Latrodectus > Latrodectus geometricus. The sequence goes on along the minus strand of JAPDSC010130838.1, from coordinate 659,879 downwards.
GTAAATGTTATTTTATCGTTACGAATAAAATTATTTTCGGTAAATGAACCTTATTTAAAAATGTTTGACTCCAAACTCATTTGGATAAATATTTTTATATACCAATTCTTAAGAACGTGAATGAAATCTAGAAGAAGAAATGTTTATTTGACTGTCAAACATTCATGAGGAGAAATTTATATTAATATACTTGAAAAAAAAAATCATTACACCTGAAAAATTAGCTACGACAAGAAATTAGCGGGTTCGATTTTTAATTCTTAACAATAAATATGCTACTTTAAAATGTCTGAAAACTTATTGAAATCAATCCTTTTTGTGTCTTAGGTTTCTGATTTCTAAAAACGTAAGAGAAATAAGATGTAACATGAAAAGTTTATTAGACAGTTAAAATTTTGAGAAAAATCTACATTAAAAATGTGTGTGTGTGTGGGTGGGGTGTGGAACATTTCTATTGGAAGGTTAGTTGCGACCAGAATTTAGTGGGTCCGATTTTGATGACTCAAATACTCACTATTGTAAAAAATTAAAAGGAGTAATCACATTATTTACTATAATACATTGCTTCTATATAGGGGGAATATATAGTTTTGAGTAATAACATTTTAAACGTATAAACTTTTCTCGAGATCATGACTCTGAATTGCAAACCATTATCTCATAGAGTACTACTGTTTTCTTCTAGCATTTAATAATCAATGTACTGTTCGATGAAATTATTTTTATATATGTGAATACCAATTCACTAATATTAACAGTGAGTTTGTACTTATTTGTTGTAAAAAATTATAAGGAAATATTAAGTTTATGTACTGAAAATAAAATTAAGTAATTAAAACATTAATGTAAATAAAAATAGTACATTAATATTAATGTAAATAAAAATAATTATTAATGTAGTAAAATATTAATGTAAATAAAAATAATTACTTTAACACTTTATTTTATTAAAAATAAAAAGTTACTGCAGTTTTGTATACCAATCGATCATAGTTAATGGTTAGTACTTTATTTTCTTACTCCAGTGATCTGGAATCTCAGAGCAGGTGTCAAAGATGATTAATGTAGCATTTTTTCGTGTTCAAAAAAGTCCTTAGATATATTTACAAGAGCTATAAATTTAAACTCATTTTGTCTTGCAGATAATGAGTGTTAAATATGGATTCCAGTGTCTCTCCATTAGTGTGATGTGGAGTGAAAAAGAGGGCCTCAGGTATTGACTATGATTCAAAATTAAGAAATAGTTGACTTAATTTTGAATCAGCCAAGGGGCTTGTATTCTTCAGCTGAAATAAGTTGCCAAACACATTGCAATAATCTAAACTAACCCTGAATTTTCAGTTCATATTGGGTGGATAGGAATGGGTATTATTAATCACCATTACAGATCGGTGACACAAGTATAAATATAAAAATCTAATATTTATTTTTTTATTTAGAAAAAGAGAAGAGAAACTGGACTAACTGGAAATCAATATGCAAAAATTATTAGATACTTCAAGAAGTTTATATTGTGGTTTTTCGTAAAAGAAATGTGCATCAGAGTTGCATTTGTAAAGAATTTCATTAAATTGTTTTTTTTTTTAAATTAGTTTTAGTTTTTCGATAAGAGGTTTGAATTGTATATGTTATGGACAGAGAAGAGGACATGCATTTCGCTTTGCGTTGCTTACAATTTCAATTTAGGCTTATGTTTGAATTGTTGCCTCCAGATCTACAAAGTATGCTGAATGAATTTCCCGGACACGAAGATGCTCATTTTACCGAAAACATGAGATTAGCAATTATTAAACTAAATGCTAAAAAATCAAAAATGGGTGAAGACTGTGAAGAAAGAATGAAATGTATGTCCTCTGCTGTCTCTGAATTATTGGAAAACTACAAAAACAGAGAATTCTTGGAGTTTTGTGCCTATCACGGATTCAGAGCTGCAGAAGATTACAAGAAGGGAATAGGAAAAACTTCTCGGGACTTTTTTAGCAATGTTATGCGTATTTTCAAACAGGCAAGAGAAAAAGAGTCTTTTACAGAAAACTCTTGGCAATCATTAGAACAAACTGCATGTGATGTTCTAGAAGAAGCAAAGCAGTGGGGAGAATCCGATGAGAACTCTGAATGAGAATTCTACTTTTGTTTTTTAAGGAAATTTATATTTAACAAATTGAGTTCGTATTATTATTTTATTGGAAAAAAATTTTTGTAATGAAAAATTATTTTAGGATATTATATATTTTTAATCTCTTGTAATAAAGAATCGATTAACGTAAATAAACTTAGTTACTTCTTTTTGAGGGAAAATTTAGAAATGTGATTACAAACAGAAGTTAAATATAAAGTTTTAGACTATTTTACTGGAAACCAGCTTTGTAAGATTTCTAATTATTTTCAAGGAGTTATTTGGAAAATGTGTAATAGCAATTTTAAATTCCTCATCCTGATCTTTCATACAAAAAAAAAAAAAATTTCAATTTCAATCATTACAAGTGATTTTTTTTTTTTTTTTTTTTATAAAAAAATCTTAAAAAGCACAATATACGTGAAATTAAACTTCTGAAATCATTTCTTTTGAATATTTTAGTTTAAGTTATTCTAGATTTTTTCAAATAAAACTTGTTTTACATCAATGAGTACAACAGGAAATATTAAATAATAATGAAATTAATTATATAACAAAAAATTCCTTCATAAAGAAGCATAGTTGAAGTAAAGAATTTAAAAAACCCTTAAATACGTATAGAAATTAATTTAAAATAATGCTACTTTCTGAAGAAAACATTCTAATATCGGCATTTTTAAAAGGGATTATTACAATGTCTTAGATTTTTTGTCTTGTCAGGAAATTTTTCTTCTTGAATCTATTTATTAGCAGTTCAGTATTCTTGTATCCTGGTGATCGCAATTCTCTTAAGTATACATAGTCACAGACAGATAGACATTAATAAATCTAGAACTTAACAATTGTCTTTGAAAAATCTTATACTTTAATTTCAATGCAATTTTTTTCTATGAATAACTGGAAATGAAGAGAAAACTTTAATTTGCACATCGTTCTGCAAGGTGTATTCTATCTGAAGTAAATTTTTTATTGGCAATAAAATGCTATTTAAAAAAATATTCATAGAAATCTGCTACACTCTGCTTTCAAGATTTTTTTTATTCACTTATAAGAATTTCATGCATACGCTTATTGTAACCAGAATCTTTTTCCTTTTGTTAAAACTTATAGCTAGAAATTAGGTTTTGATAAAAAAAATACCAGAGGCGCTTCATAACATTAATAAATTCAAAGAAATAGATTTAAAATATTCGACAAAAATCTTAAATACTTGAACAATTGAATTTCATTTCAATTATAGTTTACGACAGTGGGAAACCTATCAAGCATGATTATTAGCATTTCATTTCCCTTCAAAAATATTCAAAGCCAATAATCGTGAAGACAGCAAAATAACTTAAAATAATGTTGTCAAGAAATGGAGCGTATTTATTTGCTCTTGTTCCGACAAAAAATTGAATTTTTATTCATCTGCAATTACATAGGTAACGACAATGTGATATTAAGCATGTCTAGTCCTGCATTTCTTGGCTAATGTAATGTTTAGCTAGTAGATCAAAATTCGTTTTCTTAGATATTTACCTCATCATTATATTGTATGTGATGCCTTTACTCGATTGATACTTAAGAATTACAAATCAGCTCCTTAAAAGCTCTATCTGAATTTATCAACAAACCCTATTTGTTAGATCTTAGTACAAAATGATTTAGAAGAAATGCCTTAACTTTGAAATCCAATTAAGAAGAACCTCATCATTTGTGGACCGTGACAGCCTGCTGAAAAGCATTGTTCTCTTGGTCGGAAAATAATTTCCATATTTATATCAATCGAAGACCATCGTGCAGAGAGGGTCGATGTTCATTAATATTCTGTGGAATTTAGCTTCTCCCCGATTGTGTGTCGTGGAGAAAAGAATACCATCTCAAGTGTCGACTTCGTCATTTGACCGTTGTTAAAGAGAAAGATGGCTGTGTTTAGTGGCTTTGGTCTCCAGGAATTTATGTCCGTAAATGTATTGAAATAACCTAATTTAGTCTCATCGTTTGACTTTGTTTGAAATTTACAAGGCACTATTTTTTACAGTCATATTTAGACGTATTCAAACAAAACGCCAATATTTCCTTTTTATAGTTCTAGGGATATGTAAATATGAAATTGCAAAATAATTACTCAAAATAAAAAATAAAAAAAAACATGCATTCACTTTTATTCACTGTTAAAGTCGCGCTTGCAAAACTTAAGTAGCGTTGCGAAAATAAAATTTAGAGAAAATTATGCATTATATGAGTAGATCAACATTCATTTGTTTTCAATATTACGAAATTTTTACTTGCTCTACCTCATTGCGTTTCTTCCTCAATGAAATATTAGCTAAACTTTCAATTCTCAATCAGTTGTCTGAATTTGAATATTGGAAAAAAAATCACTGATTTATCGATATATCGACGCCAAATATCCAAACAATAATGCAGGAATTTTGTTCGTTACCCACATCAATAATCCATTTAGAATTTCTTGAGCGACTCCGATAATTATAATAATTCTAAGGATCCTTACTGTATGTGCGTAAAAGCAGGAAAAATTGGAAATTACGATAAAATGATAACAGATCTTAGTCATTAGATTCTAATACTGAGGTGAAAAAATATCGTATAATCAATTTGCATAACAATAATGTTACGATGCATACTATTGAGTAGAACTGCCACGCCAGTTCGATTCAAATCTTCCTCTACTGATAGGAAATTCGTGTCAACGAACCTTTACATAGATTATCTTTAAAAGATACAGCCATTTGAATGATCTTCATGATGGGCAATATTAAATTAAGAACATTAATTCTTTTCATCAGGTGATTAAAGTATAATTTTTTTACAGAGAGAGAAGAGTTCAAGTTTAATCTCTAAAGCATAAAGATAAATAATATTTGAAGAAAACAAAAAATAGGTTTTATCTTGCAGTCATGGAAGATATTCAAAAGTGGTAGACATCTATGTTAAGATTGAGTTCATTTTAGTGCTTGTAAAAGATTCTATGTCTTTCCATATGGAATTGTGAATGCTAATGTGTAAAGATACTATAATTGAAGCTTAATTCAATTTCATGTTGGTTAATGGCTCGGAGAAAACAATACTGGATCATTCAGGAGTCTCTTCATCGGAGATTCCTGAGCAAACAATTTTGAGCATGACACGGCCAGTTAACCCAAAGTATGTTTGCAACAGCGTTTGATTACTCGAAATTCTCTTACCATTGACAAAAATGATCAGCAAGAGCAATTATTTTCATTCCTTATAACATAAATTAATGTCGTCGTATGTACTGATTGATTTTACTTCTAAAAGAATAAGACAAAGAATAAAAAAGGCTGACAATTATGCACTGATAACCGATATTTATAGCACGCACATGAAGGATTAGAATTGTATTTAAATATATTTCCTCTTTCTGTAACATCATTAAAGCTTATACAATATTTAACCGATGCAGAAAACCCTCAAACATGGTCTATGTGTAATTCAGTTAATAAGCCATTTTTTATATCATATAACATGAGAAAGTTAGATTGAAGAATTCATATCTACTGGAGGACTGATCAGTGGAGGATTGTTCTCATTACAGATGAGCAAAGATTTATTTTTTGAAGCGATGGTAACGTTTATTTGATATGAGGAAAGTTTGGGACAAGTTATTGTTAATCAAATATTCTTAAAAGAGCTTTATGAGTTATCAAGTGTCTATGTTTCGGATGATATAACCTTGTATGGCAATCAGACCTTATATCTTCAGCTTTTTCCATTTCCCCTACCAATCTTATATATTGCATAATAGAGTGCATTACATACATAAGCCAATTAACGCATACAATAAGCTCTTAATTATAAATCTCATTCAAACGACAAACTGGGCACTTATAATTGCCATACTACGTTATACCAAAAAAAAGTACAGTGAACGTTACAGAACTTTTACCAAGCATATTCTCTCAAAGTATAAGCCTTCATATAGCTTGAATATACACTGCTTAAAACAATTAAAGGATACTGCGGTTTTAGGTGGATCTTGTGGCTGGGAAATTTTTTAGTTGATTCATACATGGTCGACAGACGTAGAAGTTTATATGAGAATAAATTACATATGTTTGGCGGGAAAAAATGCATTTTATTGCGCAATTGTGAACAACAACAAAAAAAAAAATACCATTTGTGCATATGAGAAAAAAAGAATAGACCGCGCGACCATCCCAATTGTGATCTCGGATATTAACAATTTAATTTATGACTTATGTCACAGAATTAATGAATTATTTAAAATAAAAATTTACTACAGTTTCTGCTTTAAAACCTAAAACAAACTGTGCAAAGTAAGGCAGTGAATTTTTTGTTTTACAGTGGAATTATATCGAAACAATTTGACAAAGTGGGATGCTTAAATTATATCCAGCAGCCGGCGCATGATAGAGACGCGCCGAGTCGTCTAGTCCACCCGTCACTTCTTGCCGTTTAGTTTCACTTCTAAGTTAATCGTCTTACGTGGCAGGTCACTCGCTTCTTACCGCACTGATACGAATTTGTTTCAAAACTGTTGAATGTTTGAACTGTTGTTCGAAACTGTTGATACGAAACTGTTGAATTTGTTTTTCAACAACCCGTCCAAAATGACTCAGCCAGGCACCAGTGCTAAGAGAAGTAAAACATACCATTATCACAATGAGTGGGAATATGATTTTTTTTTGTTATGATGAAGGAGAAATGTGATTGTCGCATATGTAACTCAAGTGTGGTATTACAAAAAAAGCAAACATTGAAAGACATTTTAAAACCATGCACTTAAAATACGCTACAGACTTTCCAATCGGCAGTGAACTTCGAAAAGTTAAAGTGCATGAATTAAAGTCAAATTTACATTTACAGCAATTAGTATTTACGAAACCAAGCACCAAAGCTAAAGCAGTAACATTGGCGTCGTTTAAGATTACAGTAGTTTTGATAAAGCGAAAAAAACCATTCGAAGATGGAGAATTGATAAAAGAAGCTTTCATTAAAGCGGGAGAAGCGCTTTTCCACGATTTTAAAAACAAATCTGAAATAATATCGTCAATAAATAATATTTCTTTGTCGTGTAACACTGTGATGCGACAGACTGAAGCTATGAATAATAATTTGGAATATTTATAAAATTACGATTCAAAAGCTTGTAAGTTCCTATCACTTCAATTTGATGAATCCACAGATATTAGTGACATTGCACTGTTATGCCTTTTTGTGAGAATGGTTTTCGAAGATATGACTTCAAAAGAAGAATTATTAACTATAATTCCATTGAAAGGACAAAATATCTACAATTCATTTAAAAAATTTATTGATAAGACAAGATTTCCAATACATAAATTGGTCTCTATTACAACTGGTGGAGCTCCAGCAATGGTCAGAAATCGAACTGGTTTTATTGCCTTATTCAATAAAGATGAGGAAATTCCCAGTTTTACAAGCTATCATTGCATTATGCATCAACAGGTATTGTGTTCAAAAACACTAAAGTCTTATAATATAATGCAAATTGCTTTTAAAATCGTAAATTCAATTTGTTCAAGAAGTATTCAGAGGCGACAATTTCGGGCGCTTTTGAAAGAAACTGAATCAGAATACGGAGATCTCTTATTGCACACAGACGTGAGGTGGCTAAGCTGTGGTGCTTTTTTAAAAAGATTTCGTATTCTGTTAGCAGAAATAAGAAATTTTCTACAAATAAAAGGAGAGCACATTACTGAATTGGAAGATGGGAAATGGCTCATGAAACTAGCTTTTCTCTGCGATATCACTGCAAAACTTAACGACTTAAACCTAAATCTTCAAGGAAAGAATATATGTTTAACAGACATGATGAGGGCGATTAAAAATTTCAAAGAAACGATAAAAAGGTATGCGTCTCAATTAAGAAAACATAAATTGAGAAACTTCAAATACATGGAGGAAGAGTGCATCCATAATCCAAACCGAGACTTCAAAGATTTCGCTGAACATGTAGATGTTTTGTTTGAAAAATTTGAAAGAAGATTCACAGACTTATTTAGGTTGGAAGAAATACTCAATTTTATGATATTTCCATTTAATGAAAATGTCAACATTTATGGAGTATCTGAAAAAATGGGACATTTAATAGATACCACTTCAGTCACGGTCGAAAAGAAATTATTAAATTAAGATGCGATATATTTCTTAAATCCAGACATCTAGCGATACTGATTTTTGGAAATTAATTTCTGAGGAAACGTTTCCAAATATTTACAAATTGATTTTGTATTTGAAATCATACTTTGGATCAACGTATGTTTTCGAATCTCCTTTTTCATCCATAAACGCCATAAAAACTAAACATTGGTCGCGTTTAACAGATTAACATATAATTTCGTGTTTACGCATTGCAATAAGCTCGTATTAGCCACAATATGGTAAACGTGTCGCAGATATACAGTGTCGAATTTCAACTAAACAAAGTGATTTGGATGGTCAATTTTTATGTATATGAATATTTTGATTATTTTCGTCAGTAAATCTTTATTTTGTAAATACTAAGGGTTTTTTTTTTTTAAATAGAAAAATTAAGTAATATATCATTTTTTCTGCCATTGGTAGATCGCCTTCGATTTTTTAATTGTGGAGTAGACCACGGACCCCAAAAGTTTGGCCATCCCTGCTATAGAGCATGTGTGGGATGCTTTGGGGAGACGCATTGCGGCAGGAGTGCACCCCCCGGGAAACACGCAGCAACTGAAACAGATGCTGATTGAGAAATGGGCACTCTTACAGCTAAAACTGCTAGGCAATCTGGTGCTCAGTATGGGGAAACGGTGTGAAGAAACCATATTGCAGTAAGGGGAGGGCATATCCCATACTCAGGAATATCTGTTTGTTATTGTTCCTCTTGGATCTTGTGCAAGGATACTATGAGTTCAATAAAGCCTATTTTTATTTGATTCCATAATGTATGCATTGTATTCATTTTTGTGCAACTATGCTTTCGTCATCCTTTAAGTACAAAATGATGTGTCGCATATTTGAATTTCATGTCCTACAGAGGATTTCTTGCGGAGTTATGGTAGAAAAACCATCTGTTGCTTAAGTTTTGCACACCAGTGTATATATAGTAGCAAGCCTTCTTCAGTAAATGTATCTGATGGATTGATTACCAGTGGATGTCGTGTCCTCAGGGCCAAGCTAGGTTCTTGGTCACTAAGCGATATATAGTGTATATAGTCTAGGAGAAAAAAATTGTTTTCTTTTCTTTTTTTTTCTCTTCTTTAAGTTGTTAAAATACTTTCCTTTTAAAAATAGCCTCACTTTATCTCTAATAGTCTCACTTTTATCAAATATAATTTGTTTTGTTTTTTCCTTTAATCTTAAGAGATGTTAAGCAGCAGAAGTCTGTTTTATTTATTTATTTATATATTGAAAATATGATACTGATGCAATGGAATGCCAAAGGCATCTGGAAAAAAACATATGCTATCTTTTGAAGAATTTATGTCTTCTGACATTTTAATAATACAAGAAAGCTATCTCCCAGAAAACAATATTTGGAAAACATAGGTTGTATCTTATAGGGAGTGGTCTTACGTGATAGCATTTTCAATCAAATATACTTAAATAATGAAGTTATGTGTGCGAAAATACTAATTCATAAGCTAGTCCTACATGTAATAAATATCAATTCGCCAAGAGGCAAAATAAATATTATTGCCACAAAATTAGTGCTTTTGTCGTAAGATTTAAGGATAATTGTATTCATACTCCAATACCTTTAGATTATTTCGGTCTAGGAAATTTTGAACTTAATAAAGCATTAAATTTAATTGAATTGAAAGATGCAATTAAATCTACAAAAAACTCCATGGTAAGATGGCTTTTCCGCAAAAATCTTTAAATTCTTCAGTCAAATTTCCTGTTTCAAATTGTTTACTTTATTTAACAATATTTTCTTCCAATACGGAATTCTCCCTAGTTAGAAAAATGCAACTATTATTCCCATTTATAAACGCCAAAAATCCAAACATTACATTTTATCATTTCGCCCAATTTCCTTAACATCAGTTTCTGCTAAAATATTTGAAAGAATTCTGTGTGTCAAAGAATTATCACATTCATTATAAAGCATTAAAACTTGAGAATCATCATTTGGGATTCGTGACTGCCATACAGTTGAACAGATTCTTCTTAGAGACATTGTATTTGCAAAAAAAGATAAAAGCATGTAATCGGTATCTCATTTGATAACCCACTAGTCCATTTATGATTCAGTATATATTGATGGACTAATCTTATAAAGTTTACAAATGGATATCATTGACAATATTTTGAAAGATGGATTCACAATTTCCTTCAAGATCGATTCTTTAAAGTGAAATGGCGAAATTGTTTACCCCCAGAAGAGTTTTTCTAGAAAAAGGAGTCCACCAGTGCTCAATCCTGTTATTTATAATATTTCTGTCTTTATGTCTTATTTTTTTAGACTATCCCTTTTGGGATTAAAAATTTAGTATATGCTGATGTTATTTTTACATGTGGGATCCATGAATCCCTTGAGTTTATTAAAATAAAACTCTTTGATGCTATTCATAATATAGAACTGTGTAGTTCCTATTGGAAATCTATTGAAAATTGGATATTTTGGCCACACTAAATGCACTGCTATTAAACTTTCCAAACGCAAAAGTGATATAAGTTGGAATTTTGGTATCAATGGAGGAACTAACTATCCAGAGAGTGGAATGATAAAATCACCTTTCTTGGTACCACCGTAGACCAGAGTGTGAACTATAAAGCCCATACTCAGAATCTTTTAAATAAAGCCCTTAAAAGAATCAATTTTTAAAAGTGTTTGCAAGTAAAAAATATGGTGCTTGATCTTCTCACCTTCTCTCTCTACCTTGTTAAATCTTCAATATGCAGCCTTTTCTGGTACAGCAGTCCTATCTTGCCCACTCTCAATAAATCTCTCCTCCATTCATTGAAGGTCTGTTTTACTACCACTCTTACAAACGCTTTGGAGCTACCTAGCTAGATTCCCAACCTTGTCTTAAGGAAAATAGCAGATGCAACTCCCATATCAAATAAAATTCAACTACTTAATTTCCAATTTTGGCCACCTTTCCTTAAAACGTTTTCTCTATATTCAAGTATAGTGGAATATACTCTCAAAAATCTCAACATCCTTCGTTATCAACTGTTTTAAAAACCATCGTGGAATTTGATGTCACACAACCCAATTTATATAACTCCTTTACTTCTTCCTCACGCTATCTCTTCTACAGTATCTTCTGTATTCACATTACAGGTTTTGAATTCCAAAATAAGTATTTTCCTTCATATCAAACTGAAGCCTTGTTTACCGAATTTTTTCATAACTAATCTGAGGCTTACTGGTTTATAGCAACAGATGCTTCAAAATCCTCCAGTAAAACTTCTATTGCTGCCTGCATTAGCCCCGCTTCAATCCATCAAATTTGAAATCAACAATATGAATTCTATCTACACCGCAGAAGCTCTAGCAATAAATATGTCAAGCTTTTGACGATTTAATGGTCTCTATAATGTCCCAAACTATATCTTTTCTGACAAGAGAAACTGTTTTTACTGCTCTCTCTAATACTTTTAAAAGATCACATAAAATAGTCTTGAGTCTGAAAAATAAATTGGTCAGAGCTATTAATAAATTTCATCCTGTTATAAAAATCACATGGATTCCAGCTCATAAGAATATTGTGTGTAATGAAGCTGCAGATAAACTAGCCAAATCAGTTATTGACTTGGATGTTTTCTCACCATGGATCTTATCAGAGGATTTTTCAACTTTCTATAGTTAAAAAAGAAAACTACAACTTTCCGATAACCTATAATAAATATTATGGAAATATAGGTGATTTACTAGCATGGGAATTTTTTGATGTGGCATTAATATCTAGGAAAGATGTTCTTAGATTTATAGCACGAATATTAATTGTGCCTGCTTCTTTAATAATTTGATTTATATGATTAACTCCTCTTTATGCAACTCATGTGAAATCCAAGATGATATGATTGTTATCTTATTATTTATCACATAAGTATTAAAGTAAAGAATTTTTGAATAAACTAGGGTCATCTAGTGAAAGCTATCCTATAAACAGTGCCTACAATTTATTGTAAATAACCTTAAATTTATTAGGATTGCATCAAAATTTTAATACATCTTGGTAGGCTCTAAGTTGATTTTGAATGTTGAATGTAATGATTCTCAACTTCTGGAATCATTAAAGACAATAGCCACCACTACGAGTTGCGTTACGATACATTTCTCCTGACGATTTAGAACAACACATCAGGAAACCTTTCCTGAAGGAAAGACTTGATCAATGGAAAAATTCCAAATATCTCTATTCTCTTATCTCACATCTATTCAAAAAAATCATAGGCTATTATTATGAATTCCCAACTAGAAGACATATGGCTGATCAACGATAGAACAAGATCTTTTCCTACCAATTCGATTCTATTTAGATTTAATGTCTGGTATACGGATCGCTGCCACAATGCGGAGATTCTGCATTTATAGATCATATTTTCCTAGACCGCCCTTTATATGAGGAACCAACTACGGAAAAGATTAATAGGAACATTATCGTTCTCTTGGATATTTAAATTATCTCCAAATCCGGAAAATAAAATTCTTGCTTGCTGCGAATTTTAGTGACTAAGCAATTTTAATTTTAATGACATAAAAGTAAAATTTTGTAACTTCTACCTTCCTTGAATTGTCCTTTATTACAGATATTGTTAATCGGACTTATCTGCTTTACATCAAGACCGCATCTCTTGATCTCCACCAATTAATTAAAAGACTTCAATCGACTTTTTTTTAACTGGACTCATCTTTAATAGACTGGAGATGAGATTTATAATCAATTGATTATAAAGCATCTCCAGTTATCTTCTTCAATGTGAGCAACAAGCATCTTAGCATAGAGCTGTAAACGTCTCCATCATAACCTACTCACTTCATGAATAATATATGTTCGCGTTGATAAAAGCTCCGATATAACAGAGCATTGATTTTTAATGCCATATCTTGAATTGAGGCGAAACAGGATAGTCTGTTCCACCTAGTTTGCTAAAAAGGTAAATCACAGTACATTAGAGTAATCAAATAATGAAATATAGCTTTACCGAACAATATGAATAGTACTAATTATTTTTATTAAATTTTATGGAATCAGGATTGGTAACCAAAATGCTAAGATCTTCAATAATTGCTGCATTTAATTTTCACACTTTACTTTGTTCGGAATTGAATCTTCGTAAGCAAATCTTTGAGCACACTCCTTGAAAGCAATTCAAAGCGCTGTACAGATCATATAAAAATTTAACTGAAAGAAGTTTGGAAATTCTGTTTAGTTATTATTATTATTTAATACTGAAGTCCAGATTCCTTTCATGCTCGTTTCCGATTGGCAGTGAATTGAAAAAAACGAACTCACATTCGCTGAAAAAACAAATTATTTTCCGAAAGTCTGATTTTTTTTAATATATGCCACACAAGCAAATTTATAGTGAGTTCATGTAAAATTACAAAAGTAATAAGAAATTTGAGTTAGCCAGAGATTAATATCTTGATATAGTCTTCATTCTATTTAGAGCAGCTATTCATATTTTAACTTCAGGCAAAATTTCGGCTCACACAAACAGAATATATAGATTTTATATAGATAACAATATACACAGTTGAGCAAACTGGCATAGTCTTCAGATCTGCTTGTGCCACCACATGGAGAACTTAAACTTTATACCTTAATTGTTAACGTTTGCCTTACAGGGGCCTAATGCTAAGAAACGATTTTCGGAACTGAATGTCACTGGTTGGACCTTAGTTATAGTTGAACAACGAGCGCAATTTCTATAAAAAGCCCTCAAGAAAGACATGTGACGGTTGTTCATGTCTTATAAAGATCTTTGTATGTCAAGCTATCAGCTACATATGTAGTGTTAAACAGTGAAACTTAATAATAACAGTGAATTAGTCTCTCGAGCCTGTTTCATATTTTGAGTTTTAAAAAAGTATTATTAAATTGATCGTTTTTGTGTAACCAAGAAAATGCAAGTTTTTAAAGCAATTGTACCCCTACAAATGAATAATTTAGTACGCGTATTTAAAATTAAGCACTCTGCAACTTTAATTAGTAGATTTGCAATTTTTCTATAAAAATGTATTCAAGAAATAATTGTATTGTTTTAAAAATATTGTGTTACTCCGAAAGGCTAATAGATATAATTACTTTCTCTTTAATGAATAAAATAATAAATACGAGATTTTATTTGATAATGTATTAACTGCAGTTGAATGAATTTCTTTTCAGTTAAGCAAATTGCATTCCTTGGCATGATTTCTTTAAACGCTTTGGAATTTTTGACAAGAATAATTTTCTAATCCCTATTCATTATAAGCCTCAAAATCTCACAAGCTTGGAAATTAAACTTGTAAATGGAAGCATTGCATGTAATTTTAATGGTTTTTGAATATTTTACAATGTTAAAATACAATTTATACTTCAAAATTATCTTTATTAATATAGCATATATATAATTCTTTCCGTTTTAAAAACAGGACACTTTACAGAGAAAATATTGAGGAATTGTAGATATCTTTCAAAATTGACATTATCATGCGAAATATGATACATGAAACGTTGTAAGTGCTGATTTATATATTTAAAGCAGCAAACTGACATGAAATTTTCTGTAAATTTCAACAACTAGAAAACTTAATTAGCATTTTACTTCTACTAGAGTGACTTATCCACTGTAGAGGAATGCTAATTAATTATACATGATACAAAAGGATAGAATACTTCTCATGCTGATTCTAAGATTTACTTTCAACAGTTACTCTTCACATATTTTCTTACAGCACAATGAATTATATGCAGACAACGAATATAGTAACAACTATTAATTCCTTGGGAGACGTTGGAAGGAAAACACAGCATTAAAATTTTAAAAAAAAATTTGGATATTTTAAAATAAATTATTTAATATTTTAAAACAAATTGTAAAATATATTATTTCTCAACACATGTATAACACAAACATGCACATTTAAATCTTATATTACAGTAAAAACTTTTTCAGACAAATTTTAATGCAATTTAGAGTTTAACTTTGAGGATATTTTTCACTATATATATATTAAAAAAAACTGTTTTTCAAATTCTTTTCTGATAATATTAGAAAATTGAATGATTCGATAAAAATTTTGTGATACAAATCATTTTTAAGGACTGAGAGTTAAATGATAAATATAAAAATTTATATGGAGCCTATATATTAACTTCAGTAGGAAATTATTTTAACAATTCTTTATGTGAGAAAACCCTATTTCTGATATTCTCCAGGAGTAAAATAAAAATATAAAAAATTTTCTATTTGCAAATGCAGAAATATTCATCTGAACAAGAGATTTTGACAATTACATATAAAAATGATTATTGACACAGTATAAGCTGAATTGTTGTTTAGAAATAAAAAATTTATCACAGTTCTATATTATGAAATTTTTTGTTACATACTTTTAAGCTATTTAAATTTTCTCAGAAATGATTATTAACACAGGTACAGAAATGGCTGCCCTAATAAAGAATTGTAATATCTCAAAAACCACTTTACATAAATCGTTCAAACTTTATGAATAAGCAATACTAACATTTAAAATAAGAGCATTTTTGTGCATGCAGCAACTTCTTTTAATGTTTTTGAGCATTCTGCCAAAATGTCAAAATACGGTATTCTTGAATGTGAAAACACTTTTCAAAAGCACACAAAACTTGATTAACATTGCAAGATCATGTGCAAAAGTTTAAAATGCATTCTGGAGCTCACAGAAAAACAATTACACAATTAATTGAGAAACTCGAGAACATGACAAATTTGTGAAAAACATGAGATGTAATGTCAATCAAAAAGCAGCTGTTTCTAATATCTCAAAATGTATAAACAATATAAGAAGTGTTAGCACGCAGTTCGTGAAAATTTATCAGAATAGGGCAAAAAGTCAGCATTGAATGAGAAAGTTTGCGGAAAATCATCTTCAATGAATTGAAACTCATTCTATTCAAAGTCCCAATATACCATAAGAATCCATTAAGAGTGGTGACGTTAGAACTGGAGTCTGCCAATAATGTAATTGAAGTATCAGCAACATCAATAAGGTGAAGAAAGTTTGGTTCAATGATAAAGCGAGGGAATGATAATAGTTTTAAAACAAATCAAGGTCATCAATATGCTAAAACTCAAGTGTAACAATATCTAATTAAATAATACACACCTTATATTTCAAATTATTTTTCAGTATGAAGTTTACATCTTAATGTATTTTTTTAAACAAAAAGTTGAAAATTTTTTCTTTATACTTCTCTTCAAATTAGAGGTTTTCAATGAAAGAAATCTTAGAGTCAATGTAAAGTATATTGATACAGAAATTTTCACAAATAACTTAAATAAAAATATATTTCTTTTATTGAGTATAAATAAAAATAAATATTCTCTAGATATAACTTAACACACTAAAATAAAAGTTTGTACAGTTAAATTGTGCGAAAAACAAGTTTCAACAATTTTCAATTAAACATCAGTATTAACTAAATAAATCACAGACAAGTAAAGAGATGTACAATTTGGTATCGAAGTTTGTCATGAAAGTAGTGGAAATTTCATAGACAATTCCACACATGCAGTTGTATAATTCTATCATGAAAACCACTTTTCTATATTTTATATTAAATGAATAAATTCCAGATTTGTGTATCAATAACTAAGAAATATATTTAATGCATTAAGTTTTATGATATCTTAAATTTTTATAAATTACATTAATTTATAATTTACAATATATATTTAAAAATTTTAAAAACATTAAAATTTCATCGTTTATACATATTTTTAGGTAGAATTTATTTTATACACAATAAACACCATTGAAATATTACAGGGGGAAATGTCTTTATTTGAAGCATCTTTTCAAATTTTTGAGTTAAATGAAAAATTTTGCTTAAAAACTAGCAATAATATTCTTGAAATTTGAGCAAGTAGAAATTTTTAGAGTAGTTAAGACATTCTGAAATGCCAGTTAATAATAAATGGCAAAAATTAAAAAAAAAAAAATGCTTTAATAGAACTAATTTTTTTATGTATTACGCTGAAAAAATACTTCAAATAATATAATCTAATAAAATTATCCAAAATATTAGTAACACAATGACAATAAATTAAGTTAACAGATCTGAAACAAAATAATAACTTTTGTTTCAAAATATGCTCACAAATTCACAATCATGAAAGTAAACTTCATATATAATCTCTTATGCAATAATATTCTCTTACTCCCATTATCACTGCTAGCATTAATTCAGATTCATATGTACTCATATACACTGATAAACCTTACATTTATCAAACATTTATGTTAAAATTACTATAAATTAAAAAGAATAAAATAAGGCGATTCTCATTAGAATGAGAATTAAATAAATAGTATTACATTATGAGTGCAATTTCATCAAAATAACACAATAAAAAGGAAATTTAAAGATAAAAAAATTATTTTATGCACAACTTTCTAGATAAATACATATGCGGACTTATGGCTTATTTGAGTAGAGGTAAATCAACCATCCTTGCAACTTTGAATTCTGCATTATTTTATCAGCTGAATTTTCATGCTGTATGTAATATATATCAGACAAATTTAAATAAAAATAGAATAATTGGAATTTTACAATAAAATATTATAGTTATTAATTCAAGCGAATTTATTTAAGCTAGAGAAGTAATTTATAAGGATCAGAAATCATGTGCTACAAAGGAAAAAGGTATGACTGTAGTAAATTGGAATAAAATATATATTCAACAATGGGAGAATTTTGAGAAAAAGAAATTAAAAAATACTTAATAATTATTACTGCAAATATTAGTTTTTATTTAAAAATGTTAGAAATTTTCAAACATTCATATAGATTGAAAAATAAAGGCAATTATCTATCACTTAAGTAGTTTTCGCAGTGCAAAAGAAAATAGATTTCTAAATCGGCAATATTTTTTAAACTCAAAGGAAATCAATGCTTGTGACAATAATAATTAAAATATAAACTATTTCTTCTAGAATCATGGACATTTATATAAAGACTAGTATTTAAAAAATATAATTTAAGTTATCAATAAGATTTTTTTCCTTAAACTTAGAGAATATAATCTTTTAAATGGGTAACCTACAGAAAATACTTCTGAGAAAGATATATAAAGATAACAATAGGAAAACTATTGCACCATAAAACACCCCAATGTAGCTTCTCCAGTCCACATTATTTAGATTTTATTTGCAGAAAATATTATTCTTGGTTTATTGACAGTTTTAAATTTATTCCAAATATATGTAATTTGTGGGTCTTACAGGAATTGAAATCAGAGACTTAAAAAAATATTAAATTTAACTGACATTGAAGTCCTAGTTGTTAAAAGTTAAACATAATGATATATGCATGGGAAAAAAACCTTGTACAGTTTATTATTATTTATAAAAATGAGCTTCTGTCTGTTTCTTAACAAACCATTAAAGACTAGGTTTGATAATCCTTTTGAAAACTAGTATTGTTACTGCATAAGAAAACAAATTATTCAGCATATTTTCTACATTTTTATTGCATTATATAATAAAATATCAAACAAATTATCAAAATAATTCAATTCAAAACTTAATTTTTACTACAATTTAATGAAGTTTACACTTTTGCTTTGCTGATATTTTAAGAATAGTAGGTAATATGGTTTACTGCTCTATGGTTACTTTAGCAACACAAGTGCTAATTAAACAAGGATCAACAGTTAAAACTGAATTCTGAATCACAACAGATAAACCTGTTCAAATCAAAAATTGAACCTATAAACTAAATTGAAAGCCAAAGCACTACTCATTCAATATGCGTGAATAATATTGTCAAAAAAGTATAGAAAATCTTAGTATTGGCTTGTATATGAAAATTTGAACTAACTTGCAAAGAAAAATACTAAAGGTTAAGAGTTTTTAACATCTATAATATTTATAATTCTACACTTCATAATGTAATTTGGTAATATGAATTTGGCTTTTTCTTGTTTTTCATAATATATCTGCTTTAATATTATTACTTAAACTATTAAATTTAAGACAATTACATAAGGATAACTATTTTTAGAAAATTTGTCTAACTAATTCAGAAGAAAATATTTAAATTATTCAGCTTGCTCCCCCTTTAAAAGAGTTTTTAAAAGTAATTAGATTGATTGTTATGAAGAAATGTAGTGTGCCAAATTAACAATATTAAATATTTCAAATGAAACAACCTTAATTTACAATTTTGAAAAATATCTTCTTTATTGAATATTACACACAACAAATCCACATATTAGATTATATAACTAATTCTCCTTGCTTCTACAATCAATAAAAGTCAGCCACTAAGAGTTGAGTACACAACACATGAAAATAATCTGTCAGTGTTTTCCAACATAATAGCAATTGACAACATGAAAATCAGTCTTGTTTTGTATAGAAGCACAAACATTTATTGAAACTTAAATATTATGCAACTGTTAAATAGAATATTTTTTTTTTCTGTTTAGTTATTTTTTTTAAATACTATGCGAATACTTAAAGCCATTGTATTTAAAGAACAGTACGTATGAAATATTGCATACTTTGTACATTTGCTTTAACTTAAATCAGCACAATGAGTTAATGAAAGGTAGATGTTGCAAAATATATTAAATATTGAAAATATACCATCAACTGAAATAACATTTAGAGGGTAGGTTACACAGAAATTCCGCACAGAATATGGGTAAAAATAATGAAGTTTGAAAAATATTCATATTTATGCATGAGCTCTGCCTTTCTTGAAATTAAATTGCAAGATATGTGCTGATTTTGATTATATTTAACATGGATACCCATAAAGAATTCCATGCAAACTTTAGACGTTTAGATATTCTCTATTTGTTCGTAAGGGGATGGATACTTTTATTAATTAAATAATGATAATAAAGCAGTAAATAAAATATACATTTTTGTCAAGAACTTGAATAACATTTTAGTTTAAAAACTAAACAAGCTAAATATTAGCAGCTACTACATAATAATGGTTTTTAATTAAAAAAATATAAAAAATTTTATTTGATAATTTAATATTAATAGCATATCCTTGAAAGAAAAGTTTAAAAGGAAATTTCTTTTTCATTATACATTTAAAAATTACTGAAACATTTAATTTCACTTTTTTTTTACATCAATAGATTTATTTTAAATGTGTTATTTTACATTTAAAAATATCTTCATGGATTTGTTTTGAAAATGTATGTTCAAGTTAAAAGATTAAGTATTTTTTATTCCTCATACTCTAGTATCTTCAACACAGAAATAATGGCAACTTAATATATTTTCTTTTGTTAAAAAGAATTTTTGAGTATCAAATTAATAGAAGCATGTTTCCAACAACACATTTACTATATAAAAACAAACATCTTAAAATACCAACTTAAGCTTCTTTTAAAGTAAGCTTAATTAAAACAATAACGATAATCAATAAAATTAAAGATTATGTTACCAATGTGGAAAATTTTATTATTAATACCTTACATGCTACAAAACTTTGCAAATAATGCCAACCACTTTTATAAAAACTACTAGTAGTAATGAGTATTTTACATGCTCACAATTTCACAAAGACATTGAAAAAAAATATGAGTATTATAAAAATTTGAGTAGTGTAAATATTAATATATATAAATAATTGTAATAAATAAATCTAGACAAACATTTTTACAAAAAAACTATTAGTTGTAAAGCATATTTTTCAAACACATAACTACACATGAACATAACATTAAAATAAAAGTATGAGTATTATAAAATTTTTAGTAGTGAATAATGAACAACACAAATTGGAAAATTTTACAATTTATTAATAAAGAACAAGTCCTATCATACATTAAATTTTGCACAAAACAGAAAAATATTAGTGTATTAATTTAATTGAATATATTATTGCATTAGGAGACAGAAGCTATTTGAATAGAAAGATTCTAGAAATGAAAATTTTCTTATTAGATAAGACAGAATGTTAGTGAACCAAAAATTCATATTTCAAAGAAATTTTGAAATTTGTTTTAAATACATTAGTTGCAAATTGTATTTTTCATTCAGCATAAAGCAGAATTATAAAACTTTTAAATGTAAGAAAATTAAACAGTCAAAACATTAAAATTCCTTACTAGTAATAAATAAACTAAATTTTGAAAAGTTACAGGTAAAACAGTAACCAGAAAACCTATTCATACCAACAAGTAAAATTATTCGACATTCTAAATATCGAAATAATTTAAAAACCACAAAGCAACTCACGTTATGGACACACATCAAGTAAATGGCAACAAAAAGAATTTTGTGAAATGGGAACAAATTTGGTACATTCCATTGACTAATGCATTAGGTAAAATGTATAAAATATGAAAGTTAAAACAATAAAAATATTTACACCTTTAACGATGTCGTACAGGTATTTTGAGAGGTGAGTTATCTCCTAGGAGAAATACTTGGGTAACACGCCCAATAGCTTTCGTCTGTCCAACACGTAAAAGAAGTTTAGATCCTGGATGTACACATTCAGGTCGTTGTATAAATTTAAACATAACTGAAGCAGTATCATTTTCAGAAAGACATGATTTTCCCATGATACCTAAAACAGTAGCAGTTTGCCGAATGTTTCCAATATGAACAGATGCTTGAAATCCAGTACAAATATTTGTAGAGTGAAAAAGTACTTGAATTTTGGCTTGGAAAAAATAGCAAACTGGTGGTCGTATTTGTTGACTAATTAGAACCATACCTTTACGCAATGTTAAATTAGTTTGACTAGAAAGGGCTAGAGTAGCACTTTCACAAGCTCGAACAACTCTACTTGGGACTTTATGCCTGTGTAATGATTGCACTTTAGCAGGAAAAAACTTTCCATTATCAGAAGGACCAATTAATAAATTATCTCCTTCCCTAATTATTCCACTAGTGAGAAGACCAGATACAACTGTGCCAACATCAGGAACATGAAAAGTTTCATCAACCTAAAATAAAAAATTATATAGCTTTCTTTCAAATGGTATATAAAGTTACATAATTTTATGAAAACCTGAATTTATTTTAATTGGTAATATAAAAAGGACAAATATAAAATTTTGCAGGTTTGTAACATTATTGTAATAAATAACAATTTAGATTAAGAAATTCAAAGTATCAGTTTGGTGGTAACTTTTGAAAATCAAAAACATCAAATTAATAGATTAACAATGAAATGCACTGTATTTTCCTGTATAGAATCCGCATGACCTTTTTTAGAGTAAAGGAAAAAATGCGTCGCATAATTTGCGGCAATTTTTTTTGTCGAATAATCTAAAATATGTACTACTGATATATGGGTGTCACATAAAATAAAAAAAAATGCACAGTATGATTAAAAATTTAATAAATTGTATAAAAAAAGGCATTTATTATGAAAAGTATTAATCTAGATCCACCTCATCGCAAAGTGTGATAAACTTAAGATGAAAGTATGAGATCGATCAAGAGAGATAATTTCGAGAAGATTCTTGTAAAACTTATTGATATTTAGCTTCTAACAATTTTTAAAACGATGTCATACATATTTAAAAATATATATATTGGCTTCGTTAATATTTAAATGAAAAAAATCTGATTACTTACAAACTGCGTATTTTATACATTTTTCTTTTATACCACGCATGCGAGCTTTGTTTTTCACTTCACATTAACACGTTTGTCGCCATTTTATTATTTGCTTTGCTATAGCTTTTAAATTAAAACCTGCTGTGTAACTTTAAAAAGTTTTTGCTTCCATATGACATTATATGAATTTTAATATTTTCAAAATGAAACAGCTCACGTCAATGCAAATTGCAAAATGATGTTAGCAAATTTACAATGATAATATCTTTATGAAGAATTGAATTGAATTTACGATCAAGAACGATAATTTCGAGCGGATTCTTGTAAAACTTATCGATATTTAGCTTTTAATGACTTTTAAGACGATTTAAATGAAAAATATTGGATTATTTACAAATTGCGTATTTTATACATTTTCCTGTTATATTGTGCATTCTTTGTTTTTCACTTCACTTTAATGTTTGTCACCATTTTTTTTTGTTTTCGCTCAATAGCTTTTGACTTAAAATCAGCTGTGTAACTGTCAGAAGTTTTCGCTTCCATATGACGATATACGAATTTGAATATTTGCAAAACGAAACAGCTCACGTCAAGACAAATCGCAAAATGACGTTAGCGAATTTACAACAGTGATATCTTTACGAGGAACGGAATTCATTTTTGAACAAATTGGACAAAGTAGATTATAGCTTAAATAACTCAGGTGTGTCTAGATACCACCTGTTATTTATTTTATGAAAAATAAACAGTATTTCTTTTAAAACTTTCTTGTAAGCTTTTCTGATGGAAAAGGTTTTTTTTTTTTATCTGATTATCCGTGGCAGCGTATAATACACATAGCGAAATTCGGAACTTTTTTAACACATAAACCGCAGATTATTTACATTAAAATACGGTAATTTAATTTTTACAAAGTTATTAGATACAGTACTAAAACAGTTGATGTAAATAAACAGAATAAAATGTCAAATTTGAATTTTTATCAAAATAAATTTTTCAGTAATACAGTATTTAAAATGATTTAACCAACAAATACGAAGAATTAAAAATTAAAAAAACACAGGACTTATTAAAAACTTAGACATAAGAAAGATTGAAAAAGAAATTTATTAAAATGGATATTCTTGAACTGAGCTGAAATAATCCTCAAACTTAAAGTACTGCATTTAATTGAATATATATACTATTTTTTATTTAAAAAACTACCTGAAAACTAACAACTCTGTATGCACATTGTATCTTCATTAGAAATGAACATGCAGACTAAATTTTCACACTGAATGTTGGATTATGTAAATGAATTAAATTAGTATACAATGATTACAGTTAAAGTACTGCATAACTGAAATCATTATATACTAATGAATAATTAAGAGACAACAAACTTAAATAACCCATGCATCTAAGATTTTCAAAATTTAACAAAGTTTAAACACAAAATAAAACTATCGAATAATAAGACTAAATTACAGGAAAAACAGTAAAATGCTTCAATCTATCACTTATTCACTAATTTAAATTTTTTAATAAATATATGGCAATAGATGTTAGGGTTTTAAAAATGTCAATTATAATGAATATATGTGAAATTGAAAGTTTCATAGTTTTCAGTAGCTTGAAATCAAAATTTTCAAAATATTTTTTTAATAACTTATTGCAATTTTTAAATATAATTGTAAGCTTATTTGTAAGTAAGAAGTTTGACAGTCAACACTCCTTTAACATTTTCATTAAATTTAAATTAATAGAACAGTGAAGTCCATTATCTTAACATTTTAAGCAGCTACCTGTGTTTAACTTTCCTTAAATGTTCATTTGTTTTGTATCTGAGTATGAATGTAGTGATACAAAAAAAAAAAAAAAAAAAAAAAAAAAAAAAAAAAAAAAATTTTATTACCTTTTAAAAATTCCACATTTCATTAGAAAATGAATTAAAAATGATAAAAATTTTAAACACAGGGATTTATCAAAAAGATAATCATAAAATTATGTGAATAATTTTAAGCTTAATTTTTATCATACTCATTTAATTCAAATTTTACACAAATGAAATAATCAAGGTGTAAGCAAAACAAAAAGAAAAACACCCAGTCATATTAATTGAATTATTTCCCATTACTCAAAGAAATTAACAATGCATAATTTTTAAAATAACAAACCTGAAATTCTGCAGGCATTTCTAAAAGATGCTCTCGTTCTTTTTGGTTTATGGTAGGGGATAAAACATTCAGAAAAGTATACAGCAAATCTAAACCTTCACCAGTAACACAAGAAACCAGAAAAATCGGAGTGACTTTATCAGAAGCAAATGAACTTGCAGCTTTTAAAGCATCATTTTCATTCTCCACTCGAAAAGAAACCTAAATACATAAATAATACTCAACATAGAAACTATGCCTCAAAAAATTATATAGACAACTTTCTTTTTACAGAAGTAATAAATTAATTTTTAAACATACAATTTTTAAAAATTTTCTATTTTAAAAATTTAAAATAGCAAATTTAATAAGCAGATAATTACAAAAAATTAATAAACATCAAAATATAAAAATTTTTTGAAATATTAATATATGCCCATTAAGTCAAACAATATATTACTAGTATGGCAATTTTCGATTTTTAATTCATGTATGTGTACTAATGTTGATATGCAAAGGACTAACAGATAACTGTACACTAGAAGAGAAAATTGTAGAGTAAAATACTAAAATCATAAGATTTAAATGAAAAAATAAGTTTGAATATAATTTGAATTTTTTTTCTTTAACATATGCTTTTATGAAGGTCTAATTATATACATACAATCTAATTATATACATGCAAAAAAAAATTATAGAACTCATTCTGCTGGAAGTATCTACTTCCTTGATAAGTAACTAAAATTTTTTTTCTATAAAGAGAAATAATGAAAAATTCCCTACAGGAAGAGGCATTTTGGAAAGCAATATTTACACAAAGAGAAAACATTTGAAAATGAATATCTAAATTTTTTGAAATAAAATTTATCACAACAACTTAGGATGAGCTTTTATAAGGAAGAAATTTTCACTTACACCAATATTGAAAATGTAGTTAACAATGTAAGCCAAATTTATAAAAATATACTAGATTACAATGGGTGATTATATTATTTATATATATAGAAATGAAAGTAATGAGGTTGAATTTAAAGAAATAAAAATTATGATTCATATTAACTGACATACATAAATTTTTAAGTAAATAATAACTTTTAAACTAGATTATGGACTATAATAAATTATTATTAATATTTTGAGGTACAGCATAAAAGGAAATAATGGAAGATTATTTTGTTTTTTCCTAGGCAGCATTAGCATAACATTTATAACTGTTAAGATTCAATATTTAAAAATGTTTCCAAGCACATTAACTAATACATTATAAAAATGAAAAACAGTAATATTAAATAACTATTGATATTCAAAACATTAAAATTATATGAACAGTTTGTCAAATAACAAAACTATTAAAAAGCACCAGAAAACCTCAGAAATATAGTAGTACAATATCAAAATTAAATTTTTTTTTCTTTTCTTTTTTGATATTTATAATTTACATTCTAAAATACAGTTGTAAACAACTAAGTTCAAGTCAAGAGTATTACAATTTTTAATTAAATATACTTTTGTTGCAAATTTTAGAGAAGAAAATAGTTTACAACCTAAACCCCATATTTAAACAATAACCGAGTTTTATAACTAATAACAGAGAAAAGAAAAATAAATTAAACAATGATGAAACTCCCAAAATAACAAACACAAAAGTTAATATTAAGAAAGAAATAAAAAATTCAAAATGTGTAAGAAATGTTAGAAGTAACTTCATTTAGAAATGTAATATTCAATAAAATATCCTTTCTAGTTCAATATTTTTGCTTTTTATACATAAAATAATGTAACATAAAATTATTAAATTTATTACTGAACATAAGATACATTTATTCATACAAATTACCTTTTTGTAGCCAGGTGTTTGCAGTAACAATTCTAGTTGAGACAATGTTCGTTTAAGGCAAGCATTGCTAGCTAAATCTATTTTATTTATAACAACAACTATAGGTATGTCAACAACTGTTGCAAGGCCAAGATGTTCTTTTGTGATTCCTGAGAGACCACCAACAGCACTGATTACAAGTACAGCAAAATGAGGAGAGTGTCCTAAAAATTAATAAGTAAAAATGAATATCAAAGCAAAGAATTGCAGGAACAGATGCAAAAAATTTACGTTTTTAATCTACTTCAGAAAAATCTTATGCTTCAAATCTATTACAATTGAAATTATAGGAACAAAAATATCCAATTCGAAATCCTAAAAGATCTTAGATGTAGACTACAGCAGCTTCTATAACACATCAACAACAATTATTATGCAGGGCTAATATCATTTCACTTTTTATTTTTATCTTATCCTTTTTTTTTCCCTTATTACAGGCATTTAAGATTTATAAATATCGCATTGGAGGAAGCTAATAACAAATAGATTTTTTTATAAGTGGAAGTAAACATGTATTTTGCTGTCATGGACAGGGAAATAAAGTATAAGAATTAAAACAGGGAGTTGAATTATTATAAATGAATTTAACAGTATTCTTTCCTTTGACATATTTAGATGAGTTTCACAGATTAATGGATGAATAACTGCAAAAAGAAAATATTTAAAGAAGAAAATTAAGTTATGAATAAAACTATAGCATCAAATTTTTGCTTAAAATGCATATTTTATTAAGAATTATGGAAAAAATACAATTTAAAAGTTACTTTATTAATTTAGTCATTAATTTCTGCTTCATAATAAAATTAGTTCTAAATGGTTAAAAAAAAATTTTAAACTGTAATACATTAAAATGCAAAGAAAAGGAATTCAAATAATTAGTATTTGTATATAGTATTATGATTGATATTAAAACTAGTAAAAAGATTACACCTTTTGAAACCTTCATTTTTAGAAATAATTTAAAAATGTTAATTGCATTATATGTTCCTTTAAAATTGTTATGTAAAGCAATAGTTTAAAATCGATTTTTATTTGAATATCATAACAATTAAAACATACCTGTCAATCCAAATACTGTGGTCTTTAAATATTTTCGATGACCAGCTAAATCAATAAAAGTAATTAATTTTTTTGAACTATCACAAATCTCTTCTGCAGTTCTACAAGTACTATATGTCATGGCAATTCCATCAGAATCAAAACCAAGTATTTCATGACTGATGCTACTAGTTCGTCCACTCTGAATTTCATGTAAATGCCGAAATAGATTTAAACGAGCACTGCCATGGCCGTTATCCATTTCACCTTGAGTTAGAACACCAAGCAATGTACTCTTTCCAACATCCGAGCTTCCTATAACAGCAACTCTTATCTCTACTGATTGTTGATCATCAGGCACTTTCCGTACTAAAAACTGAAATCAATACATAAAATTTAATACACCATAATATAAAATATCTTAAAAATATAAGAAATTCATGAATTTTAGGATGTTTTATAATAATAATATGAAAAGCTAAAAGTGTCAAAATGAAATCATTTTGTTCATAATGCAAAATACCTAGTAAAAGAAGCCAAATAATTATTATTTTATCAGATTTCTTTACAGTTAAAAATGTGACAATGTCATAAGTTTACAAAAATCATATATACAGCTATTATAAGATGTTTTAATAGTAAATAAGATTAAACTGATATCATAAAGTTTTAAAAAACATAATTGCTTTTAAAATTTGCTAACATATTTGTGATTCTCACACAGTCTGCATTAGTATGTGTCAAACATTGTGAGTATTAAGATACAAATAAATAGACGGTTAACTTATTACACAATTTACAACAAAGAAGCAATTACCAAAAAAAAAATTTTTTTTCTGCTAACAGATGCACCCAACGAAATAAGATACTAATTTTCTAAGCACAATTTTCATACTTAATTGAGCCTATTTCATATTTCAGTAATCAATAATAGTTAATAAACTGCTAAATAAAGAAAATAACACCTTTATTTTATGACAAATCATTTTTTTAATACTCTCAAACTTAATCTAAATGTTTTTCCCAATAAAAAACATAATAGTGAAATGCAATAAATGAAATAAATATTTGTATAAGTAAGAATACTGCAAATAAAAATTTGCAAATTATCATCAATGCCAATTCAAATAACTGAAATAAATGCTCAATAAAAAGTAAAAATACTAAAAAACTAGTATTTTTTACTTGAGCAAGTTTGAGAATATTTGTCATACTAACCATATCCTATTTAGAAATAAAACCACATGTTGCTAAAAAGTTTAGTTTTAAAATTCAACTTTTATCAACTGAATTTTTTTCCCAAAATGTATTGTTTAATCAAAGCTTTTCTATTAAGGGATAAATTACTTACTATATATTTACTTAAAATTCAATATTATACATGCATTAGTTCACTTGTATTAAATTTTCATCATAAATTTATTCAAAGAGTAGCCATTTAGCTTCATGATTTAATGAGTTTCGTTGCACTTTAGAATGTGTGAATTATGAAAACTTGCAAACAAAAAACTAATAATGAAAGCATGGCTTGTCATCAGAATTGTATACTGCAGAATATATGAGGTGCAAAACTATGAAAACCACAAGCTATATGCAAACAGGTCTAATTTGGTGACAATCATGATATCAAATTTATAGCAGGGGCATGGAAATAAAATTGCAGCATTTTCTTTTAAAATGTCATATAGCCCTAATGAATCCTTAATGGATTATTTATTGATGCATTCTGTCCCCAGCTAATTTCTATAGAAATGTTTTGATAATGTAATCAAGTGTAATATAGTAACAAAAGTAAGTAAATTGACTGAATAACATTATAATAATTTTTAAATAGGAAAGCAAATGAAAATTTTATTACTTACAGGTAAATAAGGTAAAAAAAAAAAAAGCTTTACATTAAACAAAATAATCTAAATACAATAAAAATCTATCAATGTTACAAGATCGCTGTGGGAAAGTGCTCATAAAATCTGAAATGTTATTTTCATATTTTTTCTTAATAGTATCATATTGCTCATGATTGTTCTAGAGAAAGGAATTTAATCAATATGTAATTCTCAATGTCGTAGAAATTATACAATTGTCAATTTTTTAGATAAAATAATTTAAAATTTAAAATAAAACATATAAATTGTCCCTCATGACTTACAAAACCTAAAAATGTAAATTTTTACTTTAATAAATTTTTCACAGAATTTATTCATCAAATATGTAGCACAAAACTTACATATTTTGTCTTAATTCTATACAGTTACATAGAAACAAGATTCACATTTTTGGCAAAAATACAATGCTTTAAGCCTAACCATTTTAAAAGCAAAGTTTAGGTTTGAATATCCTTGTTAGCAACTATTAATGGTTATGTTGGTTGGTTGGTTCTGGTTACACTTGGCAATGCCAAACTCGCCTGTCCGAGACTAGGCGAATGAAGTCAGAGATAGTGTCTTCCGTTTTTGAATAGAGCACCCTCATACAAAGTGGAAGTACAATTTTTGGCTCATAGATGGCAGCACCATCTGAATCTATCAATTTAGAGATTGAAACCAGTGAAGACCCAAAGCCTAGCTCCAACCACCCCCAGAGGTATTAGTTGGTAATGGGAACATGGAGAATATTGCGACTTGACATATTTTACGTGCCCCAGTCGCCATTAGTGAACTCACCATCTTTTGGTAACGAGAGTGACGCCCTAACCAACCAGGCCACTGCGGCCAATGGTTATGTTTAAGAGTATTAATGATTGTATTGAAAATTATGTGTTTAATGAGTTGTGGCCAAAATAATTTTTTAAAATAACATTTTCTTAGAATCATTTTTTACATTTACAATATAAATAATCTCAATCACATTTGGTATAACATTGTTTACACTTATATCACAGAAGACAAACAGTATTTTTTATTAGTTTTATAATTATTGATTTCTTATGTATTTTTAGGTGTGTCTGTGGTAAGAGAAACTCCAATGCTGGTGAAAAATACAATACTTGTAATTCCAGGTTAGATAGGATAAGATTTATAGTTTAATATTTCCATCTTGCTCTGACTGAAATAAAAGTTTCAGTGTCAACAGAAAATCAGACTTTAAATTGCAATTATGAACTTCTCATTAATAAATCAAGAAAAATTATTATTCAAACTGTTGCTAACTTTAGTATTACTGTAGAAGTTTCATTCTGATTTATGAATTTTACTTTGAACTATTCAAAATAACTACCAAAAATTTAAAGTTACATTTATCAGTAATTTTTTAACTATTAACTCTGTTGAAAATTAAAAATAAGTATTAGTGAACAGTTTTAATTTACAATAGAAATAGCTTCCAACGTAAAAATAATTTCTTTTCAAATTGCCTCAAATTTTTCTAATATATCACAAATCTCAACATTCTATGCCTAAAAATATATTAATATAATTTAGTTAAAATTAATGGTTATTTAAAGGTATGACAAACGGCAGTTTTGATATTCTCTAATAAACATAAAGTAGTAAAGTATCAAATCTTTTCTATTTGAAAAATACAAAAGATTTATTGTCTTACATTGATGTCACAAAATATAATTATTAAAACCATTCATTAAGCAGTTCATGAAACACACTAGATCCTTCATATTTAATAGTTGAAGCAGCTTTTAAGCAAATACCTAGTCAAAATACAAATTGACATTCTTGATAGAATTGTCAAATTTTTTTTCCAAACTATACATTTCAACGTCTGTTTAAGGTAACTACAAACACTAAAATGAACAGTTATAATTCAATATTTGTTCATGGAAAGATGAAATGCTTGTAGTTGCAATAGTCAAATGAAATTATAAAATTATAATATTTTGATATCAAAAACATTACTAAAAACTTACTTTTACTAGCATATTTTTTTCTCTGAACTTTTTAAAATTCAAAGCTGTTTTGAGTAAATAAAAGAACTGGATTAGTTTTTAAATATAACCAATGTATAGTAATTTTCTTTATTCTAATATTTTTCACTGTTAAATTCATAGGTACTGGTCAAGTTCGGACAAATTATAGTGAAAATTTGTTGTGTAGTTTTCTACAGTTACCATAAAGTACTGTCAAATAATTTTTTGAATTTAAATAAGGCATTATTTATTTAACATTGTGCATTGTGTATTTAATATTTTTTTCTTCCCAGATTCAAACCTGAAAATTGAACTGGCTTTGCTTTTTGTACTTAAAAATAACCTTTAATTTAATCACATAAAAATTACCAATCCAAATATACATATAAAAATTACATTATATACATTAATTTAAACATTATGACAGCATGATTGAGTATGCACATGTTATTAAAATTTTATATTAATTATTAAAGTAGAAAAACAAGTGATACCACAATTAAAAAAAACTACTGGCTGGAAAAATAATTATATAAAAAGCAAGCATCCACTTAGGGACGAGCGTTCTAATACCAGGCCGGCCTATTTTTAAAACTTTGAAAACTTATATAGTTTGTTCTTAGTGGTATTTTTTTGATACAGACCACTGTTATAAGAGTATATATATATATATATCTTCCAAACCAAAAACTCCTAAAATTATATTGTTCCAATTTTACAAATTTTTTAAAAACTTTAGGATTCAGTAGGCAACCTTTCTTTCATAAGAAGTTTTTTCTTGCGGCATGGAATTCAAGCTCTCCCCTCTGCATTTTATGTTAACTGCTTTTGCCATCTCCAACCCTGTATTTCTTTCGCAATCTTGTCTCTTATTATCTCACGAACCAGTTTCCCACAAGCCCTGGGTTAGGGCAGTTCCCTTCGTTGGAAGGGGAATAATATGTGAAATATTCTTCAGGAGAATGAAATACAAAAAGGGGCTTCCAGGCAGGGGAAAAAATGAGTAACTTAACCAATTTACAAAAATTATGAAGCTAGTGAATACAGCCTCAATAATCTAGCTGAAACAATTTTTTTTCTCATACTACAATCTAAATAAAGACAGTCACAATCTAGAATACATCTTTAAAGAATAGGTGGCAAATCTCTCTGTCAAATAGGAAACACTCCTCTGATAATCGTGACATTGCAGAGAAAAGGCAACCTTTATCTGTTCTGTAACATGTCGAAACCTTAAAACTTCATACAAATTTATATCATCTTTTTATATGGTACTTTAATTACTTTGGCATGACTTTAATTTGTTTTACATATTTTTATTTACATCCCCATTTTCTACTCACAATAGTGCATAAAATAATACTTCAAAAGATTTCCAATTAGAAACAACACATAAGTTATACATTTATTAAGACACTGTTATCAAAAAGGGGCTTCCAGCCAGGGAAAAAAAATTGGTAATTTAACCAATTTATAAAAATTATCCAGCCAATGAATACAACAGAGGCAGTAGATTAAAGACATTTAAAGATTGGTAATGGAAATTCAAAGAAATGAAATGTATTATCTAAATTGCAAAAATTATGCATTTTATTAAATATTTTAGAAAATTTACTCCTAATTAGTATTTTTAGGATAGAATTTTCGCACATATAGGCAGCTTTTGCTTAAAATTAATGTTGAATTCTTGACAAATTTATCCATAAGTTACTTTTTTATTAATTTTGTTTCTTGTGTAAATGAAAAAGTAATATATTTGAAAACTTAACAGAAGTGAATTAAAATTAAAAAAATTCCAAACAATTAGTTAACATTTTACTGAAAACATTTAACTAACCTGAATAGAATTTTTTGATTCTCCTTTTTACAGATAAGGTGAATCCTTGTAAGTCAGAAATATTAACAAAATTAAGAATTTTCCTTTCCTTCATTAGAACCATATGTAGAAAATATTTAATAAGTGCATAATGTTTTTCTTATATGCATAATATCTTTTTACAAATTTTCTACAGAAAGATAATAAAATCTAATTTGATTTAATCAGAGCTGACTTAATTTTACTAAAGAATATAAATCGAAAACTGAGCAAATGTGTAAAGCTGAAAAGAAAAGTTAATGGTATATAATGGAAGTGACTATTTTATAAACAAGCAGAAGAAAACAAGAAAGCTTTTGCTGAAACTTTAAGTGCATTACACAATAATGAGGGTACATATATGGTATAATAATATATTAGAAAGGACTCAAAGACGGATTAATGAAAGAAATTTATTTCTTGTCATATTGCATACCAGTCATATTTAATAACTTTTACTCAAGTGGGCTTATTAGAAAATAAAATGAAACTTAAAGCATGTCATTTCTTGAAGGGAAATTTATAACTTTGTTTAGTGTTATATTTAAGCTCAGAATAGAATTTTAAAATAAAAAGATTGGCCCAAACATAAATAATAGCTTGAAATAAAATTAAAGAACCTGGGCATCAATCACATTTAACATTAACAATAAATACTTCAGAACACTCCGTCTATTTCCTAAATCTGTATACATTCATAACACTTTAATTGTTCTCCATATTAAAATTTTGACAAATCCAACAAAATAGAATTTTTAAACATGCAATTTTGATCCATAAAGTCATGGAAATGGTTGCATAAAGAATTTTTTCAGCTAATAAAACACTTGGTTAATATGAGAGAAAAAATTGAACTGTTCATAATTTAAAATCAATGACCATTAAATTATACCTCTGCTACACTTCTTTTTTGTCCATTTATATTATCTACTATTAACTTCTCTCCAAGACTTGTAATGTCAGCACCCAGCTTTTCAGCCATTCGATATAAAGTCTGGAAAGATTCTTTCATTTCTTCATCATTTAGGCCAATTAATTTGCCACTATCTGAAACTCCTATTGTGTATATAGCCTCTCCTTGACCTAGAAGTGAAGTTGTTTTTAATAGCATGATACACTAGACAAAACTAAAATAATGATTATGCCCAGATTAATTTCTGTAATATAATACTTTATTAAATACTCCTGAATATTTATTGAAATAAAAATGCGTATACATGATATAATAAAGTTAAAAAATATCTCTACAATGATAGCTAAACATTTTGATATAATATTTATTTATATATTTAGAAAAAATCAGATCAAAACCTTACAGAAATGATATTAAACAGTATAAAATTTACAACAACAAAGTAAATGTGAAAAAAAACGAAGGTTAACTTTTTCAGGATGATGGAATGCAGATATGAGAGCATGATTTGTCACAGAAAGTATAATTGTTCAACACTTGTAGCCAGAAGTTAAAAGGTAGTTTTCTATTATCACTTTTAAAGAATCAACAAAAGAATGCAGAGATAAATCAAAAAACATTCACAGGAATTGATGTATACATTAAAAAAAATTATTTAAAAAAGCTTCAACAAGCTGTCATACAAGATTCACACCTGCAAGAATAAAACATTATGATACACATTTGTGAAAATATTAGAAATTTCTTATATCCTGGGCAACAATGATGATTTTGGTGACTAGACAATATTTTAACAGTACAATTTAAATGGAGCCCTCATAGATTAACTTTTCACGTGGTCCCACAGAAAAAAGTACAAACAAAAGAGTCGACGGATCTTGACCAATTTATCAGCTTGGAATATTGAATTTAATTTGTTGTGCAAATCAGAGCTGACATACAGCTGCATCTTTGTGCTGGAATCATATTCTGAACCAGATGACAGTGATCTAATCAATCATCTAAACCTGGTATCCAATGACTGACTCTGACAACACTTTTTGATGGACAGTGTGATACAATTCCTTCAACCAGTGTGCAGGAGATGGCCATATAATTTGTCGATGGCAATTTATATGGGCCGTATAAATTGTCATGAATGATTCTTTTTCAAGTATTTAAATAAAACTAAGACAGGAATGAATAAGAACATGCAGCATACAGGTTCATAGATTACCATGAAATGAATTTATATGAATTGATATTCCTTTTATAGCCAGCATCTTGCTAAGCCATAGCAAAGGATCCTGCTTTACACAGCTTCAAATGCTGAAATGTTTTCCAATTTAAACTATGTTCTATTGGAAGAAAGTCTTGAAAAAATATATGTGCCTAACTCACATTTCCATCAGACATATACATGAAATGCATATCAATCATTTCATAATTAGCATAGCCAACTATCCTCTTGGCAATTCACAGTATAAATACAATTAAAATTAAGCACAAGGATTGACCAGTTGGTAGCATTCACAAAGCTACCTGGTGCTTGGAAATTAGTGTCCTAACCAAACTTTCTAGTGTAAAATTTTTCGTGTAAATGAGTTCTAGCACACCATAAAATTTCCCTCACTTTTTAAAATACCACTTGTATAGAAGTTTGCAGCATTAAAACCACTATAAACCACATTTAAGTAAAAAGTCAAGCCCACAAACTGAAGCGCTAAACATTCAGATCTTAAATCAGCTTGTTAAGTTCATGTATGTACATGCAAAATAATATTTCTAACAGCTTTTTTAAAGCCCAATTATTTTATTATATTTTAAAATGAAAAGAAAATCTGGAAAATCAAAACTTCCAGTCACAAAGCTCAATTCAAGAATGGTTGTAGAAATATAAAATGCATGATTATTCATCAAATATGCAATGTTTAGAGTAATGATTTTTTTTTTAGTAACATATTTTGAAGATACTTGAACAATTTACTTGATTTTTAATATCAAAATACAGCTAAGAATTATTTGGAGGTATTTTGGGCAAAAAATAAGGTAATTATTTTCATAATATCAATATTATACACTTGAAGTCTTGTGTCATAAGATTGATGGCAAAACATTGTTGTTTAAAAATATTATAATATTTAAAATTTTTCCAAAAATTTAGATGTGTTATATTATTTAATAATGAAGGTTGATTAAAATTCCCTTTGAATCATTTAGTTATTTCAAATAAATTGAAGTTTATAATATTACAATTATTTTTCTTTCTTTTAGTTTCCAAGTACAGTAGTAGTCAAAACTGTGGAATCCTTTCGGGAAAAGTTTGAGTTTTGAAAGTTCATATTTATAATAATTTTTTTGCAGAGAGTATTGCTATAAAATTACACATTATTTTAAAGATAATTTAAGTAAGAATATAATGAAATAATGTTTGTTTCCCAATTTCTATTCTATCAAAAATAGAGTCAAATAACAAGGAAAACAACCAAAACCTTATTTAGACTAATTTAAAGTATTTTTCCTTCATTTACTTGTGACCAATATGCTTGGATAATTAAAAACTCAATGCGTTATTGTGTTTTAGTACTGATTATGATTAAGTTAAATTCTGTTAAGATAGAATTCAATTCTTTATACTATTTATTGATTTTTAAAAAAGGATATTTGCCATTGTGTTTAGTGATTATAAATATATTGGTTTTTTTTTATTATGCTCTTTAATAAGATTTTAAAATGTAATAAAATTATGGAAATGTTTCAAAAAGTTTATAGGTTTCTAGAAGGTGATGTAAAATAATGTGTCATTATGTGATAAATACTTCTATTTCGAAAAAATCAGGAGAGATATTGATGAAAACTTAATGAAAAGAGGTGGCACTTCTTACTTTTATAGATTTTATAGATTTATAAAAGATTTAACAAGAAATCACTATAAAATAAAACTGAATAAGACAGAAAAAAAAAAGAAAGAAGTGGGTAAAGGTATGGAATAATATCAATTGATG
Source organism: Latrodectus geometricus (assembly GCA_026290005.1). Taxonomy (NCBI): domain Eukaryota; kingdom Metazoa; phylum Arthropoda; class Arachnida; order Araneae; family Theridiidae; genus Latrodectus; species Latrodectus geometricus. Next base: position 622,366 of record JAPDSC010130838.1, on the reverse strand, counting down.
ATAGAATCGAAATAACAGAAGAAAATTATGAATATATAAGAAATGGTGTAATATAATGCAAAGATTAGTGCAAGGAAGGTTTGTAGAAGACTGATACAATATAATTTCAAAGATATGTATGCACATAAAAGCCACTGCCATCTCTCAATCGAGTATTAGAAAGATTAAAGTGGGCTGAAGCCTAAGTTAATTAGACAGTAGAGTTTCTTTTTTGGGGGGAAGGAGGGAAATGGTGAGAGCAAAATCTTTCTGTTTGGTAATAAGTGCCTAAAATACACAAGATAAAGAATTAGCAAAAATATGCATCCTGACAGCACTCATTTACAATAATGTACACAGTTAATATCATGATATGATTGGTTGGTTAGGTTTTGTGGCACAAGGTCCAAAAAGGACAAGCTGTGCCAAAAATTAAATTTTAATAAAATCTTGTTTAAAATCCAAACTCAACTTTAAAATATTAAAATAGAAAAAATAAGTGTATATAACATTAAAATCTAAATGAGTATAGTAGTAAAATAAAAGTAAAAATAAAATTCCTAATATCAAAGTTATTAAGTTTAAATAAAACAAATAAAACCAATTGCCTTTAAAAAGGCAAAAAGGTTTTTGTGGGGTGGCTCCCCCACCAATATCATGATATGAAACTACATGACATCAAAAGGGTAGAATTTGTAATGAATAAAAATATAAATTACATAAACACTCATCAAAAAAAAATATTTAAGACCAAACTGAAGTCATCTATGCATGTTATTTCCCAAGTCAATTCAGTATTTATATTTCAACAAGATTCAATTTCATGGCATGTGGTTAATGAATGATACACTTAACACAAAAGTTGATCTTATACTGACATCTAGTTCCTCAGAAGAAATACATAAAAAGATCTCTTTTAAAAATAATTATAATAAATAAATCAGATTTTAATTCATAAATTATAACATTTTTTATGATATGCAAAGAAATAAACTTTAAAAAATGCCATTAAAATTTTCACTCATCTAAACTAATTAGAAAATACATCTCTCATCCATAACCAAAGAATTATTTATTAGCTTTTTAGAAAACTTTCAGAAAATCTTAAGTTAGTAAATATAAGCAAAATTTATGCATACAATAATTAAAAATGTCAATATATTCAGGATACAGCTCCACATTTTTAATAATGAAAATGTGACAAAACATTTCTTTTAAATCGATATTTAATGACTGATATCAATTTTAATGTGATGTAATAAAAACTGAACAATTGTGCACTATTTAGTCAAATGCTACATCCTAATACAAGATACAATACCGCATTGTCAATCATGTGATTTTGATTTTGGTTTGCTTTATGGGCCATATGGTTAGACAGCTAAATGTATTATTCAATAAATTTTAGTTTTCTTTCTGTACTTATAGTGGATTATGCTTACATATTAGTCGTCTTTTTAATCCACAGCTCCAGACCCTATATTAAGTTTGGGGCAAATACTATAGCCACCACAGAAAAATTTCAGTTTTATAACATTCTCATAAGTAATTTAATATAAATATTTGAGAAACATTCAATAAACAATTCTTTATTTAGGAAATTAGGACTCACTTTTCTGTAAATGTCAAATTACCTTTAGAATCTATAAACAAAATTTAATGCATATCCAAATAAAAGAAACAAAACGTATAGTCTTTTTCTTTAATTACCTTTAGTTTTTTTAAGAGTGTTAGCTCTACAATGATTAGAATTGCATAATTGGTTGGTTGGGTTTTGTGGTGCAAGGTCCAAAAATGACAAGCTGCATGGATTAGAAATGCATAAGATTTCTGTAACATGAGTGTACTTTTCTAAAGTTTCTTAGACTTTTTAGCAAAATAAAATGAATTTGCAAACTTATAATCTAATTACATTTAAAAATATGTATTTGATTTTTTATACCCAGCACATAGCACATTCAACATATTTTTTCAAGATTTTTATTCCCATTAATCTGTCTTTGTATTTTTCAAAATATACACAACTTTTGTGATGACAGTAAAATAACTATCAATCAATTTTCTCCATTAGTCAGAAGTCCAAGAACTGAATATTCATAGTTTATTCTATCTAATATCAATAGTGAAATTGTTACAATAATTATTTATAGGCAATATTATAACTTCAAATAGAAAAATATTTCTCATATACCTTATTAGTTTTATTTTTATAGTTCCTATTTTGAGTCTCCATTGTGATATACTAAGGAAAGTGAGAGTACACTTCTTAATGAAAACTGTTTCAAAATCTACAAACCTGCCGAAAAAATACTGTAACAAAGAAAGAACTCTGAACTGAAAATTCTTTAAAATTAAATGCAAAAAATAGTTGAAGGTGTTGTAATAAACAAAAGTTTTTTATATTTCTTTAAAATAAATCATAAAAAATAAAATTTATTTATATACAAAATTTGTTTGTAATTTATTCAAATTACAAAGAGAAATTTTGTTACTCTATAATTCACTACAGCTTGAACCCAATATCATGGATGTGTATAATTTCAAAGAAATTTTTGTTCTTGATTTTTTTTTAAAAGAGAATCTTTGAATTATAAATCTACGAGCACACAGTCTCTCTATAAATATAGACTTACCATTAAGAGGCTTATATTAAATTTATGGGGATGAATTATTCACCTAAAAGAGAGATGGTGTGTTCAGATGTTTCTCAGGATAAATTTTAGATACTTATTTTATAAGCAACATATGAAGAGAGCCTAATATTTCTCTGTCAATATAATTTTTTTGTAATAATTATAATGTTTTTATAAATCGATGTTAAAAAATTTTTCATAAACAAACATTTATTGTTTTATTAAATTTTCTTAATTATCTTAAGTTTGGTCAATCTAACTAAAACAATTTTATTTTATTCAATAAGAAAAACTTGAAAAATCTCTTAAATGCAAGACCATAATTTTATTTATTAGTATAAAGAATTTAAACTTTTTAATCATTAAGAGTTTTGGTCTGATACTAATTAATTCAACAGTAACATTAT
>JAPDSC010130838.1:609173-619337 GCA_026290005.1 Latrodectus geometricus | reverse complement strand
AATATATTGAAAAAAATGGCTTGTAACTGATGTTTCAATTTAAACATGAAAACATGCTGTTCTATAATAACACATAAAGTGTACACATTACAAAATAATTTAATTAACAGTATCTTAAAATAATATTTGCATCACACAAATGAATTTTAATTTATAGACTAACTAAAAACAAATCTGCAACTACTTTAAGAATTAAGTGAGAAAAATTTTACAATAATTAATTTCTCCACAAAAATGGCGATTTTAATATTTAATTGCACAAAAAGTAGTGTTTTCCAATAAATCATCATTTATATACCAATAGTGGAGCTGATATGGTATGAATTAGAAATTTCCTTTCTTGGAAAAAATTACATGAATTAATTAAATTTTAGATTTTGTCATGGACTTTTCTTTATTCAATATAAATTTGTTATATAATTCAGATTCCCTTTAATTCAAAAATAAAGTGGATCTGCTATATTCTACATAAGAAATTGAAGCCTCCATATAGCAGTATGCTATATGGAGGCTTCAACTTCTTATCATGTAGAATCACATGTAGTTTTAATATACTTCTTAACAATTTTTTTTTATTTTTCAATTTAAATAGATAAAATGTTTTAAAAATTAATTTTCAAAAAACATTTTTAAAAGTTATTAGTATTGGAAATACTGGATATAAGTTACATTTTTCAGAAAAGTCAACCAGCTAATTGTCAAATAAATTAGCAATTATTGAAATCTGAGTCAGCCAATATTATTTTCAAAGTAAAAATGAAACCCACTCTTTACAATAATATTTTAAAATATCAAATTAAAAAAAAATATTAGTAAAAATTCATAAGAACTTAATGTCAGGTAATGCATATTAATATAGTATAACTGTAACAATAATAAAAAGAAATTATGCATCTTACAACAAAAATTTTTTTGTAAAATACAATAAATGGTAAATTAAAAAGAATACTTTTAAGTCTCCCCATATAGTAAAGATACTATATTTCAAGAAATAAATCTCAACTTATAATATCAAACTATATAATACTCAACTTATAATATATTGTTAATATTGCTTGATGATAATATATACAAAGCAGTTTCTTCCATTGCTATACGAGTTTAAAAAGAATGTGAATAGTAACTTACCTTCTCTCAGTCGCCATTTCATTTGAGTAACTAAGTGCTCAAAACGACTTTTAGATGGGTTTAGAAGCTTTAGTTTGTATTCAATATTGCCTTCAGCATCTTCAGGAGGCAAAAATTCAGGAATGGAAGATGCACAAGATATTTTTTCATCTTGGTCAGCCGGGTCAAAAAGCCCAACAAACGAATCCATTTTATACAAAACCTGATCAAAAAATATTTTATTTATGAAAATGTTAAGAAACATCAGTTTTTATGCTAAACAAATAATATTCTTTTAAGAGTAGACAAAAATTATTGAATTAGAGAAGTTGTATAAGTTATTAAATAGCATCAATATTTTAAAGCAAATTTTTATGCAATTCAAACACGAACAGAAAAACGAACAATGTAAATGATCTACACTTGATATTTGTTACATAGCAAATGTAGAAGCTTTGTCCAGTGATGAATATACTCCATAAAGATACCTAACCAATATCACCCTACATTCAACTCTGAGTACTTTTGAAGAATTTATTTGACAAAAATAAAAATCCCCATATTTTACAACAACATTTAGCTATTTTTTACCTTGGCCAGCAGTGACTGTAATGAACTTTTAAGCCAAATTTCAAACAGTTCTTTTCTATCTTTGAAGTATATTTTGATAAAAGTGAACACTACAGTCATAGTAGTGTCATTAGGCAATTATTTTTCCACCAAGCTGAAGATGGCGTAGGTATTGGAATTTAGTTAGTAACCCAAATGAGTGCCGATTGTTTTTTTTTTTTTTTTTGTTTTTTTTTAAAAGATAGTAATCATAAGAAATTAAGAAAAAGATGGTGACATTTTTAAAAGAGCTAATCCAAAATACCAAACTAGAATTCTGAAATCACATTAAAAATTAATTAGTTTCTTTTTCTAAAAAATATTCTTTAAACAAAAACTGAAGAAATGCACCAAGAAATACAACGACAAAAATGGATGGCCTGCACTTTAGGGTGCCCCTCAGTTTCTCACCAATTTGTTAACAATGGTTTATTTTTGGCAACATTAATATTTTTTGCACTTTGGATCTCATTTTTTTTTTTTTTTTTTTTTTTTGGTAAACCTATTGTGATTGTTTAGAATGCTGGTATCTTTCAGATTTTGAGTTTGTTAGTCATTTTTTTAATTTATATTTTTTATGATTTACTGAATCTTTATAAGCTTAGGGAAGTCCTAAGCTTATATCTTTCTACTAATAATTAATTGAAAGTTTAAGTGAGTCTTCCATTTATTTATTTACATTTACCTTAAGGTTTCTTTTTTTTCCCCTCAAACATCATTATTTGTATTGGTTATTAAAATCTTACTTGTGCTTATTGTATTCTTTTATTTTCTAACATGCAAACCACGTGCTATACTGGGAGTAAGTATCCTAATTTCTAAATATTTATAATCTATATTATAATTTAAAGTGTTATTGCATTTATTAATTTTTTTAATCATTATTATTATTATAAAAAAGTAATGTTGATAATATCCATTAGAAAAGAAATCAATGGCTTGTGGCTGCACATCCCAAGTTGCAATTTAGACCAATGTGTTCTTGTTGAATTTCTAGCATGTTGGTGTGTGAATCTAAGCTCTTATGCCAGCACATGATTATGAATGCTTGTAATGCTTATATTATGCAGATTTTAAGCTTGTTAGCCATTAAGCTTGTTTTTTATTGAATTTCTAAAGTGCTAGTGTGTGAATCGTGTAATTTAGTTAACTCAGAAATGTCTACTAAAATAAATCTTCAATGTTTGTGTGATCTGAAACAAATTAGATAAAAGCAGTGATGGACTGATGTATGAATCAAGGTTTCATTAGTAATCAGTATGAGTGTCCTGTTTGTGCAAAAGATATGCGTCTGGTTGAACATAAAGATCAACCACTCTACGTCGAGTGAAAGGTTCACTCATTATGCAATCCATTCAAAAAGAATTATGGCAGTTAGAGTAAGATTGATGTTTTGGTTTTTTTGTAGTTGTGGGTGTATAAGGCTAATAGTAATGTATCTCTCTATTTATGATCTGCCGATTATGTGTTAAAATCGCAAAAACCAATATAGTAAACTTTTGTGGTGTGCATTATATGCCACCACAGATAATCTGATAAAAAACATTCTCCATCAGAAAAGCTTACAATGAAGTTTTGAAAGAAAAGTCATTTATGTTTCATAAAATAAAGAACAGGTGACACCACAACATGGCTGGCTTATTTTAGTTTTGTTCAATTACTTCAAGAGCGAATTCGGTTCCCCAGAAAGAAATTACAGTTGCTATTCACTGTCATTTCACATTTTGCCTTGATGTGAGCTGTTTTGTTCTGAAAATATTCTAATTCAGATATCATCACATAAAAGCAAAAACTTAAGTTACACAGCAGATTTTAAACTAAAAGCTACAAGGAAAGCAAATAAAAAAAACAGCAACAAGCATTTTAACAAAAAGGTGAAATAGAAAGAATGTGCTATACAAAAGAAATAATGCCTCAAATATGTTTTCATTAATAATCCACTTCTTTCCTTTAACAGTTATAACAAAACAAATCTATTTTATTTTTAAAATATATCTAACTTTGTTTCAACAGTTATTATTAAAAACTAAAATTTGATAATTCTGGGAAATTCTAGTAAAACTTATCATTTGTGATCGATCTGGTGTTCTAATCTTAGTTTATCTCATTTTGCAGTCAAGTGGATCCCAACAAATGTTTTTTAAAATAAATATTTTTGTATAAATATATATTTAATCATTTTATTTATTTTTCATTTCATAAAAGAATACATTATCAGCAGCACATATTTTGGGCTATTCATCAAAAAATTGCAGCGAATTATGTGATGATTTTTTCTTTTTTTTTTTTTTACCTGAAAAAAAAGGCTTGCAGATAATATGCTGTTGTGGATTATATACAGGAAAATATGATAATCTGACAAAAGCAGAAATAAATACTAAATATGACAAAAATTTAAATGAGTGGAAGAATTTTTATAGGAAAGAGTGTGTTGATGATTGTTTTCATAAATGAGAGCAAGTTTGGTAAAAGAAAATATAATAGTAACATTGGTAAACAAGTGGAAGATGTTTTTCAAAATGGTTGAATATCCTACATCGGAAACTTTGCCAGATGTAATTAAATTGAATACTGTGCCAAGAATAACAGTGATATCTGATTGTTGGAGTGCCTATAATTCCCTACTGAAACATGGCTACATATGCCTTCTATTGAAATGAAAGCCTTATATATTAAGAACTTCCTTCCACTCCGATCTGTTTTTTTGGCAATTGGTCTCCAATTAGTTTCTTTTAGGATCTTAAAATCTCCCTCTACACAATTTGTCAATGTCAACCTGGGCCTATCCCTTTTTCTAGTTCCCAAAGGGTATGATTGAAAATTTTAAATGTTAATGATAGGGGGACCCTTCAGCATATGTACATAGATACATACAGCAGACAGTAAATCACTCATTGACATTCATAGATCCAGGCATTTATGCACGTACCAACTCTATTGAAGGTATATAGAGGCCGATATCAAAACAGAATTCCGCAAAAAATGTCAGAGGCAATCTGGGACAATAGAGGGCATTTTTTTTTAATCACATTTTTGCAAATTCATATGGCAAGGCAGAATACAGTTTCTTGTTCCAACAATTTTCTTATTTTTCTAAATGCTGAGAAAAATGTCTATGTTCCTCACCATGGGGATGTCGGTAAAGAAATGTTCTACAATAAATTTCTTTACCAACAAAAATGCAATGAGGACAGTCCAGAAACACTTAAATAAGATTTTTTATTTTTTACTGCATATCCACTTTACCTTTACAGGAATTGATTAAGTTTGTGTAATTATTTTAATTGTGACTCATTGCAAATGTCTTTGATATCATTTAGTTTTGAACACACTCAAAAACAAGTTAAAAAATTTAGTTTACTTTACAAAAATGTTTGAAATCGAGCATCTTGGTGATAAATATATCAGTATTCACTTAAAAAAAAAAAACTTAGTTTTACCTTTTGAAGCATTTTAAACTGGTATAATTATTTTACTAGTGAATCATGCTATCTATTTTCAGAGCCCTCTTGTTTTTTCAAACATAAACAAAAACACGCTTGGCAAAAAATAAAGGCAATTTTCACAAAATTACATCTTACATTTTTCTGTAGAAATTATACAACATAATTATAAAATAGAACAAATTTATTAAATAAAATTAGATTTAATAATTTCTACTGAAAGATAAAATAATGAATTTGAAAATAGGTATTGAATCAATTATTTTTCATCAGATAAAATTCTGCAAGCAAGAGCAGAATGTAAGAATATATATTTTCAAATTTCATTTAACAATTATACAATAAAAACGTTTGCGTACTATTTCTTTGATTATTTCCATGAAAAAATACATGTTTAAATCATGCGATTTAGAGCCATATAAATTAAACGTTATGTTTATTAAACAAGCGGAATAAATATTTTAGTTTCAAACTCCATGTCAACATACAACATTCAGGTTGACTTGAGCTTCAGACATGATTTTTCAACACTTGTAACGTTTGTGTAAAAATGCAAATGATACAAGTTGGAATTATAAGTCTAGCAATGACTCACATCTTGTGAAATAAAAGTCACATCTTAACGACACAGTTTTTTTACACATTAAAAAAAGTGCATAACTGATGGTTTTATTTCAATTGTAACACAGTAAAAAATTAAAAAAGTTATTAATTAATCTTAGTATATGTAACACGGTGGATTTGGCAAAAATAGTGATGTTTGTTAAAATTTTGGATAGTGATAAAGTTTACAATCTGTAGTTTCTGACTTGGCAAGATTCTGTGAGTTATTTTTTATAGCCACTTTGAATTTGGAAATCATATCATGATTTTATAATTGAAATTTATAGATGCGTGGCTTTTATGTTATGTTAATTCATTTATGATTTATAAGTTTCTTTTCACTGTATGTTTATATTTTCTTCCATTTTGAGATAACCATTTCATTTGTTTTTGTATTTGCCAATTCTTTAGACAATTGGGTAAGAGAGTTGGAGAGCACTACACACTTATCTTGGCAACCTAAATTACGTCACTACACACAATATACGGTCGCCAAATGTAGATTGTACTCAAACTTTGCAATTGCCCACTATTTTAAATTTTGAATATTTCATAATTACTTACTTCAAGAAATATTAAAATACTAAAAACTAAAAATTAATTTCACACACAAAGATTACATAATAAAAAACAAATATAAAGTAAGTAACTTTGGAATCAACAATAGGTTACAACTGGGCAGTAAAGCTAAATCTATAATGTAAACAAAATGCATTCTTATAAAAACTCAAATTTTAGTCAACCGAGTAGTGGCAATTAACTAAAAAAAATAGAATGTACTACAATCTATATCTGATTTAAACCAAGCAATAAAATAAATCTTAAGTAAATACACATTCTTAGTTGAAGCTAGAGTTTATAATCAATCAAGATAACTATATTCTGAATAAATATAAATACAAATATATGAAACACTAATGTATAGTATTTAATACATAACATAAAACAACAATGTTAATTAAAAACATTAAATAACTCACCTAATCACTGTTGCTCACAGAATCGTCCGCACAGGTCGGGACAACAGATTTTAAATCACCCAAAAATTTATTCCTAATATTCTGAGAATGATTATGTGGCCATATATATTCCGTGAGGGTAAAGAATAAATTTAAAAAATGAAAATGTAATCAAAATGAATGTATGTTTCGAACTTTCAAAATACACTTTAACTTCAGATGCTTAAAATGGAAAAATCCCTGCAAACTAATTTTCACAAACTTAACTTTTAAACAAAATTTCAAAACATAAACATTAAATCCTGCACTTCAAATGCTCTTAGATTGTAATTTAATAAAAACAAGTTACTTATTATATGCTTCAAGGGTTACTAGCACGCAGAACAAATTTCACACAAGTACACAATCATGTCACGTTATACAAACACATTTCGACCCGGTAAGCTAGTTTGTTGTATTTCATCGCCGGTTTTGGCACCTTGTCTTAACCCTTTGATGGTTATGAACGAGTTCAGCTCGCTATCGAATCATGCTTCATAATGCGCACAAACGAGTTCCGCTCAAGAGCAAGATTTTGACCGAAATGGTTAGTAATGAACACTACTCGCGTAGTGAAATTTTTCCCCAATGCGCGCTGACGAGCTGACTTCGTTCGCCATTATTATTTTGCACTGATTGTGTTTCAAACGAATGCTACTCGCGAAATTTAGTTAGTTTTACTGTATACAGATGGCAGTATGAGTTCCATGAATTTCTTTGCACAATGAAGGTGGATTTTTTTTTGACCTTGTTCATTTTGTACGTATTTTGGCGCGGTTTTTAGGTGTTAGGCAGTAAAATGGCTCAAAAGCGAAAATTAGATAGATATAATGATGATTATGATACAGAAAGCTTATCAAGTTTTGAAGCTGCTGAAGACTCAAACACAAAAATATTTTTAGGTAATTACTGTATTTATACTGTGCTTCATAAAGTTTTACATTAGTTGTATTTATTTAGTCCTTTCAATTTAATATTTGTCTTATATTTATAATTAACTATTATTATTTATATAATTGGTTATAATCATTTATAATTTACTGTTTGATAATTATTTTAAAGTACGTAAAAACTGTTATTTATGTACTACAAATACTTTAAGACATTTTTAAAATGCGCGAGGCGAGCTATCTATGGCATCGCCAGAGAAAGGTGACATTTTCAGAAGAACGGCAGGGGAAAACAGCTGACACTTTCGACTACTGTTTACTCCTAATGCTGCGGGAATTAAGTAAATGGAAACTGCTCATTTTCATAACCGTCAAAGGGTTAAGCCAACAGTTGTATAAACGTAATATAATCACTAGCAAAAGTTTGGTGATTAGCCTTCGTGCTTCATTTTCCCATTGCAGATAATTTTAAAATTCTCATTAGAAAAATTTATATATTATGATTTTAACAAAGTTAATATCAAGTTGCAGGATAAAATAAATAAAGGCTCATTTATAGCATTTAAATAGAAACGTAGACAAATATTTAACCTTACTTTGCATAATGGTGGAAATTTCCATCATAACCTATAATGCCCAAAAATTATATAAAAGAACAAGTTCACTTTAAGTTGATCATGTTTGGATACCTTTTTAATGTCCATTGCATAAAAAGAAACATAGCTGTCAAAAATAAACAAGTGTCATTATCAGTGAAACGAGCTTAAAGTTGTCTCATTCCGCTGTTTGTTGTAGTTCCAATAAACATATGATTTCGTTTATAATGTTTTATTATATTAGAGTTTCTATTGCTAAAAAATTGAAAATGAGTGGAAGAAAGGTTTGTAACACGTGTTTCTGTTATTTTCCTCTTTTATTTCTATTTAGTACTAAGCTAATGATCTAACTTTGGATGATGATGGAAATTTTTAGCATATTGTTTTTTGCTAAATTTATACTATAAATATATACTAAGATTTTTTTAACCATTTTTCCTTTAATTTTGAACATGAATTATATCAACTTGATTTATTTTACCAATAAAGAAAAAATCATGCAAAGAAGGGTTAATGTAAACACTCTATAAATGATATCTGTCAATGGAAAAGTGTACAGTATTGACTCCATTAAGATAACTCATCAATATTAAACAACATTTTTCAATTGATTTCAGTGAATTTATTTGGCGACAAGGAAAAAACAACCCACCAAATTTTACTACATTTGGCTATTTTTTATCCTTGCCAAGCTGTGAATGTAATGTTCATATTAGTATTTCTTCATATTACTGTTTATTAATTATATAAATAAAAAATTTTAGGTATTTATGTACTATGATGACTGCATTGGCGATTTTTGGAGACAACAATTTTTATCGGTGATTATATTAGCAAAATAACACGATTTAAACATTCACATCATACTCTTTATTTTAGCACCCTCTATAACCTATGTTAGTGCATGGATTTTTTTGGTAGTCATTACATTTTTTCTGGTCACCAGTTTTGGCGATATATCTAGGTAGTAGTTATAGTACACAACTACCAAATTTTAATTTCAAAGTACTATTCCAAACTTATATGTATTTATAGTTGGTTCTTTCTTTGAACATTTCCATGAAAAAATACACGTGTTTACAACAACATGCGATTTAGTGCCATTAAATAAAACTTTGAGTTTATCAAACAAGCAGAAGAAATATTTTAGTTTCAAACTCCAAGTCAGCACAAAACATTCGGGTTGGTTTGAACTTCAGACAAGATTTCTTAATACTTATGTAAAAATGCAAATGGAACAAATTGGGGCTCAGATTTACTGTAGGGTCGTAATTGGCACAATTTTCCAATGTTGGCGATAATTAACATCATCTGGCAACCCAACCAATTCTAACCAATCACAGATGAGGGATTCCAACCAATGAAAAGTGGAATATTCTGTTTATTTTCAAACCTCGATTGTGCAGATTGGCGAGATGTTTGGCAATTATTTTAAAAAGTCGCCAATAGCAACCGTACAGTAAATTTTTACTCAAATTGGAATTATAAATCTAGTTAACTCCAATGACTCACATCTTGTGAAATCAAAATCACATGTCGAAGACAAAATTTGTTTACACATTCAAAAAATTGCATAACAGATAGTTTGTTTATCTTTAATTGTAACATGGTGCAAAAATTTAAAAAATTATGACTTAATATTAGTATATGTAATATGATGCATTTGGCGAAAACAGTGATATTTGATAAAATTTAGGGTGGCGATGAAGTTTGCAATCTGTAGTTCTTGACTTGGCGAGATTTTGTGAGTTATTTTTTTACTGCCACTTTACATCTGGAAATAATGTCATGATTTTAAAATTGAAATTTATAGATGCTTTTATGTTATCTTCATTCATTTCTGATTTATATAATTCTTTCCACTGTATGTTTATGTTACCGTGAAAGTCCGAAATCTGGAGAATGTCGACATTCGCTG
>JAPDSC010130838.1:571004-599173 GCA_026290005.1 Latrodectus geometricus | reverse complement strand
AAGAATAATATTTAAGTATAAGTCGATATAAATGATTATATTTAAAGCATTTCTATGTTGTAAACTAAATCATTTATTGATAATGTATCTTTTTCCCTCGTTATAACAACCACTTCTTTATTATGACTATTTAGACACCTTTTAAAAGCCTTTTTGTATCCAGAAGTCTTACCAAATGTTCAGATGCCAATATGGTAAGACTTCTATGCAGTATCAATCTATGCCAATATAAACATCAGTATGAATGGCAACATCAAATTTATTGCATATAATTGGTACATCAACAACAATCAAGGAGTAATAAAATTTATGCAAAATAATTTTTCTGGTAAAAAGTAGAAGAAAATTAAAGCTCAGTAGATGCTGTTAAAGGAGAGAATGTGTTCTCAACGTTAAAACACATCACTCTTAAAAATATCTCAATATAATGGAAGCATAAGGTAATCTTACTTTCATGTATTGTCTGTATACAGAGGAAAGCACATTACATATTCTTTGCCAATTAGAAGATTTTTCTGTGCATAGATTTGAACACCTGGATCAATATATAATTGAACTTAGGATTTTGTAGAATATTCTTATTAAATGCCTGCTGAATATTCCCTCAGCTACAGGTATCTAGAGAAAAATTACAACACAAGAAAATGCACAAAAAACTACTGTATAAACTATTGCTCATGTAATTAGTTCAGAATGAATAGCAACATGCAACAGCAAGCCATTTCACCTTCACACTAAAATTACAAGGAATTAGACCAGCAAGCATCATTTAAAATAGAAAATAATGCAGTCATATCATTCCAAGAAAATTGTATATCACATACACAATCATACTTATATACAAATCTGTTTCCACCTAGTCCATTATTGTAAGGTGGTGTATGTGTATGTATCTATATTCGCATGCATGATCAATGGGAAGAATTTTCTGGTAAAAAGTAGAAACTCTTTATGAAACTTCTTTATGAAACTAACAAACTACCTTTAAATTAATTTTTGTAAGTAAATAATCAAATAAATCTTAGATGTAATTAACTAAAACTGTCAAGCACACATGAATACAAACTACAATAATTTTAAATATTTAATATCTAAACCAGCTATGTGGATTCAGCCTACAAGCTACTTGATGTACTTTTTATTTTAAGGTGAAAAAAAAAAAAAACCACATTTTGATGGAGATATTTTTTTTCTTAAAATTTCTACTTTTCTTAAAAAAGGGAAAAAAACAAAAATTTCAAGATATTTAAAAAAATATTAAATTGAAAATTTTTTTTAAGTTTTATGAACTCTTGAAAAATGGATTTAATGATTATGAAAAGTTAATGGATTAACTTGAATCAAAGAATTAAAAAGAAAAAAATTTCCATTCATAGATGTTTTTATTTCAAATCAAATATTTAAAACTGAAAGAATATAAAGATACCTTTTATTCCCAAAAACTACATTCAAATTAAAATATAAGTTACATGAAGTTTTAAAAATAAATAACATTTTCTTCAAAGTAGCTATACTGAAATCTAAACAGATATCAAATTTGAGAAATATGCACTTGTTCTTAAATGTTTTTGTTGTTTGTTATCTCCATTCTGGTCTGACCCCATCAGACCAAATGAATGAAATTGTTGACATTAATGAAGTGTGATACAAGAAGTGGACAGTTATCAATCCTCCCAGTCCAGCCCAAAATGTACTGAGGTGATGTCGTTCTTGCTGGCATTTAGAGCAGAGAGGAAACCTCTTTGCTACTCCCATTTCAAGTTCTTAGATGTTGTTTTACCGATTACAGTGATTTTTAAAATAGAATCCAGGTAAACTTAAAAATTTGAAAGTGCTAATTATTTTAATAGAAAAATCAACAGGCTTGGTTTGTAATCACTTGTTGATTCAAAACAATTTGGCTGGGATCAGGATTTAAAACAGATTCCAAAATACTGCAAAAATCCATGCCTGCAATGGAAATTGAATCCATGAACTACTACTGTATGTCCAGGGCATTAACTTTTGGATTAAAGAAATAAAAGAAAAACTATCAAGTGAAATGTGTGTCAGAAATTTAAAAAGTACTGATGATTCCATAAATTTTATATTTTAAATAAGTAATACATTTAAATTTCTGTGAATTTTTAAAAAATAACACATTTTAAAAATTCACAGAAATTAAAAAAAAAAAAATAAAAATAAACCACAAAAATCATAGAAACTTTTATTTCATAAGAAATTACAACATTTTTGACAATGAAATGATGTGATGATCAAGAAAACATTTTTTATAATAAAATACATATTAATAGAGCAATGTCATAAAACTCACTTGCAATTTAAGATTCTGTAGCAATAACGGGGCAATTCAGAAAATCTTTTTTTCTGTCATACAGCAAAATTCTGATATATTTAAATTCGTAACTGAATGTGCAAGTATTCATCCTATAAACAAATGAAAACCAGTTTCAGAAATAAGAAATTTTTTTGACTGATAAATACATTAAGGACAAATTATTCTGTTACAAAGTTTAATTGAATATAAAATGAATAAATATATTTGTAGAAAACAAGATATTAAACATTTTGCCTATTAAAACCAAGTGTTTCAAAAACAACTAATTAACACTGAGATTACATTAAATAATCCCTTTTTCTAATGATATCTTTCAGGTTTTCAAAAATTGAGTGGGTAATTTTATTTCATAAATTGTAAGGATATATACTAAATAAGCACATCTAATGAAAGGAAAATCAATCAAGAGTTTAATTGATCAAAGGTAAGAAAATTGGCCACAAATAAATAAACAAAAAGGAATTAACTATGTATGAAAAAGAAAATTTATCTATGAAATACGAACAGAATTAAAAGTCCATTCAGCCTAGGTTGGCTGGGATTTTTGGCACAAGGTCAAAATGGAAATGTGCTAAACAAAAAATTTAAACATTCAAATAATAATTAAAATGAGCATAAAAATACAAATAATTGTATTTGTATTTTTATAATTTATTATAAATTTATAATTTATTAAAATTTTCAGAATAAAAAATAATACATAAATGTAAATTAAAACTTCAAAAGTTTAAAAAATTGGTTCAAACTTTAAATGAAATGATTATAGCATATAAGTTAAAATATTGATATTGAAAAAATAAGACGATGATAGTGAGTGAGTGAGTGAGTGAGTTTCCTGGTGAAAAATCCAAATCCAGTGTATCAAACAAGTGGTAAAATAAAAAATCTCAGCAAATCAGAAATAAAATATAAGTTATAAATAATAAAACACAGTTTTGCAACAGTAAAAATGTCGAAAAATTTATTTCATACGAGATAAAAAATGTGACAAATGATTAACACATGAAAAGTCATTGAAGGCAAGGCAAAATTGTAAAGCACCTTAGAAAAGCGAAAAGATTTGGATGAGGCGTTTCCCCAATAAAGTCTAGTAAATTTAAAACATTGCTGTGAGAAAAGGCATGATGTTGGTGATTAAAACTAAGACATTAAATTAAGATATGATATATGGTTAAAACATTTTTACAATGGAGGCACAAAGTATTGGTTCATTCAATAAATTATAGTTATATGTTAAATGAGTGAGGCCAAAGTGCAGTCAAGATGTGACATCGGCACGTCTGTATGAGATAATATTCTAAGTCTGAATAAAGGTTTAATTAGAAAAAGTTCATTTGTAACTTCCTGATTCCAGGAATTCTACCAAAGAGATTAGAGCCAGAGATTGAATGCCTGATATCAGCATAAGTGAACTGAATCTCAAAACCATTATGAGACATTTATTTTAGCAAAATCAAAATTTTGATAATCACGGGATGGAAATACAAAGGAAAATTAAACTGCATTACAACACTCATATTAACAGTGTAAATACACAGTGTAAAATTTACAACGACAGTGTAAAACAGTGTAAAATTTACAACGACGAGAACACTGAACTATGAGGAGAGCTCACAGGATGGCAACTACTTCAACAGCGTAAATGGAACAAGTAGAAGGGAAGCTATAACTATAGATGCTACTATCATAAACAATACCACAGCCTAACGACCCTCTGCTTTTGATCCGTCAGTAAAAATTGAGTAGAAACACATTTTTTTTTATTGAACATAGCTGCATCATTAAAACAGAGAACTTGCAGAAAGTCTCATAGAGGTATACTAAAATAGTCAGCAATCTCAACTGGAGTTGCATTTAGATTTGCTTTATCTAAGCAAGGAAGAATTCTAACACAAAAGGGAAGATTGCAGGTAGACCAAGTATTAAGAGGTCTTTAACAAAGGAGTAACACAAAAAAATTTTAATGAGTGGTTTGGAAAGGAAAAACTCCTGAAATAGTAATTAAGGGAAAGCTTAATGATCAGTGATTCAAAGGATATACATAGCAATAAACATAGAGGCTGTTTATAGTTGAGGTGTGAAAGGGTCCACTGCAGATATAAAGTGCCACACGGTGGACCGGGTCTAACCATTTTAGGGCAGACTTTAAAACACAACCATAAACCCCATTGCCATAATCAATATAGGACAATATAACTGTCTGATACATCCTGCCCAATAAGGTTTGATCTGCATCCCAAGATGTGATAGAAAGAACTTAAAGGATATTAAGAAAATGTTCAATTTCTTGCACAAATTTAGAATATGGAGCAATATAAAAATTATTCCAAGGTATTGCACTTCGTTAACAACAGGAATAGAAACATTATGGAGGGTGATATTTTGAACAGTGTGAAGGTATCGCTTCCTGCAAAAATAGATGCAAAGTGCTATTAGTAAGCGAGATGGAATAGCCATTTTTGTCACACCAATAAACAACTTGACTTGCAACCTTTTAACGGTAACCAAGCAGTTACCGTTCAATTAACTGCATAACTGAAACTTGACAGTAAACCTGCAATTTATCAACATAAAGAATACTTTTAATATAAGAGAGTAAGACAGATAAAACTTTAATAATATAAACAATGAAAAAGATTACACTAAGAATACTATTTTGAGGAACGTCCTCTGTTAGGATAAATGCTCTAGATATAGTAGTCCCAATGTGCACTTTAAAACTTCTTTCTTGTAGGAGGTTTTGAAAAAAAGTGGTGGATTTCCATGTAGATTATAACCATGTAAAGCTCAATATATCCTATAGCACCAGGTTCGATTGTAGGCTTCCTCAATGTCCAGGGAAACTGATACAAAATGGTTCTTATTAACAAAAGTGATTCTAAATATCTGTTGATAGTGATCACCTCAACACAACTTTTATGTTCTTGGAAAAGAGGAGTGTAAGAATTAAAAAGTTAGGTACAGTAGATAAAGCTTCCCAATTTTTATTAACGACATCTTCAGAAGAATAGAAGGTGGTGCTGGTGGCTAAAACCAGGAAAGAGAATTCCTGGTACAAATCATTTGCAGCTTTTTACCTTTCTCCAGACCGGTTTGTTAGGCATACAAGAAGTGATAGAAAACATATAATGCATCTAAGAGTCTACCATAGACTACGATGATTAATTCTGCAGGCAACAGTCTTTGCTCTTTCAAAAACAATCAGATTATTAGCTGTGGGGTATTTTCGGAAAATATCCAGAAACTTCCTTTGATCACAATATGCATTTGCAAAGGCCTCATTTGAAAAAAGTTTCTGCAACTTCTGGGGGTGAAAAGAATATATTGGGATGGCCTTTTTGGCAGTTTTTATAATAGCCTTGGTGACGTTATGTACAGTATCATTAATATCAGTATTGGTGATGATTTCATCTGTAATGACAGTCAATTCAGTAAACAAATGCCAGTCAGCCTTGTGACATTTAAAGGTGGCAGGTTGTGACTCATTATTAAGAGCACCAGCAAGAGAATGGATTACTGGAAAATATATTCACTGTTATGCAAATCATTTTCATCTGAGAGGTCTAAATGAGGCAACAAAAGTAGTGAACAGATGGCCAAATTCAAGGAATGGAAATCTTTGGTAGGTGAATGAAAATGAGTAACTTCATCATGATTCAACAGACACAGTTATCAGAAAACAACTGCTGAATCTGTAGAGCATGAGTATTATTATTCACACTTCCCCACAGAGTACTGTGACCATTAAAGTCACCGATGAGAATAAATGGAACAGGAAACTGATCCACCAATTTATTTAAATAATTTTGAGAAGACATTACGAGGCAGAAAGTAAATGGAACAGACAGTAATTAGAAAAGTAACATGTGTCCTAATTACCCCAGCTTGTAATCATGTATGCAATGGAAGTGCTATAGTTATTTGAAGCAAGAATACATACCTCACCACATACAGCATCATGAGGGATGTCCAGTAGATAAGTCGTGAAACCTTGAATTTTGCCAGGAGCACGAGATTTAAGGTTTGTTTCTTGGAGAGCAAAACAAGTAGGAGAAAAAGAGTTTATAAAATCTCTCATGACAGATACATGTGGGTGGAAGCCATGGAAATTCCCAGAAAAGAAAACTACTGGTATGTAGGGTTCTTTTTATTGTGATGACGAGATTGGTTCTTGCTAATCATTTCAAGGAAAATCACATCTTTATCTATTTCACTATTGCTGCTGACAGGATTAGAAGTTTTAAGAGCAGTATTGGTATTGTACAGTTCACCTTCAAGTTTTTTTTTTTTTTCTGTTTACAGATTCACTTGATTTTTGTGGCTTTTTTAAATTTTACTTGTCTGTAATCGGCTGCTTTTCATATCTACTTTGTTTTGTTTCTTAGGTTTAGTTATGGTTGTAAATAAGATATCAGTTTATGTACCAGTTGACACAGCCTTCTTCAGTACATGTGTGTGTATGGTGTCTTAAAACTATGTGATATCTTGAATTTGTTTTTTAGCATCTTGAAGCAAGATTTTCTGTGTTATTTTGATTTTTTGAATTTCCTTTTATTGTTGCCATTGTGGGCAGGTTTTAGACAATACTGTATGTACCTTTACACAAAGAGTCATGGTGTTCTTGACTTGATCATCGAGTACAAGCAGCTTTTGACCTGCAGACTATTTTAGAGAGTTCAAATTTATTACGATTGAAGCATTGTAAGGGCAGGGCACTATGAGATTTGATAGGACAGTTTAGATAACCAGCTTTTATTGAGTGGGAGAAGTTAGAGCAACCAAAAGCTAATATAAAATTTTTTGTAGGGAAAACTTCTTCATCAGGACAGATAGTAAATCGACAGAAATCACAAACTCTTTCATTTCTTCGTTCTTCCAGACAATGAACATCACAAACTCTTTGGTCTTTTAGTTCTTCCAGAATCTCATTTTACATACTGTTAAAAGATCTATCTCTGAAATTACTCCACTGATTTGAATTAGTGTTTTAGTTTGACAATACAACAGAAATTTATTCAAATGTTTTTAAAGATAAAAGAGACTTTGATTGTTGAGCTGATAAAGCTTCTATTAGCAGATCTTTATATCTTCACTTTTTTATGTTACTATAATTCATATCATGACACCTGGAAAGCTTCCTAATGTACTACATATGCAAGATTATAGACTGAAATTATAGACTTGATTTCATCCAGATGAGATAGTTTCTTGAAACTTAGCTGCATCAGTCTTTTTATTGCCACCGAAGATTTGGTATGCAGCAGAATAGCATTTCATATTTCTTGCAAAACCTGAGATACGATTTGAATCCACAAACTGCAGAACAGAAGGCTCTGGAGTGAAATTATATAAATAATATATATATATATATATATATATATATATATATATATATATATATATATATATATATATATAAAAGTTTAATTGTGTTAAGAATTTTATGTACTAAATGTACAATTAGTTCAATTGCATATTGTGAAGAAAATTTTGAAGTATGTGTTTTATGTTGATTAATTATGAACAAATTATTATAAAAAATGATATGTCATTGATTTAACTTTATTGATTATTGGCTTAGAAGCACAACATAGCGTACTTTCTTTAAAAGTGTGTGCCATTGCTCGATTAATTAAAAACCAAATATTGTTATGTCCAATGCTATATTCACATTATAAATTTAGCTTTATTGCTCAGTTGTGGTACGAAAATTAAGGGAAATATTCAAAATTGCAATATTTGTATAATCTAAGACTTAACAAAATTGTAATTTTGATTTATAAGAAAATTGCAAACACGTATAGACAAAATTGAAAATCACACCAAGAGAAGGATAAAAATAAGATTTTACCATAGCCTTTGTTACTTTTTATTAATTTGAATGTGTCTGTAAATCAAAACAATATTTTAAAATTTACAGGTGGCAAGTTTAAAATATTTTATCAGAGTAATATTTCTAAATATGATTTTCTGAAAATTTAAACATATATTTTATTTTGATTTATTAAAAATTTATACTTATGCCTTGTTGTTAGAACATTATCAAAAGAGTCAGAATTTTAAAAATGCAGTTTATACTCAATTTTTATTGATATTTTTATTTCTAAATATTTAAATAAAAAATATATTCAATAAAAAAAATAGAACAGATCGAAAAGATCTTCCATGGAAATAAGTTTTTAACAAGGACTGAGGGATTCAGAGTTCTGGATCTCAGTGAAATTTCTAAACTGGTAAAAGTGGCCTTTAAGACATAGGACACTCATACCAAGGACCCAGCCGTCTTTCTAAAACAGCTTAATAGGCTCAGCCCGCCGATAAAGCTTTAGAATGGCATGCTCTGAAGAAATCTGAAGAGACATTCTACTAGATGGATCTTTGAAAATGATATAGAAGCTATCAAAAAGGCAAATTATGGGGCCTATGCTGGTTTAGAGTAGGGGATTTTTAAAATCCTCAGAAAAACAAAACTTAAGGAGGCCCAAACTAGTGAAGTGTTGTCAGAAGACCAGCCAACTTCCTCTCAAGGGAGTAAATCCTCTACTTTTAGTAAGGAAAGTGAATTATTTAACATTAAAGAACTAAAGAATTAGATACTAGTTCTCTGATACAACCCAGCTCTCCTTTATCTGAGAGCAAGTTAGAAAAGGCCTTGCAGGGAATTCAAGTAAGAGACTATCTTACTTGTCAGACAAAGAGCAGTGCTTTTTCTTAGCTTCTTGGGATGCCACACTGGTAAACATCAAAGTAGCACAAATCAATCTTCATCATAATCGATCAGCTTCAGCTATTCTTAGCAAGAAGATGACTAGAGGTTGACATTGCATTAATTCAGGAGACATGGATTCATAATGGTTCTGTTTTGAGACTACATCTCATTTGAGACTACAAGGTTTTAAGATCTTTTATGATCAATATTGTTTGAGATCAAGAGCTTGTATTGTTGCTGCGACAAACTAAATGCCCTTATTCTGGTTAATGGGACAATAGATTATTTTTTACAGTTGGTGTATAAGTATCTTGTTTATTGCATGGAATCAAAACTGAAATCGTCTTTATATCTTCCTTTTAAAAATAAAGACACATTCAATGGTCAAACTTTTAATCTTTTAGAGCTTAACAATTTGAGTAAGAAACTCATCATGCAATGTGATGCAAATGCTCACCATACTATATGAGAAAGTAGTGATTACAACAGACATGGTGAGGATCTACTAGAATACATTTTGCATTATAATAATTAATCCTAATAAAAAGAACCCACTTTTATTACTGTAAATAGAAGGGAAGTCATTGACATTACTCTATGTAACAGGAAGTGTTTGGATTTCATTAATGGTTGAAAAGTGTCTGATGAAGTAAGCTTATCTCACTATCATATATTAGCTTTTCTGTCTTAGGGCCAAAGACACTAGAGATGTTAGATAGGAACTCAAACAAACAACAAGTGTGATTCCTACATAAAAGATCTGGAAGTTCTGCTCAAAGACGATGACTTCAGTAAGTTATCTTCAGTAGTGGATTTGATGTTAGCTGTTGATCAATTGTAATATGCCATTCTTGAAGAATACTATCAAAATTGTAGGGTCAGTAATGCTAGCTTGCCAAGATTAGATTCCTGGAGGTCTAAAGAGTTAAGCAAATTATGGAAATAAAACAGAAAGCTCTTTAATAAAGCTAAGAAGAATGGTGAGTGACAGAAATATAAACTGGCACTGACCACCTATAATGCTATTAGGAAGTCTAAAAAGAATTCCTGACAAAATTACTATACTGACATTAAGATTGTCTTCTACTGCAAGACTAGTTAAAATAATGTCTAACGACAAAAACTGTTGTCTAAACAACCATAAAATGGCTTAGTTTTCATTAAGTTTCGACATCTGGGAGGGACACCCTAGCTGAATTGTTTAGAGTTCACTTTCTAGGGTCTAAAGAAATAATTAAAAACACTACCTTTACATTCTCTACATCAAATTGTGATAGAAGTAAAATGGGATGCCTCAAAAAAATTATAACATATGATTGATCAAAATGGGCAATAATGTCATTTAAATCTTATAAATTACCAGGAATGGATAGTATGATACTAGCTCTATACTTATTGAGGGAGCCCAATGCATTAACCCAATTTTTTTGTTGGATTTTTAGAGTATGCATAGCCTTTGACCATATATTTCTTGGAGGCATAAAAAAGTAATTTTTCTTAAAATATGAAAAGATAATTACTATGAAGCAAACTCTTTCAGACCTATTAGCTTAACATATTTTTTTTGAAAAGCTGATAGACAAATATAAGATAGATAAAGTTATTCAATGGATTTACACTATGATCATTTGTTCCATAATTACTTATGGTTCAGTGGTCTGGGGGTCTAAAATCAGAAATGAAACTGCTAAGGCAGATTTAACAAAACTTCAAAGGTTGTTGCGTGTAGCTATTTGTGGGTGTATTAAAACAACTATCACTTCTACACTTCAACTTTTGCTTGGTATGCATTCACTTTACATGCATATTGAAGCCGAAGCTATAATTTGCATGAAAGGACTTAAAAATACATGTCAGTAAAAGGATTACTCCAGATTTTTGTCCTGGGGAAACGTTAATGCTGAAGTAATTAGTCATCCTTTTGTAAGAATGTCTACTGATTACATGATTGTTAAATGCTTTCAATAAACCTTATACAATCAAATTTCCCATATGAGAAAAATGGAATAATTTTGTCATCAGTGAAAACCATGCTTACTAGTACATTGATGGCTCAATTCCAAAACTGGGGCTAGTATTTGCTGTCCAGCTGATAGTACAAAGCTGTCATTCCCTTTGGGAAAACATACAACTGTACTCCACACAAGCAGAAGTCTTTGCCATTCTTATGCGCAGTAGAACATGTTTGAACAGAGGATATTCTCATAAAAGAGTTATATGTTCTTACAGATAAGCTGCATTACTGGCTATACAGAAGTCTACAATAATTTCCATTCTTGTCTGAGAATATTACCCTACACTGTGCAAATTAGCTAACACACACACAATAATTCTTTCACCTTAATGTAGGTGCCTGTGCACTTGGTGTTCTTGGCAATGAGTTAACTGATGAATTGGCAAGAACTAGATTAACAACCAATTTTTTTCTTGAGCAATTGAACCAGTGCTATTTTAAAATAACTGATCAGAAACAGTGTCTTTGATCTCTTCAGGAAACAACAGTTTTTGAACAAGTATAATGCCAGTAATCACAGAAAAGCAAAGCTATGAAACAGTATGTCCTAGTAAAAGGCAAAAAGAGTTATTAAAGCTCACTAGAAGATGTTTAAGGAGAGCAGTGGGACTTCTTACTAGACACTGCCAACTTCACAGATCTCTCTCACCATAATGGGAATATTAGATCCTACCTGAAGGGGTTGCCAATTTACGGAGGAAATTTCATTACATATTTTATGTGAATGTGAAACCTTTTCTGCACATAGATTTAAACACATAGGTCAGCATATAATTGAATCTTAGATGCTGAAGGATATTCCAGTTAAATGTCTGCTGAATTTTGTTTCAGCCACTGGTCTCTTCAAGTAAGGGTTCTCTTCAGGGTATAGTACAATAAACTTTGGCTAGGTTCCTTTGGAACCACCCAACCTGATAAAAAAAATATGAGTTGTTTTTTGTGTAGAAATGGTAAAACCACTTGTATTTGACCAGTTGACAATATTGTCAATGGCTATTTAGAGTTCTCTAACTAGAGTCAGATTTCAAGCATAATATGAAATTTGTAAATTGCCAACATTAAAATTTTTTGTACAGTTTGTGGGATTATTAATAAAAATAGGGTTGATAGCTAAACACAAAAGTATCACACTTAAAACAGATCCCTGAGGAATTCCTTCTTCTTGACAAAAGGCACTAGAGTAAGTGTTTTCCAGCCATACTCTAAAACAATATTTGCTTTAAAAATTGGTAAGTTTCCTTTAAAACTAAGATTATAGAGTTTTTCTAAGATGCTATATTTCCAGGTACAGTCACAGGCTTCATGAAGATCGACAAAAATAGACACCAGATAGTTTCTTTTTAGAAAGGCAACATAAATATCTGTTTCTCATGATATTAAGTTATCAATCGTGGATTGTTGACTTCCTAAAGCCACTTAGAAAAGAAGAGATACAATTATTCTTTTCTAGGATATATAACTATCGTACATTAACAATTCTTTTGAAAAGTTTGTACAGGCAGCTAGTCAAGGCTATTGGTCAGTAATTTTGTGGATCCTGTGGATCTTAACCTGGCTTTGGTATTGGAATTAATATTGCATGCTTGCAACTGCCTGAAAATATATGTTTGTTCCAAATTCGATTAAACATGTAGAGAATATTCAGAAGAGAAATTTTAGAAAGACATTGTAACATACAGTAGGTTATCCCATCAGGATCAGGAGAAATGTGTTTAACAAATGATAATGCAGTACGTAATTCTAGAATTTTAAGATCAGTGTTGTAAGACAAATGCTTTGCCATCTGAAAACATTAATGAAAAAGTTCATTAAGATTTTGAGTAAAAAAATGTAAAAAAAGTTTCAGTATAATTATTTGCTGAGCAAATAGAAGCAAAAGATTCAGCAAGAATATTTACCATTTCTGAAATATTATGGATTCCTTGACCATTTTTCAGCAGAAAAGAAATTTGTTTCTTTACGGTATATACTGCATGCCCTTCTTATACACCAGGGATGGCCAAACTTTTGGAATTCGTGGTCTACTCCACATTAAAAAAATCGAAGGCGGTCTACCAATGGCAGAAATAATGTATATGTTTATATATTTATTTTCGGTAACAAAAAAAATGGTATATTATCTAATTTTTCTATAATAAAAAAAAAATTAATGACGAAAATAATCAAAGTATTAATATACATAAAAATTAACCATCCAATTCACTTTGTTTAGATGAAATTTGACACTGTATATCTGCGACAAGTCTATCATGTTGTGGCTGATACGAGCTTATTGCAATAAGTAAACACGAAATTATATGCTCATCTGTTAAACGCAACCGATGTTTAGTTTTTATGGCATTCATGGTTGAAAAAGGAGATTCGCAGATATGTCAATCCAAAGTATGATTTCATATACAAAATCAATTTGTAAATATTTGGAAATGTTTCCTCAGAGATAAATTTCCAACAATCAGTATCGCTAAATATGCTCTGGATTAAAGAAATATATCACATTTTAATTTAATAATTTCTTCCTCAACCGTGACTGAAGTTGTATCTATTAAATGTCTTATTTTTTTCAGACACTCCATCAATGTTGAAATTTTCATTAAATGGAAATATCATAAATGGAAATTTCTAAATAAGTCAGTGAATCTTCTTTCAAACATCTAACATCTTAAACAAAACATCTAAGTGTTCAGCAAAATCTTCGAAGTCTCGGTTTGGATTATGGATGCACTCTTCCTCCATGTTTTTGAAGTTTCTCAACTCATGTTTTCTTAATTGAGACGCATACCATTTTATCATTTCTTTGGAAGTTTTAATCGCACTCATCATGTCTGTTAAACATTTATTCTTTCCTTGTAGATTTAGGTTTAAGTCGTTAAGTTTTACAGTGATATTGCAGAGAAAAGCTACTTTCATGAGCCATTTCCCATCTTCCAATTCAGTAATGTGCTCTTCTTTATATTTGTAGAAAATTTCTTATTTCTGGTAACAGAATACGAAATCTTTTTAAAAAAGCACCACGGCTTAGCCACCTCACGTCTGTGTGCAATAAGAGATCTCCGTACTCTGATTCAGTTTCTTCCAAAAGCGCCCAAAATTGTAGTCTTTGAAAACTTCTTGAACAAATTGAATTGACGATTTTAAAAGCAATTTGCATTATAACTTCAGACTTTAATGTTTTTGAACACAATACCTGTTAGTGGATAATGCAATGATAGCTGGTAAAACTGGGAATTTCCTCATTATTATTAAATAAGGCAATAAAACCAGTTCGATTCCTGACCATTGCTGGAGCTCAATCTCTTGTAATAGAGACCAATTTATATATTGGAAATTCTGTCTTACCAATAAAATTTTTAAGTGAATTGTGGATATCTTGTCCCCTCTCGTTTGTCCTTTCAATGGAATTATAGTTAATAATTCTTCTTTTGAAGTCATATCTTCGAAAACCATTCTCACAAAAAGGCATAACAGTGCAATGTCACTAATATCTGTGGATTCATCAAATTGAAGTGATAGGAACTTACAAGCTTTTGAATCGTAATTTTATAAATATTCCAAATTATTATTCATAGCTTCAGTCTGTCGCATCACAGTGTTACACGACAAAGAAATATTATTTATTGACGATATTATTTCAGATTTGTTTTTAAAATCGTGGAAAAGCGCTTCTCCCGCTTTAATGAAAGCTTCTTTTATCAATTCTCCATCTTCGAATGGTTTTTTTCGCTTTATCAAAACTACTGTAATCTTCAATGACGCCAATGTTACTGCTTTAGCTTTGGTGCCTGGTTTCGTAAATACTAATTGCTGTAAATGTAAATTCGACTTTAATTCATGCACTTTAACTTTTCAAAGTTCACTGCCGATTGGAAAGTCTGTAGTGTATTTTAAGTGCATGGTTTTAAAATGTCTTTCGACGTTTGCTTTTTTTGGTAGTGCAACACTTAAGTTACATATGAGACAAACACATTTCTTCTTCATCATAACCAAAAAGAAATCATCTTCCCACTCATTGTGATAATGGTATGTTTTACTTCTCTAAGCACTGGTGCCTGGCTGAGTCATTTTTAACAAGTTGTTGAAAAACAAATTCAACAGTTTCGAACAACAGTTTGAACATTCAACAGTTTTGAAACAAATTCATATCAGTGCGGTAGAAAGCGAGTGACCTGTCACGTAAGACGATTAACTTAGAAGTGAAACTAAACGGCCAGAAGAGACAGGTAGACAAGACGACTCGGCACGTCGCTATCATGCGCTGGCTACTGGATATAATCTAAGCATCACACTTTGACAAATTGTTTCGATTTAATTCCACTGTAAAACGAAAAATTCAGTGCCTTACTTTGCACAGTTTGTTTTAAGTTTTAAAGCAAAAATTGTAGTAAATTTTTGTTTTAAATAATTCATTAATTCTGTGACATAAGTCATAAATTAAATTGTTAATATTCGAGATCACTATCGGGATGGTCACGCGGTCTACTTAGAATGTATTCGCGGTCGACGTCTTGGCCATCCCTGTTATACAGTATTCCACTTATCTATTGCTGTAACAGAAGAATTTATAGATATGAATTAATTCAATGCTCATTTCCCTTTTTGTCTTGCCCAACGTGCAATGCTTTTAGCTCTTAGAAAAACTATTTGATTTGTCAAAGTGGGAAATCACCAGAAAGCATTTCAAGCTTTTCTTTGGTCATAAGTGTCAGTGCAGTGTTTATTTCCTATTTTTCAGAAAGCTTATTCCTGAATTGGAAATGTTGGCATTTGCATCAGCAATGAGGGGTTTAGTAACCAAGTTTACTATTTCATTACGATTTTCATGCTCCACTATATCACTAGTAACTATAGCTTCTGATTTGTCCAATTAGCTTTATGAAACAAGTATTGTGGTGGATGATGAATACCATTACAATCAATATTTACACGATCCGGAAAAAATGGGAAATGGTCACTATCACATAAGTCAACTCCTACTCTAATTAGTAAATTACAGTAAGGAGCAAGTAGTCTAAATTACAGTAAGGAGCAAAAGATGGTGAGCACAATGCAAGATGCAAGGAGTGGAAAGGTCTACTTTATAGATGAAAGTAGGTTTCTACTCCATTGTTAAATAGACAAAGATTGTGAGTATGAATGAAGTCCTTGGTTTGTCTCTTGGCCTTGAGGATTTACAATGTCACTACCCCACACCATGGACTGTGACCATTAAAATCTTCAACAATGAAAAAAAAAAAAGAGCAGGTAGTTCTTGTATCAGTTTGTCTCTGTCATCTATACTAGTATTTGGTGACAAGTATAGCATATAAATGGTTATTAAATTGGATGACATGATTCTAACTATCACTGTATGCAAATTTGCATGTAGAGGGATTACAGACAAGGAAACATCACAGGAAACCAAGAGAGTAACATCTCAAGATGCTCAATCTGATCCATTTATATTATCTTTTTTAACAAGACTATAGCATTTAAATTTTAATGTATTGCAAGCTTTCAAATAAGTCTCTTGTAGTGCAATGCAAATTGGATCCACTTCTTGGATCAAATCTTTTACGTGGTAAATGTTGAGATCTATGATGGTTTCACAAAATTCACGATGTAATCCAGAGCAAGTTTTATTTAATTATGTTTTCCCTTTTTTGCTTTTGAAATGGTCAGAGAAATAGAATATGAGTCTATCCATTTCTGTTTAAGAAGAGGATATTTTAAATGTTCTTTTGTAGCTTTATTCACAAGATTTTGGTTAATTTTTGCATCATCAATCTTGTATTTATTAGCAGTTGATGTACATTTCTTTGTGCTATTAGAAGTTGACAGTACAATAATAGATTTTGATGACAAAGTTGAAAATAGAGGATACAGGCAAACTACTTTTCTTTGCTAGATTCATGTTTACTTTAGATTCAGTTTGTAATGTAGAAAAATAGGAGATTCCAAATTTTTATATTCTATTTTTTACTATTTGTCTTGCCTCTGAGTTTATCTTGACTGTATTCTATATTCTTGACTGCAATTCCTTTTTCTTATATCTATAAAGTACAAGATTTGAAAAATGCAGCATGTGAGCCAGAATTACAACATTTTAAAGTTTCTCAAATACAAATATTAGTTTCATATGCAAATTGTGCACATTTTCCACATACAGGATTAATATTCCAACATGCCTATTGAGAATGACTATGTCCCTGACATTTAAAACACCTGAGAGGATTAGGATACATGGATGAAGTTTGCAACTTATATAATCTGCTTTTAAGGATTTTGGCAATACTGGTGTCTGAAAAGTTAGGACAACATGTTGAGTGGGAATAAGTTTATCATTATGTCAAATGTTTATATGATGTGCAGCACAACTCTTTGATATCACAAACTTCTTCCAAAAATTATTCTTCTGTAACATTCTTGATATCTGGGTTAGAAAGAGTAAAACAAGACTCATTTAAAGAGATGTTTTGAGTGGAAATGATCCCGATTTTCATTTAAGTTACTAATTAACAAAGCTTGTTTTGAATTAATTTGAACAAGATCTCCAGGTCACAATTTTTTAACATTTTGTATATTACCAATAGATGTGAGAAGTTTTTGAACTAGAAAGATGATACTGAATAAAAAGTGTTAGGAGTGTTTATCAACATGTAACTAGTAGATGAATTGGATTCAACAAAGAAATAATTAGAACCCATAAGATATTTATTAAGGCTCAAGATCAATGGCACCAGCCACCACGAAGCGCTGCAAAGGATGGGAGCCGCCAGCTCTGAACAT
Source organism: Latrodectus geometricus (assembly GCA_026290005.1). Lineage (NCBI taxonomy): Eukaryota > Metazoa > Arthropoda > Arachnida > Araneae > Theridiidae > Latrodectus > Latrodectus geometricus. Next base: position 581,350 of record JAPDSC010130838.1, on the reverse strand, counting down.
TTACAGCCTCAGCGCTTATCATGATGCTAGCTGACACCTATACTCTGGGAATCACCCCCAGAGACAGTAACCACCCTTAAAGCTAAACCTAAGGATGCGACTACTTCACTTAAACCCAAGTAGACTTGCCACAAGAGTAGCTGATACATTGGGGACCACAATTTTCCACCCAGTCAAAGAGTTGTCATTTATGACCAACACATGAAGATTTTCTCTATCCATAAGAAGTAAAAAACAAACAATAACTGCAGCTACTCATGAAGAGCTCTCTCGCTAGCCGCCAAGGAATGGAAGAGATACGAAAAGCAATCAAAGTAGAAGAAAGAATAAAGATCCCTAGGTACCTTAGGATTGGGTCATCTGTACCCACCTGAAGAAGGCAAGCCTTATAAGGGGCTATTATTAATAAAAAACTGAGCTTTCTTTTAAGATATGTAAGAAGCTTTGCTTTTTTTTTTTTTTTTGTACATAGGGTACAATTCATTATATTGTGGTACTATTCATATATTGTTAACTATTTCTGAATTATTTCTAAAATGCATAAAAGTGATTTTATCTGATATTCATTATGTATCAACACACAAAAATTCCATCAACTTTATTGAATCATTAAAGTTAAATCAGCTTTTTATAATGAATTTAATGCCAGAAATTCAATACAAATACTGTAACAATTGACATAAAATAGCATTAAATGCTAACAAATTGTTATAGATAAATTGCTCATATTTTAAAATAGCAACATCTATTTCAAAACATCAGTTAACAGTTTAAGTAAGAATTTTGTTTACTTTTAAAATGATGGTGATTTTGACTTCCTGTTCCCTACAACTGATACCTTACACAACTATAAAGTACATTCGTTATTTTCTTAATGAATAGGTTTAAATATATCATATTTTCCATGTAATAAGTTATTTTAATATTTATAAAATGTGTTCTAGAACACTTATTTTCTGCTTAACATATAAAGAGAATTTATTATAGAGAAGATTATTGGCATTTATTTAATGTTACTTGTGTGACTCCTAGCCTGTAGTGCTCCATAGAATAACTTTTAATGGCTGATATCACTATTGGGTTAGTTAAAAACAAATAAAAAATAAGGCATCATTGATACAAACAGTTGAGCCTGGTTACTGACTTCTGCCAAGTAGCATTACACAGAATGTTTTAAAAAGTTAATCAGTGCAAATGATCATGATAACTTTATTACTACTAGGTTTTCTAATTTAATATATATTGGTAATTTGATTAGGAAAACTATTTTATTAACATTTAATAGTTTGATTGTGATAAAGAAAGAGTAAAAAAAAACAATTATGATAATTAGAATTTGAAAAATGAAAAATCATTTTAAGTTTGATTAACAAAAAAATTGGTTGGTTAATTATTTGTTGCTTTTGTCACTTTTAGCCAACAAGTAGTTGATAAAATTGAATCCTAAAAATTATAAAGTGTATTCTGAGTTACTACAAACATCTTTACCCAAAATACCCGGCTCAAATTGAAACCACATATTGTTGAACTAAAGGATTAAGAGTTCATCATTCACAATTGTCAGCTCAGAATGAGAAAACTAAAAATCTACAAACTGTAAGATTAAGACAAAACCATACTTAAGTCTAAGATTTTAGCAGCAATGCCATGTAAAATTAATTCATGTGGTTAATTTACATGAGTAGAAATAATATTGCTTTTTCTATCACCAAATAGATTACATAAAATTAGATTTTAGTACGCTGAATTGAAGCTAAAAAAATTATCATAGAAACCGTTTAAATTAAATACAGCCTTTTATATTTCTTGCTCTCGTACAAAAAATAAGTATTTTGTGTACCCATATTATTGACAATGACAGAGGCATATCATTTTCAAAACAATGGATATTGCTTATTTGTCTCATGTCACAATAACTTAGATAACTCTAACTGTTCATGAAAACGCAGCTTGTACTTAATTGGACCTTGCGCCATAAAAACCAACCAGCCTGTTCATGAAAAGAAACAGAAGAGCTAACTGAAATTGATGTAAATAAATTATCATGAAAAAAGATATGGGAGAAACTTATAACAGTAAAGTTTTTTGCTGGGTCAGCACATTATAATGCATATGGATATCTTAAATGACAAATTTTAAAATGTATGTTAATTGATTGTGATTCTATGACAACTTCTCACTTTACATGCAATTGCTATTCTGTCCTCTTTTGCATTTTAAGGGATATGGATGATTAGTATTAATGTTTAATTTTTAAGAAGAGTTTTAAAGTTAAAATTGCAATTTGTTAGTAAAAGATTTTAAGTTGATTTAATTTCAAGATAGAAATAATTAACATCAATTTTTATTTGGCAGTTCAAATTAATCTTAAATTTGAAAATAACGTCAGTAAACTGAAATTTGTTAATATTTCTGTGTTGTAACTAATGGTAAGTAAAAATAACACTTTTAAAATTAAGAGCTTGAAATAACTAACTTTCAATAAAGGTGACACATGTTAAGAAGGTTAATTTAATTTCTACACTTTTGATATACAAATATGTTATTTTATATATTAAAAATATTTCACTAGTTAAATTACATTTTGTGTAAAGATAAAGAAGTAGGTGTTTTGTGCTGATATCATTAGTTATTAATTCAGTACTATTGCTTGATTATTTATCTTTGTCTAGTATATGTATTAAGAAAATTTCTAGTTAAATATAATGCATTTGTTAAAAAAAAAAATGTTACATATATTTTTGATTCAGTATTACCATTCAGTTAATCCCTACCCAGAAGCCCCAAATGATTTTTTTTAATGGAATATGCTCAATTAATTTTAAAAAAAATACTGTAAAAAATTATTTTATTCATGTTATTGAGCAGGTTTATTGACCAATTGATACTCCAGCTTGGATTGGAAGAAATACACAGGATGTGTTTTAAAGTACAAGCCACTGTTCTATTGATTAAAAATAAAATATTGTAAAAACCAATGTTATTGGTTAGCTTTATAGCCAAATTGTTGAGCCTATCTTATACATAGGAAGTACAAAGGACATTTTTTCGTGTGTTCCAATACTGGAATAATTAAAATAAAATATTATTAACTAAAAAAAAAACAATCCCATATATACATTATTGATTCATCACAAATGAACAGCATTTTTAACTATTTCATAAATACGTTATTTCATATATAGACCAGTTATTTCATACATTTCTCATAAGAATTGAGAGAAATTAATTTTAGAGCCTTCTATTCTGAAGACTAGCTTTCATGGGAAAGTTTAAATACTAAACATTTTTTCCCTAAGTGGGATGAAATTGAATTTCCCTGAAGATACAAATGCATTTTAAAGCTTTTGAAAACAGAAGATTTGATTGCCTTTTACTTTTTTTTGGTCAATCTACTATACCTCACAATTAGTTCAAATCAGCCAAACAGTCTTTATATTAAAATTCTTTTTTTGTCAATTAAATACCAAAGTAAGTAATAGAGAAAAAGTAATAATTCTGATATGAATTTTAAGCCAAACTGATATATTTATACATTTTTCTTTTGAAATGTTTCAAGCAATTTATTTTTTTTTATAAATTACTTTAATAAAAATAAAAAATTTACATATTTCTATTTATCTCAATTTCTTTAAAATAGATGTTTTTAATCTACACATAAAAGTGTAAATGAGTATGATCAACATAAAAACGTCAAAAAATGATCTTTCATCAAAAACATTTAAATTGTTTTAAACAAGTTTTTAGCACAATTAATTGATATAGATATTATTAAACAAAAGAAATTTATTATTAAACTAATTTACTGATTATAAATTATACATATATTATAATTTCTTTCATTATACTTACCTTTAAAATTTATAAACAGTAGATGCTTATTTTTGTGAACCTCTAACTTAAGAACTATAAGCTTGTTTGTTAACCTGACAATTTTAACTCCCATTTACAAACTAAATTTTTGAAAAATCTTTTTTTTTTTTTCAAACTTCTGTTTAACAAAATTTTTTTTCTTTTGTTTTTTACAATTTTTTATTTTTTAGGATTTGAGATTTTTAAAATTTTTTATTTGGTTTTTTTTTTTATATAATGCCAGAGAACTTGATTCATTCTTGAACAATAAGGTGACACATACAGGCATCCTAGACGTTGTGGGAACAATAGTCAAAAACACACAAATATCAAATATTTGATGGCAAAATGGTGCCCAAATTCAACTCCCATCCTTCCCGTATATTAGAACAAAACAAATAGGGGAGGGGACTCTTAAAAAAAGTTTGAGCTCTGTTATTCTGTAGTTAGTTTTATATCATTTGAACAACTTAGTGTATGAAGTTTCATCTGTCAAGAGGAACATGGAACTGGTTCCATTCAGGATTTGTCGCAGTTGAAGAAACTTACATGTTTATCAGTGGAAATAAATAAGAAAATTCTAAAAGCGATGGACAAAAAAAATGGAATTCCAAAGAATAGTTCCTCAACCTTAAAAACTATAAAAAAAATCCTTGAAAAATGAAATAGTACCAGCAAATGTGCTTCCTCTCAAAAATATAGAGAAACAAAACATCCTAAATGGGAAAAAGCTTTGCTTCCTTAACAGGAATGAACATTCTTGTTATCATATAAGTTATATCATTAAAGAGAAATTTAGTTGCTTTTCTATGAAGATGAATATAAAAAGATTTCAAAGTATCAGTCAAAGCATTTCAAGGAAGTCAGCTCAAAAAATTTAAGCAGGATATGGTTTAAACTTTTGAAAATTGCATGGTGAAAGTGAAATCGATAAATGAAAGTAAAAATTATTTTTAAGTATTAATCTTATTTTGCATGTGTTTCTTACAGTGTATTCAAAATAATTCTTCTAATAATATTTTATTTATAAAGAAAAATAGTTTGGTAAAAAAAAAAAGACATAAATAATCTAATACATTCTTTTTCTATTTTACAAACTTTCGATTTAAGAACTATTTTACCTTCTCTATGAGTTCATAAAAAGGAACATCAAATGTATTATAAAATATCCCAAACTTAATATAAATAATTCAACGATGAAGGTTTTGAATGCCTTCATATATATAAGTAGAAAATTATCTCATTAACATGTCATTTTTAAACTTTGGAAATGTATGTACCTAATAAGTTTAGCTATAGAACAGAACATTCAAGAGTTTCATTTGGCAATTTTATTATGTTTTAATTTTCCTAGCTTTTTAAGAGTCTTTCAGACACTGCAGTGATTTGTATTCTAATAATTTGACAGATATAGTTTATCTGGATTTGTTATAGAATTAAAGAGATTAAGAATACTCAGAATATTCTACAAAATTTAATTTTGACAAGCCTCATATTTATGTCAATGTGAAGAAATTTGTTTCTTCAAATATTTTAAATAATAAAAAAAAATAATAATTCTTGTAAAGAACGTTTGAAGAATTTTTTGAGTACGTCCTGCACATTTTTTGACATGTTAGAATGCTTAAATTATATTGTACCTTTTCATTATTAAAAATAATTATTCTGCATTAACTTGTTCATTATTTTTCAATATTATAGCGATCAATTTTGGCTTTTGTTCAAATTGTTGTTTTGAAATACCAAAAAATTCGGAATTTTGGTTTGATATTCACTTTCATTTGATAAATAAATTTTAGATAATTATAAAAAAGTTAATCCTTTTTTTTTTTTTTTTTTTTTGACTGTACGAGAAGAAAGGAAGTTTTTCCGGAGTTTTGTATCAAATTATTTTCTTGAAATCAGACTTAGCATTTCACATGAAATAGCCAAATGACAATTTTGGCTAAGAAAAGCCTGTCAGATGTGGATCTTTTTTTATTTTTGTGCAATAAATTGAAGACTCGAGAGAAAGCAGTCATTCAGCTTTAGCAGATTGGGATGGTTCGCTAATAAAACTAAGCTTTACTATATTAAGTCATCTTCAGAGAAGATAAGAGGTAAAGTAAAATTGTTGAGGAGTTAAAATTCATAAAATACCATAGAGGACATGCTACAGAAGGTCAGTGGGTGTTTAGTGATATATATATAGAGAGAGAGTGGCAGATTATTTTTGATGGTGGTATATGATAGAACCAGAGAAACTTTAGTTGATGTTATTAAGCTAAGGATTGAAATAATTGGAAAAAATTGTGATGAGTTTAGAGTTACTACTTAAAATTGTGCCAATATATGCTTTAGGTAAATTCTAGAAACTGGAACAGGTTTGGCACAACTTCCATGTCAAACACTGCAGTTAGTTTAAAAACCTAAATTATGTCACTTTGCACGATAACCAAGTTTCAAAATCTAAATCATGTTTAATTTTTGAATATTGCAATCTCACATTTTTTATTTCAAACCCTGAATATTTCATTAGACTTACTTACAACTCGAATATAATATAACAAGAAGCTTAATTTCACATATTTTATAAATTATTACATACTTTTACACATTATAAAAAAAACATATAACCCTAAAAATCAATATTACTATTCATACTTGATCAATAAAATACACATAATCAATTATTTTATTAATCAAATGAATACAAACACATTAAAAATACATTGTTTACCAAGCAGGTATTAACCAATGTACAATAAATCTAAATCAATAATGTAAATATTATACATTTTAATCAAAATTCTGCTTTCATGCTAACCAGTCATTATCATACACATTATTTTCATTGCAAATAATGAAGAAATACAATTCCACAAGAAACCTATAAATATATCTCAAATATTTCTACTCTATACTTAATAAATAACATAATTTAATATATAAAATAGCAAATTAAATAAAATAACATATAAAGTAAAAGTACTATTCTAATCATTAATTTCCTTCATGCTCCAAATCAGAAAACTCAATTTTAAAAATAACTTTCAAAAATATAAATTACAAATTCAGTTTATCAACATCCATTTCTTTTTCTAGCACCATGCATACATGAAAATTTGAATAGTTGAATGTTATTCACTACGAAAATAAAACTTTGTTTTCTTTATCACAAGATCAAACACAAATGTTTAAAGCACATGAAAATAATTAAAAATATAGCCAAAAATTTTAAGAAGGATCAGATTAACTGTACAGTCATTTTCTGGCAACCCATTTTTTCGCACAGGCAATCCCATTGATCAATAAATATTTCAATATTCTGTTTTTTTTAAAAAAAAAAAAAAAAAAAGATATCGCAAAATAGCGAGATTTTGAAAAATCACCAAGGGTGACCGTACAGTAAATGTTTACCACTAAGAATCCAAACAAATTTCATGCATGTACACATCAGATTACATTATAAAAATCACAGTTCATGTCATAAAATCGCAAGAATTTATTCTGGTGCAGTAATCTACAGATTTGTCGCATTTTGCATCCATACTGACTCATAGAAATAAGCATTTTCTTTAAATAATATATGGCATTTTTATTATTTAAATATCATAATAAAAAAGCATCTTTTTTTCTTTTTAATAATTAACTGTAAACTTAAAGTGTATTTAATAATTTATATTTACAAAATTGATGTTCCTCTATACTTATAATTTGTATTTATTCCCTATGCTTTCTTTTTTAAAATCAAGAGGCCATTTAAGTTGTATTTTATAGTTTATATTTACATTTGTGAAACTGTTAATGTTTCTGTGTAGGAACTTATATTTACATTTCTAAAATTGTAGTTTTTATGTTTTTCTTATTTGTATAAACACTAGAGAAATTAATATTCTTGTTTTCTTTTTAAAATTCTATTATTTAAAAATTATATATTTATGCTTTTTATTATGCATCCAGCTTAATTTTTATTATTCAGATGCATAAGCTTTTTTTTTTTTCCAAAAAGAATTTATTGCATAATGATGGTAACATTTCTCACTGACAAAAAATTTAAAAATTCAACAAAAGGATTTTACAGCAGTTGCACAACTTTTCATCATATACCATGAATATTACATTGAAGATGATGCACTGTTATGACTTTTTCAGTATAAGGAGTTTACTTTTAAAGCACATCTACACACTTCCAATCATATTTACATGGTATCATGTTTTTAATTTTATACTTTACTTTCAAATGATCTTATTCCAGTTGACTTTACATATCATAAGCACTCCAATAATCAGAATAAAAAGTTGTCCTTCACTCAGTTAATATTTTATAATATTAATAAAAGTTTCTTTGGCCTGTCTATTCATGGAGAATTGCAAAAAATAGTCATTTTTCTCAACACCGACAAAATCCCAACATCTTTTACTAAGTTAAATTTCTTACTAAATTATCTCTCACTAAAATTAATTCAATTTGTAATTAATTTATTTAAAAATAAGTTTCAATTAAAAAGTCAAGATTTCTTTTTTTTCTGTTTGACAGCAAAATAATTTATAATGATGTTTTTTCTTCTATTTTAAAAACATTTTTCTAAATAAAAACTTAAAATTTTATTTTCTGAATTTTTTGAACGATTATTATACTACGAGATAAATAATTTGTTTTCCAACAATACTTGTTAAAATATTTCAGTATCGATTAGTCATAAATTTTAAATAATTAAACTGAAATTTTAATGAAAACACTGTTATATCATTTACCAGCAAGCAAACAGCTATTAATAGACTTATTGAAACAAGGCCAAATAATACTTCAGGGAAAAACTTACCTGACATCTGTCAGATCATTCAAACAGTGGTTATATCTTAGCAAAAAAAGGTAGTTGTTTCAGTTTCATACGAATTGTATTTATCTATGCAACATGTATTCAGTATTTCACAATGACCAGCAATAAGCTGACAAACAAATCAAATTATTACATCATTCTTTGACAACACATTCGACATCAAACGCGATGGTATTTACAAAAACATACCTTTTGTTCAAAATTAGAATCTCGAACTACGACAGCTCTTCCGACGTGATTGAGCAGTCAGCACATGCGCAAGTGTAATTACAGCTGAGATCTGGCAAACACCTGTTTAGGAAGACATTAAAAATAAAACTGAGTTATCAGTGTCATAGAGCTTTTGTAAAATATAATAGTTGTTTATGTTACTCATAAAATGCAACACAATTTTTTAGAACTTATTTTTATCATGAAAAAAAAAATTATTTCTCTCGATCATCTACGAATCTGCGAGAACCTTTATTTGACAACAAATACCGATATGGTCTTTGTTAACGGTTTAAGAAAATTTGTTTTTATTTTAAATTGTTAATATCAAAGTACATTTTTTCAAAGTTATAATATTGTTGTTAAGTAAAACTGTTAACATGAGTCGATGAGTTAAACTTACCCCTATATTCATCATTAACTTTGACCAAGAGGTAACCGCCATTTCAATAACCACCAGCTATCAACCTGATGAGTCCTGTATAGCCATGGAGGAAAGAACATAAGTGGAACCGCCCTATACCCTCTCTGTCTTCCAAAACATTACATTAAAACCTATTGTTTAGTATTAAGCCTCTTGTCATTATTGAACATCCAAAAAATTTTAATTTAAAACATAAACAGAATATGATAATTTAAGACAACTTAATGGCTGATTTATTTAATTATAGTAATTAATTAAGGCAAAATTAATATTGGTTGATTAGATAATTTCTGAAACATAATTTTTCAGTATATAGGTTTATTAATTCAAATGAAATCAAAAACAATTTTATTGCCAAATACTGCTATACCAATCTGCAATAATATAAAAAAATGTACCTGTGTAATTATACTAACACTATTATTGACAAATAATTATATTGTAGAAATGTTTGATAATTTTTACATACTTCATTTTAAGAGTTTACTTAATTTCCATTTTTTCACATTGTGTGTAATATTTAGCTTTAACATGTAATTCAATTTTACAAAAACCTTCATGTGTTTGGACACTAAAAAAAATGATAACATCAAAATAGTAGGCAAACTAATGTTTTAAAACCTTTGTTAATTTAAAGGATATCACATGTTTTTAATATTTGTTAGGAAAAAAATTTTTTACTGTCTGTAGTCTTTCTAAACTTCCAGGAAATTAAAAAATATTTGAAAGAAAATATACTTATTTAAATTTTAATATTTAAACAGAAATTATTTTAATGTTTATTGAGTAATTATGATAAAAGAACACTTTCATATTGTATTAGGAAATTTATCTGTAAAAAAATTAATTTAAAGGAGATTAATTTTATAAAATTAGGAATATATTTATAATTACTTTGATAGAGAATTCCAATTTTTTAAAACAAAAGTACTGAATTTAACATAAACAAAATCAAAATCTCATACCTCTCTCTTGGGAAATTTTTTTATGTTATATATATATATATATATATATATATATATATATATATATATATA
>JAPDSC010130838.1:555018-566004 GCA_026290005.1 Latrodectus geometricus | reverse complement strand
GTACGTTCCTGTGCTTTCTGAATTGGTATCGAAAGCGAATTACATTTTGCTTCTTTTTCAAAAAATATAAGCACGTTATTAACAATGTTACGTTCTTTAGAACGCAATGTTTTCCCTTTTAGAGACATTATGTGTTGTTCTGAAAAGAACAGTTTTAATACAAATAAAACACTAAAAAGCAAGAGAGCGCGGAGAATACAACCTTCTAGGCTAAGTAGAAAGCAAAGAATGAAGAGGGGAAAATCGTGTTCTTCGCCAAAGAGAAGAACGGGCGAAGAATTTGTTTTAACTTTAAACTGCGTAATCATTTTACTGTCCAAACCTCTGAAAGAATGAACCCTTCCACCGGAGACAGATCTCACCCGCCTTCTCGTGATGGTCGAATAATACCATTTTTCTTAATAAAATAGCTCATTGTTTCTTTTTCAATTTCTTCTTTCCATTTGAAAAAACTTTCTTCGTTGTAAAATAATTTTTCTTGGAAATCTTATTTAATATCTTGATGAATTGTTTTTAAATGAGCAAATAAACTTTTCATAAATCTAAATTTTTCATCACATTTACGACAAATTAAATTTATTTTAAGCAATTTTCCTTTGCTGTTCTGTCTGTGCATTTGAATTTTTTCATCAACTGTAGTTTTGCAATTTGAGCTAGTTGTGTGCACAGATTTCATATGCTCATCTAAATCTTCTTTTGATGCAAAATTGATTTTGCACACTTCACAAAATTTTAGAAACTTCTTCAGATGGTCCACATCAACTTTTTTATCAATATGAAAATTCCTGAGATGCTTGTAGTAATTTTTTTTGGCTGCAAAAGTTCCAACACAAAAATAACATGATATTTTGCTAGATGACATTTTATCAGCTTAACAAGAATTGTTCTCAAATAAAATGTTCTTTTATGGAAACACTTAAAATCTTCCAAACTTTTTACTGAAACTTAACTGAGAACTTTTTAAAGTAAATTCACACAATGCATATGGGCACTTGTTTGGCAAATGTAATTATGGTTGGTAAATGGTCTGAGAATGTTTGACAAAAGTGCACTTGTTTGACAAGTGTAATTATGCTTGATAAATGGGCTTGGAAATTGGCAGAAAAACACTAATGTGCCTAGTGATATACCAAATGATACTTATTTACTTCCTCATTGGTCAAATACTAACCATGCTGCTTCTTAAATTTTTTTGTCACTAACAACTATTAATTTGGCTACAAATATGTGAGGGTTGTAATTCTTTTTGTGTGAGAATTCTGATTCTGATACTAGTCAGAATTCTGATTCTGTTGTGAATGATATGGTTGATTGTATGTATGATTTAAATGTGGCTGAAAGTGATTTTGTTTACTCTCTGATTGCTTAAAATTATTTAAGTATGAATATAATTTGAAATACCAAATAAATACATTACACTTACTGAATCTTTGAAAAACTCAAGTTCTATCATATATCAGGGAGAAAGAGTAATAATTGTTTTCACATCAAAATAACTATTGAAAGCCAAAATGATAAAAAGTTAATTTTACTCAAAGTGATTTGCTTGAGACATAAAAATGCACACTTATAATATTAGTAAAATCAACTATAAAATAACAACAATAACGTAAAAAAACAATATATATTCAATACAATTTTTTTTTATCTTAAAATAAAAATAAAGGATTTATAATCTTTCCTTTTAACTTAAATAACAGCAGTATCTTAATTTAAGAAAAATCCTTTGAAAATATTAATAGTACAATGAGAAAAAAATATAGAATGAAATCTATAATCTATTATGAAATGATTATCTCGTCAAAACCCAATTCTGACACTTTATAAGAATATTGTAATGCAGTTAAATATATGCTTTAAATTTATTCCTATCATTTAAATAAAGTAATGAGTTAGTAATTTTTTTCTTTTTATTAATTAAAAAATCATGCTCTTGATAGAAAAAAATTCTATTGAATTTCCTTTTTTATATTCAATACAATTTTTTTTATCTTAAAATATTATATTTATATTTTAAAAAAAAATTCATACAATTATGAAGCTTAGATTAATCAGAATATTAAATTATTCCTTTTTATTTAATAGAAATAAATTGATTGTTCGGCGAAATTCATAGTAATAAGCTTATTATTTAGATCGCTGTATTCCTCATTTATAAAAACTAAAATCTTATTTTTACAAATAAATGAATTATACTTTTGAATCGAACTACAGAAGTTTAATTTATTGGAAGCTTGTGATTTATCTTAGAATTTTTAACTTAAAAAATAGGCAATGTGTACACATTAAAAGACATATTTTAATTTTGAAGTTTTTTGATTGAAACTTATAATGCATCCAAAGCTTGTTAAAACAATTCATACATGCAAAAAAAATGAATTAAAATTAAATTTTAAAGAAATTACTTAAGATAAATAATTAAAAACCAGACATAAAATATTGTTTTGGCGTATGAACATAGTAAAGTAAAAAAAATCCAAAATGATGAAAAATCCGAAATAATGACTTTATAAACCAGGCTTAAAATATAGTTTGGTCTTATAAAAGCATGATGAAGTGATAAAATTTATAAATGTTTTGTTTCGTATATTAGAAAAAAAAATTGTCGTGAAATCGTGAAAAATTGAAATGTCAAGGTAAAATTTTATTTTACCTTGACATTTTTACACAGGACATTTTATTCTCATTTTTTTTTTTTTATAATTTTTTTATTTAAATACAGAAATCAGAAAGAAATGTGATGCTTCGTTTTTATTGCTAGCACGTAAAAAATATTGGAAAAGATATATGACACAAAGTTTATAATATCTTTATTAAAATATAGAAATAAGAAGGAAATATATAATAAGTAACAGGAAAGATAAGTCTCAGTGGGTATAGTTTCTGATAGAGCCCCGAAACTCGGCTCTCCGAAACGTGGGCAGCGAAATTCATTTCTCTGATAGAGTCCCGAAACTCGGCTCCATAGTTATGCAGGCCGCAAACTCGGTAGACCATCCGATTGAGACACCGTCTTATGGTATACAAACCCCGTCTTATGGAGGTCTTAGTGTGACGTAGCTATGACGTTGTAATTTGACGTCATGGATATTTTAAACCAATGAGAATTTGTTTACATTCTCATTGTTTACATTCCGGTTCCATTTTCGATTGCAATATTAAAAAAAATATTATTACCTCTATAAAGATTTATTATTAACTCCTCCTCTTCAAATTTAAACTTGTAATAACTAGTACTCTCGATATCAACGTGGTATATTTTTCCGCCCATTTTTTGACGTAGTTAAGATATTTGTGACGTCATTTGGCTTCATGTGAATCTCGCGAGATCTTCGGCTTGTCTCTCGATACATGTTTCATGCGATCATCTACGAATTTGCGGCCTGCCTTAAGCAAACAAGGTTGCTAAAACTAAATGTTCACATTGTATACCGCCAAATTATTACCACCACTTTCTTCAAATGTGCATGCGTTAGAATTCCCACCTGGAGCCCGGCTATGGACTTTACCTCGAGACACTAGTCTGGTAAATCACGTTCTCCTGCGCGCTTGCTTCCCTCAAGAGGAAAATTGGGGTCGGAATGCATTTCCTGTCCGAACTGTGCGTCCATACCTCCGAGCGTGGGAATATATTTCTCCCTTTCTAGATGGGCTGAGAAGGAGAAATGCCATTTCCGTTACTAATAAAGGATGTGAGAAAGGGATTGTGGTGAAACACTTCTGCTTGGAAGTTGGCAGCAAAGAATCTTCTTGCTTTCAAAAATGCCAAATCATTTTTTCGTAAACAAGAAGCCAAAGCCAGAAAGAATCAGGGATCCGTTATGTAATTTCACTATCTACATCCAATAAACAACTATGGATGAAAATAAAGGCAGTGAAAGGGATCTATCAGGATTCTTCTATGCCTGTCCTGATAACCAGTACTGCTACATATTCTTCTCCCAGTGATATTGCAAATAAACTTGCTGAAACATTTTCTAAAGTTTCGAGCCCTGAATCCTATAATACAAACTTTCTCCAAGTTAAGAAACATTCTGAACAATTTCCTATAAAATTTGAAGACAGAAACTTCCTTCTATATAACAGTGAATTCTAGATAGTAGAATTAAGAAGATCTATCTCAAACTAAACAATCTAGTCCTGGTAAAGATGGAATTAGCTACATAATGATACGTCATTTAAGTACTGATTCCCTTGATTATCTACACACCTTGTTTAATAGAATTCGGTCAGAGCATAAATATTCCAGTCTATGGCGAGAAGCTGTTACCATTCCCATACTGAAACCTGGAAAAAATCCTTCAAACCCTTTAAGTTACCGACCCATTGCATTGACGAATTGCCTTAGTAAAACACTGGAACGCATGGTCATTAGACGTCTTATTTATTTAATAGAGAAAAATAAATGTATCTCTCTACTTCAAAGGGGTTTCCGTAAAGGCAGAACTACTCTAGATAATACTATATATCTCGAATCAGATATTCGTCATGCCTTCATCAGACGAACTCACTTGGTTTCTATATTTTTCGATATAGAAAAAACGCATGATTGAAAGCGGAAATAGGGTATTCTCCGCACAATGTTTGAGTTAGGATTTCGAGGTAATCTGCCTATTTTTATCCAGAATTTTTTAGCATTACGTAATTTTTAAATTTGCATTGGATCACGCGCGACTTTCTCAAGTCATTTTACACAAGCTGAAGGAGTAACTCAAAGTAGCATTTTAAGTGTTATGCTTTATAACCTTCATATAAACAATATTTTAAATACTCTTCCACCTTCCGTTCATGATTCATTATATGTGAATGATCTACAGATTTCCTGTCTAGGTCCCAATATTCCTATACTCGAACGAAAATTACAATTTGCTGTACATAACATCGTTTCCTGATGAGATAGGAATGGACACGAAATCTCTATAAGTAAAAGTAAATGTGTTCATTTTTGCATAAATTTGGACTTCATGCTGATCCAATCATTAATATACGAGCACACAAATACCAATGGTTGATAAAATAACATTTATTGGAGTTGCATTTGATAAAAAGCTTACTTTTCTCTCTCCCATTATATATTTAAAGAAAAATGTGAAAAGTCATTAAATACTTTAAAAGTACTTTGAAATACTTCTTGGGGTACTGATCGTGAAATATTACTCAAACATTATCAGTCCCTCATATTATTTCAAACAGATTACAGTTGTATTGCTTATGGGTCAGCAAGAGCTTCTGTTCTTCGTAGATTGGACCCTGTACCATTCTAGGCTCTTGGAAATTGCTCAGGTACTTTCCGAATTTCACTCATTCAGAGCTTATATGTGATTTGTCAACAGCCACCAATTCACTTACGACGTAAACAGTTATCATTTAACTATTATTTTAAAAACGTCATTTCCCCATCATCCACTGAAATCAACTGAACTTGCTCTTAGTCTGAAGAGACTGTAAGTCGCTCGCCACTACGATATCTTTCCTTTTATACAAAGGATAAAATCTTCTATCTCAGAATCGAATCTCTCAGATATACAGCCTGTATCTACTGACTTGTTGGGGTTACCTCCATGGAACACTATTAACATTGTTGTTTTAAATCCATTCGCTAATTATATTAAATGCAACACTTCTCCAATCACTACTATTTACCAGCAACTATTTGCTCACCACCACCTTCAATACTTAAAATTCTTACAGTTATTCACGGATGGTTTTAAGACAGATAATAATGTTTGTTGCGGTGGAATCTCAAATAATATTACTTATAACTACAGCCTCCAAACTTCTTGTTGTATTTATACGGCCGAAACTACTGCTATCGTATATGCCCTCCAACTTTTAACAACTAGCTCATATCGTAACTTTTGCATATATACCGATAGTATGAGTGTTCTAAAACAGTTGAGTAATATTGATGGTGCTTGTCACAATGTTGTAACTACCATATTATACCCACAGACCAATTGGCCTGTGATTATTACATAACAGTTATTTATAACTGTTATTCGCTTTAAGTATAATGGTTATAACAGGTTATTGGAAAATATTCATTTTGACACTAGGTAGTTCTTAATGCCACCTAGTGTCAAAAATGTTCCGGAAAGTATCAAGATGGCGTTTCATTTTTTGAATCCTCCAAGGGGGAAGTCGTTGGTCAATAATCTTGGTCTGTGGTATAACAAAAACAAATTTCAATAAAAAATTATCAATAATACACAAGCACAAGATATTTCTTCTAAACAGAATGCATATTCTCTTTAGTGTTACAAAATACCAAATAAAAAAATTAGTGCTACAGTTACAAACTTAGTGTTACAGAATGAATATTCTATTTTGTAAACAATAAAAGAATACATACTATATTCCGCATTTTAATAAGGATAATTAGTAAATCAAAGTTTTTATCCTATCAGTAAAGAGTCTGAATACAATTTTAATTTAAATAATATATTAAACAAATTTTTAATTATAATTATGATTATAATAGAAATTTTTAATAACATTTCTGTAATGTAATGAATAAAAAAAATTCTTTTAATTTCAAAGCCTTTAATAAATATGGATATTTGATAAGTCAAATTTATATTTCGAAAATTAACACATTTCATAATTTAAAATGTCATACATTTCAGTAAATAAAAGCTTAAATGTCTATTTCTATAATGTTTACATACATATATTTATTTTTATATTCAACTAAATATTAAAGTAACACCGAATTTCTAGCTGTAATTTAAACGATATACTATATTTAAAACTTTATTTTTTCCCTCAATTTCATGAGATATATAATCCTAACTTAAAAAATTAAACTTTAAAGTTCTACTACCTTTTTTACTTTTCAAACCCTGGTATGAACATTTTCATTTCACAAATGGTAAAAAAATCAAGCTATCAAACAATTCATTTAATGATAATGTTAGTTTGATGCACTTCTAGAATACTTATTTCATCTCTTAATGCTTTTCTCATTGCTCAGCTTATGATTTGCTTAGGCAGACCGCAAACTACAAGTGAATTCGCCGAAAAACTGACGTCGGTGAACCTCGGCGACACTGGGCGAAAGACCGGTGATGGAATGACGTCAGAAAACGTCACAAAATAGGCTTCCCGAGAGACACTTTTTGTATTCAAGAAATTTAGATATACCTGGCAGAGCACCGACGACATCGCGAATTTCATTTATATGTTTTTTTCTTACTACCCTTTATTCTTGCATATTTTTATAAATACACCTCGTGGTAACAATAATGTCTTCCATTGTACAAGCAGTGTTCTTCCATTGTATAAATTTTCATTCGATGAGGAGGAATTTTTAATAAATCAATATTGGTTTAAGTATAATAAATTTTAAATAAACGATATTTTTTAAAAACAAGTTAGATAGTTTATTAATTGCTTGAATTATGTAGATCAAAGATGTCTGTGGGACACAAAAGATAGAAATTATTTCGACAAACAGAACAAAAATGTCATTATTCGAGACATAAAACATTTATTTCTCGAAGAATTTGAAAAATCTGTAACAGGTAATAATTTGTACTGATTATTAAATATTGAATTTTCATGAAAATGGAATAAATTAAAGTTCAATCTTATTTTTCTTTTATTTATTGATTTAGATATAAGGCTTAACAGAGAATTAATTGATAACATAATATATTTTATTTAATGATATTAAAATATTTTATTCTTGTATTTAAATTCACGGGATTCTGCAAAAGAAATCCCATGAATATTATTTATGAAATCTTTGAGCTATGAAATTTTATTGATAAAAACAAAATAAATTTTAATTTCACGTGAATGTTTATTTATTTTTAATACCATGAATATTCACATTTATTTTATAGAATAAACTAAAATGAATTAAAAAAGAGGAATTGTAAAAAATTATAATTCTGTTTGTGTACGCAAAATAAATTTAATAATTAAACTTTTAAACAGTTAGGAATGCATTACAATTTTGAGTTATTCCAAGAAATACTTTATATTAGTTTGGGGAAAAAGTAATCCATTATTTTTTTCGGTAAGCATCTGTAGTGATCGTTATCTCGTGAGGTATCTATCAAACAATTTCAGATGTATGCTCATTGGAAAGGTGACATTTGACACTAAAATATTCTCTTGCAGTTATTTTATTTGATTAATTCTGTTATGAGTACAAGGTTTTAAAAATGTAAGACAACAAAAAGAAAATTCGATAAATTTTAGTTTTTCATTTATAATGGTGAAAATGCTAGCCAGGTGTCTAAAATTGTGAAAGGTATTTATCGTCCTATATAATACTGTAATAACCAGTTACGTACAATTTTGGTTTCGTCGATATCGTTCAGTTTTTTTTTATGTTAATGATGCACCTCGCATGGATACTACATCGTCGACAATGTCTATAAAATATCAAAAATTATTGAAGTTGACCGAATGTCAGCAATCGTAGCTTCGCGCAAGACGTAAAAATCTACAGAAAAAATTTTTAAATCTTTTTACAAAGTGAATGCGAAAAAAGTTACATAAAGTTCACGTAAAAATAATGGATTACTTTTTCCTCAACCTAATATTATAATAATACTATACTTGTGAAATTTTGTTGCATTTCTTTTATTTATCAAATTCAAAGTTTAATTGGTTGAACGGTACAAATAACGTCAAAAATTAGGTCATTGTTTCCTACCATTCTTTCGGTGGTGAATTCCCGGTAAATTCGCTCTGCTAGGTGTTTCCGATGAACTCAATATATATATATATATATATATATATATATATATATATATATATATAATATTAAATAATCCATATTTTCTTTAAAAAAATATGGATTATTTAAAATTTATTATATTTAAACCTATATTGATTTATTTAAAATTCCTCCACAATGAAAGAAATTTTATTTAAGATATTATTCTTACCACGGTGTGTAAGAAAAAAGCATGTGAAAAAAATCATGTAGTAAAAAAAACATGTAAATGAAATTCGCGCTGTCGCCGGTGCCCTACCAGCTATATCTTTCTTAAATACAAAAACTGTCTCTCGGAACACCTGTTTTGTGACGTTTTCTGACGTCATTCCTTCACCGGTTTTTCGCCCAATGTCGCCGAGCTTCGCCGGCGTCAGTTTTCAGGCGATTCGCCGATAGTTTGCGGCTTGCCATAGATGGACAAGAAAGCAAATTTGCCAGATTTCTTTTCCGATCATTAACTTTGAATTTTTTTGCCAAAGTGCGCCAAGAGTTTCATAAGTCGCCGTTAGTCCAGTTAGTTAAGTCACAGCTTAAAGAACAAAATTTGTACTTATCTGATTTCGATAAATTGCAAATAATATTCATACAATAAAACCTTTTATTTACTTAAAAATGTATTCTGTAATATACTAGCACGTTAAAGTTAATAATATATTATAGTGCATTTTTACAGTCGTAAATAAATGATCAAAATATAATAAAATAATAGTACTGATATAATAATAATAAAATACACATTGGATACTAATCATATAAATAATTTTTAATGCTGAGAATTAAATTAGTTAATTAATAAAATATTTTCATTTATAAGTAATTATCTGACTCTTCATAACAAAAGAAAACAAAACTGAGCTCTACAAATATATCAAAATAGACTAATATTTAATTTCTGACCATAAATAAGTTTTTTAAAAATTTGAAACATTAAGATAAATGTCCTATAATTCAATTTATTACAAAAATAAACACAATTAAAAATAACAAAAATTATTTAAGTGAAGACAGAAATAAGATCTCAACAAACTTCACAAAATCCACATACTTGGAGAAGATAAACACACACACACACACACATGGATTTTATAGTTACCTAATCATAATAATTAACATGATGCTCTAAGTTTAATGAATTGAGTAAAATAATTGCTGCCTTTTTCCATGTATTTTATTCTATATTTTGCTGAGCACGGGGATAAATCTTCATACCAGACACCTCCAAAATTTGCTGCCTCTATGCATATTTTCGAACTACGAAAATTTATAACATACTAACTATACTTTCTCAGTCTGAATCCTATTTTACAGTCCTATTTTGAATCCTATAATACATTCTGAATAATTTTCGTAATTTTCATTTATTAAGAACTTCATTTGTTCAAGTGTTGTAAGAGAAACACTTTTAACAGTATACTGAGAAATAGGGCAGTTTTTGCATTAAAAGTATAGAAAATTCTATCATTAAGGTTTGAAACTGAGTAATATAAAACTATATTAAAAAAACTAAAAGTAAAATAAAGTAGTTAATAATTCAGTTTTAAATTCGCGATGCAAGGATTTTAAGAGCTTTAAGTTTTATTAAATATAGAAAAAAAAGAGGAAGATGGGAAAATTGACTGTTTCAGTAAAGTTGAAAAAAGTGATAAAATGTTAAAACCTTTTACTTTCGTAATTCTTTATAATTTTTTTTTTACCATATCAATAAATTTATGAGTTATATTTTATGTACGAAGATAGTATGTGAGAAAAAGTAGGCATGAACTCACAGTACTTTTAAATACGTCAATGTTTTCCCTTGAAAGTGACCAAACATTCTTATTAGCTTATAAAACTGAATTGTCTTTTCCTTTTAATTTGTAACGCATTAATTTTAAGTCTAAAACTTTAAAATTTGAAAAAAAATATACTTATCCTTCTCCAGTATTCCTTCAGAAGCATCTACTAATATATATATATATATATATATATGTATATATATACATATATATTCTCACAAATTCATTTTAAAAGTTTTGTGTGTGAAGAGCTTAATTCTAATTGTAACAATTTCCACGAAAACTATTTTGCTGACTATTTGAACTGTTTAAGATGGAGGGAAGAAATAATTTTTTATTATTTAAATGTAATTATAAGCTTTCTTTTTTTTTTTTTTTTTTTGGAGTAAAAAACGGACAAAAATCTTAGACATTAAACTATTTTACTAAAAGGAAAAAAATAACTTAAACTTCTAGGAAAAAATAGATATAGCAGAT
>JAPDSC010130838.1:519873-554918 GCA_026290005.1 Latrodectus geometricus | reverse complement strand
AATATTATATAATATATATATACACTACTGGCCATTAAAATTGCTACACCAAGAAGGCGACATGCTACAGACGTGAAATTTATACGAAAGGAAGAAGGTGCTGTGATATGCAAATGATTAGCTTTTCAGCGCATTCAGACAAAGCAGGCGCCAGTAGCGACACCTACATTGTGTTTAAATGAGGAAATTGTTTAGCCGGTTCCTCATACACAAATTGCATTTGAACGTTGTTGCCTGGTAAAAAGTTGTTGTGATGCCTCGTGTGAGAAGGAGAAATGCGTACCAGCACGTTTCTGACTTTGATAAAGGTCGAATTGTAGCGTACCAGGATTGCGGTTTCTCTTATCACAGTATTGCTGCTCGCGTCGGTCGAGATCCAATGTCTGTTAGCAGAATATGGAATCGATGGGTTCAGGACGGTAATACGGAACGCCATGCGGGATCTCAACGGCCACCTATCACTAGCAGCCGAGAAGACAGGCATATTATCCGCATGGCCATAATGGATCGTGCAACCATGTCACGAGCCGTGAGTCAAGAAACTGGGTCGTTTGGAAGACAACAAATGTCTGCACGAACAGTTCGACGACGTTTGCAGCAGCATGGACTATCAGTTAGGAGACAATGGCTGCGGCTTCCCTTGACGCTGCGTCATAGACTAGAGCGCCTTCAATGGTGTGATCAACGATGAACCTGGGCGCTCGAACTGCGAGACGTCATCTTTTCAGATGAATCCAGGTTCTGTGTACAGCATCATGATGGTCGCATCCATGTTTGGCGACATCGCGGTGAACGCACACTGGCAGCGTGCATTCGTCATCGTCATACTGGCCCATCACCTGGCGTGATGATATGGGGTGCCATTGGATACACGTCTCGGTCAACTCTTGCTCGCATTGACGGTGCTTTGAACAATGCACGTTACATTTCTGGTGTGTTACGACCCATTGCTCTACCCTTTATTCGAGCCCTGCGAAACTCTACGTTTCAGCAGGATATTGCCCGACCGCATGTTTCCGGTATTGTACGGACCTTCCTTGATACGGAAGATATTCGGCTGTTGACCTGGCCAGCACGTTCTCCAGATCTTTCACCAATAGAAAACGTCTGGTCAATGGTTGCCGAGCGACTGGCTCGTCACCAAACGCCAGTCACTATGGTTGTTGAACTGTGGCATCGTATTGAAGCTGCATGGGCATCTGTACCTGTACATGCAATCCAATCTTTGTTTGACTCAATGCCCAGACGTATAACTGCTGTTATTACTGTTAGGGTGGTTGTTCTGGATATTGATTTCTCAGGATCTATCCAGCCAAATTTTTTGAAAAATTAATCACTTGTTATTTCTAGTATAATATATTTGTCCAATAAATATAATTTTGTTATCTGCATTTCATCCTGGTGTAGCAATTTTAATGGCCAGTAGTGTATATGCGTGTATGTATGCGTATGTATGATAAGTATGTATAACAGATTCTCTTGATCGTCGAAGATTATATTTTGCAGGAAATGTCTGAAAAATGTATCTATATAATATAACAACGGAAAAAAACTAATTCAAAACAAAATTTCCTTCTGCTTGTAAAATGAATGAAGGTGGGTTAGGCATTTATCGATCGTCTCCTCTCAAACTTCAGCAAATTGCAATAATTTTAAGAAGTCTAAGAAAAACATCTATCCTCAAATAATCTAAATATGTCTATTTGACATATAGAAAATTATTTAATTTTTGCAACTGGATCAATGAGGAAAATGTTCTGCTTCAGAACTTGATAAACGTTTTCAAAATGCAACGATATTCACAGTATCACAAAAAGATTTCAAAATGCTAATTAATTATAAAATTTTAAAACCTTTTTCTAATAATGCCTTATTTCTTCTTTTGTATTAATTTGACTTTCAATTTTTGTTTTATTTTTAAGCAATGAAGAGAAAGTAATTACATACAAGTGTTTTATCATTTATAATTTTGAAGCATCTAGTGAATGGTAACTTAAACTTCAGTAGTTTCGTATCAAAACAAATGAAAGAAATTTAGCTTTACTTTTTTAAATAATTCTGCCAAATTTAACATAAATTACATAATGTAGTAGTCCTATCAAATAACATTTTTAGAATTCTGTATATAATTGACGTGATATTTCGACCAATCACCATCTAAAAATGTTACTCGACCTTTTACCCAACTTAAAATACAACCTTTCAAAAGGGGCCTAGCTACATCTATAAAGTTTGTTTATCTTATCCAAATATGTTGAGTTAAGTGAGCTTTGGTAAGACTTTATTTCGGTGTGCCTTTCATAAGTTATGTTGTTTTGAATTGTGTTTATTTTCGTGATACACTGATTTGTTAATATTTATATCGATGTTTCACATTTTTAAAATATGGATTTATGATCGAAAATTAAACATTAGTCTCTTGATTATTTTGAAGAATGCAGTTTTTTCTTCTGTTATGATAGTGCTGAAAAAGTATATGTCACCACAAAATAAGAGTTAAAAAATCTTTGAATTTATACAATTTTCAGGTATTTTTGTTTATAAATAAACTAAGATATTATCATAGAAATAATATTTATTTTTTTTTTGTACATTAAAATATATTTGGAAACATGAAATGGAGTATGATTTAACTATTGATTTAAATGATATAATTTGTATTGTAACAAAGGAAATGTGAAAATACGGATAAAAGAAATTTTGTTATTGGTTTTCATATTATATAATCAGGTGCAGATAGTAAAAAGTTTTGATTTTTATTCCTATTTTTTAATAAATGCGGAAAGCAGCAGTTCATTGTCAGAAATAACACAAGTTATTTTGCTATCAACTTTAAAAAAATTTGATTTATTAAAATTGACAAAGAAATTTATTAGATATTGATATAAGAAGTAAAAGATTTAAAAATGTCCCATTTTTTTTTATAAATGTTAACAAGTTTTTTTTTTTTTTTTTTTTTTTTTTACCTTTTTTGTTAAAGTTTTAGTCATTCTTTTTTACTTTTTAAGATGAAAAATAAAATAAACTATTGTTTTTCAAACACTGAGTTGTAAAATAATGTATTCCATTTTTTTTCTTTCATGTAATATAAAAATATGTAATTATATACATTTTAATATTTTATATTAAAAATCTTAAAACTTGAGGAAAGTTTGATAAAATAATTTATAAAATTAGTGTGATAGTCAATTAGGATAAATTGTGAATATGTTTTCTGCATGAAAATTTTTTAATGACAATATTGAGGAATTTTCCACTTTTATTCCTTTATGGCCTCTGAAAATGATTTTGAAAATATAAAAAAAATTTCTAGGTGTTATGTACATTGGAGGTCAGTCATAATCTCTTTGTAGTATAAGAAAATATTCTTACAAAAAATAGTTCTTCGTAGGCATTCATTTAATGTATGTACTAGCATGTATTCTTGAATAGTATTACAATTGAATTTTCTGACAAAATTGCGAAAAGGTATAAACATCTGGAATAATCTTAAATATTTTTTTATGCAAAAGAATCAGCCTTATAGTAAGTATAATTTTTTATGTTATAGAAGCTCAATTTTTTGTACACATATCAACATAATATGTTGTCTGAAATATTTATAGAAATTGGAAAGTATTCATAAAAAGAAAGAAAAATTTATATGTTGATCTGCTTAAGTCTATGTTTTTTCTCATCAGAAAAATATAAAACATGTGTATGTGGGATTTACCATAATAAGACAATTATTTATACTGCATTTAATATATTTTTCATGAATTATGTATAGTTTAATTTGTATTTCTTTTGTAGGTTGTTAAAAATGCTGGTATGCTGATTGTTTTATATTATGGTGCCTCAGACAGATTTTAATCGCAATTCAACTTATAATGAAAATGTTAAATGTCCACAACTATATTTGCCAACAAAAAATAATTCCTGGGATGATCCACTTCCTGTGCCATCTTGTGTACTTCCTTGGTCATCAGCAATTGTTTTCCTTACTGGTATCATTTGCTTCTGGAACAGTATATATGGTGATTTTGTTTTTGATGATTCAGAAGCAATCATTAACAATTTTGATTTGAAACCTGACTCTCCTCTATCAAATATATTTAGAAATGACTTTTGGGGTACAAAACTTACTCATAATGCCAGTCATAAATCTTATCGCCCATTAACAGTTCTGACATTTAGGTAAAGTATACCACCTTTCTTTAGATTATTTTTTACAATACTAACTAAGGAGACAGTTTAAACTAAGGAAACAGTTTTTTCCTATTGTATGTATAGTGATTTATGTAATTATTTGATTTTGAAATTTTTTATTCTGCAAAGTAAAGTTAAATTTGTTTTTCCTAGTATGTTTTTTGCCAGTTCTCAGTTTTATCCACAAAAAATTCAAATGTCTTGATTTTATAATTTCATCTCATAATTCCATTTAGAGAAAATTATTTTATTATTTGTAAAAAAATTATGGTAAAAGAAGCAACCTGTTTGTGGTGCAGGTGATTTATGTGAAAAAATTTGTTATTATTATATTAGATTTTAAGTGTTGTACAATAGATTATGCAGTAAATTTATTCAAATAACTGGTAAAATCCTATTTTAGCCTACCTCTTGATGAACTTATGACAAATAACAGCAAACCTTTTTCTCGCCAATTGAAATTATGCAATTCCATGAGATTTTGAGTAATGTAATTTTGAATGTTTTTTTGTAATATTAATGTTTTTCAGTCATAATACAATGACTATATGTACTGAAAATATATATAATAATTTATAAAAAAAGTAAAATGGTAAGAAACAATGTTGCATAAATTTGCCAAATCATTCAAATATTTATGATCATTTTCTTATAATATTTTGTTTTAATTATTTAAACACTATATCTAAATCAATGAAGTGAATAACATCATTCTTGAATTCAATTTTGAAAATTTACTTTTTTATTTTCTATAACATCTGCAAAGCACACTGAAACAAAGAATTCTTAATTTTCCAACTTAATTTAAAATTCAGAATTAATTATTTGAGCAATAAAAGTACTCATTCCATTTGAATCTATTCCTGGAGTTCTTATGTTCATTGAAATTTATACCTTTAAAAAGAACGCAACTGTTATTATATTTTTTAAAATACAAACCATAACATAATGTTTAAATATTGTATTGATTTTTATTCTAAGTACTCACTTAGAATAAAAGATGTTTGCTTGTTATAACATGTTTGAAAAGAAATTTTTTCTCATACTACATAATTCTGATAAATTATTTTTAAAATACTTGTCTCATAAATATCAAAAAATTGTTATTTTTAATTAAAATTTCCAAAAATAATTAAATTTTAAACAGATTTAAATTTTTTCTCTAAAAATGTCATTAATAATTTATTATGATAAATTTTTTTTTGTCTGCTTATTCATTTTAAAAATGCTTTATGGTATTGGTTGTTATAGAATCTCAATCAATAAACAGATACGTCAAAATTTGTTGTATTAAAGAATGTAATTTGATGTTGAAATCTTATTTGGCTTTTCATTTTGTTATAATCGATTGAGTTGATCCAAATAGAGTTCAACCAAATAACTTAATTTCTTTTGGTTATTTTAGGCACATTTATAAAATATGATTATCAGATGATAACAATATTGCAATTGTAAAAATAATATGATAAAAATAGAAATAATAATGCATTTGTATATAGTGGAAGAATTGTTTAAACCAGAAGCATTTATTATATTTTTTAATACTGTCACTCATATCATTTTAATATTCTTTATATTCCATATTCAATATCATTTACATATTAATATTTCACCTTATTTTATATTCTGTAAGCAGAGAAACTTTTGTTTAATTTATTATGATATAAAATTAATTTATTGTAGTATTCAAGTGTAACAATTCCAAAAAGATATAATTGGGGGACATAACTATTCTTAAAAATTGTAATACCAATTTTTCAGTATACTCTTTAAGCTGTAGGTCCATGTCTAATTAGCCCTCGTGTGCAAGAAATGACAACTGAGTAACAAATAATTGAGGAAAAATCATTAAGAGAGAAATTCTGAAGACCAAAGTAACAATTAAAATGGAACTTAATATACTTTTGTTTTGGTTCGCATTATTTGATTGTATCCATTGAGGTTGTTTTTATAATCACAAAACTTATGGAAATTAATGTTTATTTACATGACTAACTTTGCTATTGAGAAAATCTATCTATTTCTCTTTTGAAGGAAAGTGTATATTTCAAAAAAATAAAAATTTTTGAACAATATTATTAAAGAATGCATTGAGTGCAGAAACACTTTTTAATAAATATAAAAAATATCAATGAAATAATACTAATAAATCTCTTTTAAATAACATTTTGAATGTTGTTTTTAAATTTATTTTATTTTTCAAAATTATGAGACTCAGTATTCAAATATATTCAATAAACAATTCATAGTAAATTAGAATCTCTGAAAACACAAATAATATTTAATTGGTTTGGGAAGAAATTTGAATGATTAAGCTGTAAAAGTAGCTGTAAATTTGATAGCTGTAAAAGGAGAATTTCAAAGACCTCTATAGGGACATCTCAACAAGCAAAGATAGTTATTAATTTGTTAACAATGTTTTTAAAATATTTAAAGAGGAAAATAATATAGTTTAAAATTTTTCTCTATTATCACAAATTTATGCTCCTGAAAAAAAAAAAAAACTTCATTGTACAAAAAAACTTGATGTTTCTGAAATTTCATCTTATTTCAATATTTACTAAGAAGTGTTATGTAAGATATTTTATTCTTTAAGGTGTTAGCCTAATTATAGCAAGAATGGTTAATTTAATAAGGGAAGAGGCAATTCCTATTGTATTTAAATATTTTTTTTCTGAAAGAAAGTTATTCAAAGTTTAAAGTCTTATAACACATAGAAATGACGTGTTTCAGTTGAGAAAATATTCATGAATTGTCTTTAAATTTAGTACCTTCCATCCAAAAACTCCTGTTACCTAAGAACGAAATTTATGTGACAAAAATTTTAGTTAATTAGGTATATCAGTATGGATTTCTAATTAGTAAAACTGAAGGAAATCTTCATGGTAAAAATTTCATATTATCGTATGTTAAGCACATTTAATAAATTTAAAGCTAAATTATATCTCTTAAAATTTTATTTTGCATTTTTAAATTTCAAAAATAATATATTGAAAACTATATTAATGGAACTATCAAACATTTTAATTCTTTATTTGATTGATTTAATACTGCATTTGTGTGAAGAATTACATAAATTGAAAACATGTGTTATACTTTTAAAACTTACACTTGCAATTTAAATGATGTATTATATTGAACGCTTTAAAGAGGTTGATTTATTTCACCAAGTCGTAATATATTTCAAACTTTCATATAAAAATGTAGAATTATCAATTATAAACATAGTCAATGGCATTTTTAGTTAAAAATTGTTATTGCTAAAAAAGCTTGAGACATCAGTGAATAGTAATATTCTCCTTTTATTGAGAAAAATGGTCCCTGAGTTTGAAGTTTCTGCATTCTTTTTACCTGTCTTTTTTTTTTTTTTTTTAAATGTTGCTAATCCATGATTTTGACCTTGATTGGTCATTCTTAAATGATAACTTATGTTTGAGTTTGTATTCTTATTATGCAAATTGTCTTGAATGTAGGGTAACCCTAAATTAAAAAAATATATGGAATTTGTCTAAAAAATATTCTAGGTAAAGTCAGTTTTATATATTTTGTAACCATAAATTTAAAGTTCAAAGCAACATAAAGAAATGAAGATGTGATCATATATGTTAAAATATTAATAATTGCTTTAATTGTGGTAGAAAATTTCAAGTGTGTAAGTTGGAAAAAAGTTTATTTTAGGAAGAATAAATATTTTAAAGAATAGAGAGAATAATTAAAAAATAAGTTTTTAATCTTTAAATTCATTTATTGGACTAAAGTATTATTTCTTTTTTTATGATTAATGTAATACTTATGGGTATCCTGTAAAATTAGGAATCATTTACTCATCATAGCAGTTATTTATAGATATTGGTGATTTTGAATGTGTATTTCACATTTTTTATAATTAGGCTTGGCAGATTTTTTAAATGTTTATCCAGGACATCATAATGCCTTGCAGCATCATGGGCATTCAAGGGTTTAACACTTGGTGGATTCTTAAAGTTTTTTAGAGGGTAGTTTATTCTAAATAATATGAATAAATGGTTACTGATTAGTAACTTAAACCAGGGTTATTGATAAATAACACAATATAAATTTAAACATTTTATTTCTTACATGTTAATATTTATGTTATTTAAGTAAGAAGAACTTTTGAACAAGGAATAAAAATTTGAACAATATTTACATGTACTTTTCATTGGTTAAAATTGTTTTTAAAATCTTTTAGTTTTAATCATGTTGTAAAAGTCTTCAAAAGTTAATCCAATATTAATTTTATATGTTATCCTTAACCATAGATTACTAAATCAATCCTCTTATCAGTTCATGCGTTGTTCATCATAGAAAATGCTGTCTTAATTGATTCTGATGTTCAAGGTAAACAGAAGGCATGTTCAAGAGTTTTGATCAGATTGAGGGCTATATGATTATTCTTGAAGTGACGAAACAATGAGCCATTTTTTTTTATTTGAAGTAATCACATTTCTGGTAGTCTTTTCTTACTTCTACTGTTCCCAATTTGACAGCAAATACTCTTTAGCAAGCACAACTTTTTCAAGCAGCTGATTATTGTTTATTGTCATATTAGGTATATGATGAAGACTGCTATTAGTAATAACAGCTGATGTGCCTCCATTTTATTTTAGTCTGATTGACCCATGAAAACTGTTCAGCGTTTCCAAAACTATTCTCCTAAGGCTTGGAGAATGCAATGCATCTTACGTAGAAGCCATGAAAGTTATTCACATTGCTACAGATTTGTTCATCTAGATTTCCGTAGATGTTCTTAGCTCTTTTATAATTTTCAAACAGTACAGGAATAAATTACCTATTATTCTAAATAATCCTTCACTTTTAAATATTTTCAGATTTTTTGATCATCTATAAAATTAAATTATTACCGAAACATGAAGTAAACCAGCCAGTGATACCAGGATTTTCTCTGAAAACCAAAACTGTTCCAATCAAACCAATATGTTTAGCAAGCCTAGTTATAATAAATATTAAATTCTCGTTAACTGTTTCAACATGTGGGAAGATTATTGGTTTTACCAGTGGTCTACAGGTTTTTGTTGTTTTCTTCAACCTGTTTTTTTTTTTCCCCTTCATTCTTTTTTTTATTTTTTTAACTAACTAATCTGCAAAATTCAATCAGTGTTACTCTCATTTTAAAATATTCATATTTATTTTAATATTTCAATTGGAAAGAATTATGAAATAAATTGGTTCTTATGCTCTTAAACTTAATGTATTTCTGAAAGAATGTGGAACATAAAATAAATTCCAAAGTAAAAATTGAGAAAAGTTAAGATTATTGAAAATAAGTATAAAAAATTCACTGCACTAATTGTTATACTTTTATGGTTTATGAAGTGATGTATTATATATATATATATATCTTTAATATTTCTTTGTTTTGACTCTCAGAATTTCAAATAAAGGTTGTAAACTATTGTAATGATTTTTAACTTTATTATGTTCTGTCACAGTTTACTTATCTTTTGAAAAACCTTTGACTATTTTTAATGATATATTTAATTTATATCTATATAATTTATAATTATCTGTATATTTCTGAATAATTGAATTGTTGCAAATTAAATTATTAAAATTTTTTGAAATTGTTTTGTGGCATCAAACTTTTTGAATTTCAGTTTTTATAAAAACTCCTAAATAATCCTAACATTTGTATAGAGTAACTATCTGAAATTATTCAAAAAAAAAAAACCCTTAATAATTACTTATTAGGAAGAATTATTGGTAGTTTTCAGAATTATTTGAATTTTTTAAATGGGAAATTGAAAAAGAATCTCAATGATGTTGAACATTGCTGTAACCAAAATTTTAAAACAATTGGTAATTTAGAAGCAGAGATTACTTAAATAATGTATACATATTATTTGTTCATATCTCTCAAATGTTAATTGGGGTTAACTATCTTTAAGTAAAGCTCTGGTGTCACAATCCCGAGGTACACCAGTAATCTGACCTATTCTTTCTTTTCTTTTCCCCCTTCTACATTTCCTTCCTTTTCTCCCTCAGTGTAGTTGCCTCTTATTAGGTTTAGGGCTCCCCTTGCGAAACTGTCACTGTTCTGTTGCTATTCGCTTTTCTTGAAGACTAAATCATCAACGTGTTGGTTATTTGTGGAAATCTATGTTCCTCGAAAGGAGGGTCTTGGTAATTGAGGCCCCCTGAGATCAACATGTTACTCTGGCCTCTGCTTCAGGTAAACGGTGTGTTGTGGTTCTCTGCACGTAAATCATCTAAATGGATCAAGTGATCCGTATATCTGCTGGTTGACTTGTTAAGTGGGGAGGCCATCTCAGGGATGTACTGTGAGTGTATAGGATCTGGCTAACACTGGTGCAGCTGGTCTGCATCCCCTTGTTAGACTTGGTGGTTGGTGGTGTGGTTAGATCCAGAAATTTTATATAAATTCTATAGAGAATAGAAATTTTTCTTCTCTCCCTCAGGAGCATTTTGTTCAGAATAAAAACACTAAATTTTATAAAATTAAAAGAAAGGAGGGTTCTTTTGAAAATGTATCCCCCTTTCTTATACAGAAAAGAATATTAGGACTAGTTGGGAAAGTCAGAGATATCCATAAATTATGTTAAGATTACTTATTAGTAGAGGCTGTTAACTCTACACAAGCAGCAATGCATAATAACATGTGGTTGTTTGTGAATATTGAGGTAACTGTCTTGCCTCACTGTAACTTAATTTTTTCACGGGGTGTAATTTTTGCAAAAGATTTGTTGACTTGCCGACAGATGAGATAGTTGAAATTTTGCAGTGTCAGAAAATCTGTGCAGTTAAACGCATTACTGTTAGAAAAGTTATTGAAACTAAACTTCTCATTCTGACTTTTATGATGCTAGACCTCCCAGACAATATTAAAGCTGCGTATATGAATATACCCGTTCGGCCCTATATACTAAATCAATTGCGATGTTTTCAGTGCCAATGTTTTGGGCATTTGAGAAATGCATGCAGAGGCAAACTGACTTGTGCTCGTTGTGCAGCAGTTAGCCACAATAACTCGACCTGCACAGCAAAGGAGGCATCTGTTAATTGCCTTGGTAATCATTCATTCTATTCTTGAAGTTGTCCTCAATGGGTATTAGAAAAAGAAATTACCACCTATAAGGTGAAAAATAAATGTTCCTATACCTCTAGGCTAGAAAACAAGTTACCTCTCGCTGACCGCAACCTGAAATAAGTTATGCGGTCGCTACAAAAAAGGTCACCAGAAGTATTAGTACACAAATGGATACTCTGTCACTCTCTGTTACGAGATTACTCCAAACAACAATTAAAATGCCAAATTTTGCACCTTCCATCACTTAAAGTGCTACTTTGGCTAAATGAAGAGGCATTAAGGCCTCCAAATTAAAGTCTGCAAAGGAGGGTCCTTGAAAGTCCTCCGTATCTACCTGTAGAGCCATGTTATCCCTGGAGGCTGATGCTGTCTCTCTTCATCCTTCAGACAATAATTTATCTTTCAAGGAAAGGATTGAAGACTGGCCTTCCAGCTCTAGGGGAGGAGCTTTTCTATTTAAATAATAACTTTTGTTTGTTTGAACTGCCATTGTTTGCGTTCACATCTTGATGACATCAAGTCTATTACAACAGCTTATAACCTCTAATGAGTAGCACTTCAGGAAACTTTCTTGAAGTCTTCAAATAACACCTCTATGCGTGAGTTCAAATGTGTTAGAAAATACTGTGGTGACGATGGTGCAGTATCTGGAGGTGTTTGGATATTAATGCCCAGTAACATTTCCAGCTCTGCACATTTGATTAGTACTACTTTACAGGCTAAGACCATTAGAATACATACTACATGCTTAATTTCAGTTTGTAGTTTGTATTTACCACAACATGATGTCACCTGCCAAGAAGAACTCAATGATTTAATACATCAGCTGCCAACTCCATTTTTAATACTTGGGACATTAATGGTCATAATACTCTGTGTGGAAGTGATGGCACAGGTTCTCACAGTCATCAGATATGACATTCTCTATCTTCTGAACATGTAGAAAATTGAACACAGTTCCAACGATTTTTCAACAGCTATAATCTTTTCCCCATTGTCTGTATGAATCATACACACCTGTATTCACAGATTTATCTAAAACAGCAGGACATGATGGTTGTGGTGTTTACATTAATAATGCACTTTTTAGCTACAGCCTACATTCGTCCTCCTCCATCTTTGCTGAAGCAACAGCTATATTCCATGCTCTTCAACATGTGAAAGCAGATAACTATTGTCAGTTTTGTGCATATACTGACAGAAT
Source organism: Latrodectus geometricus (assembly GCA_026290005.1). Lineage (NCBI taxonomy): Eukaryota > Metazoa > Arthropoda > Arachnida > Araneae > Theridiidae > Latrodectus > Latrodectus geometricus. Next base: position 542,439 of record JAPDSC010130838.1, on the reverse strand, counting down.
GAGTGTCTTAGAAGCTTTGGGAAACAATAGTTTTACATGCTGTCCTGTTATGTCAAATTTTTTCAGAGCACTTTATTCCTTTGCTGGCCAGGGATATGACATATTTTGTTAGGTAACAAGCCACCTAGGTCTTGATGGAAATGATAGAGCGGATGCAGATGAAAAGACTGCATCGGGTCAAATTTTATTATCTGTGTTCTCTGATGTGAAAAAAGGTAAGAAGATTTATTCATTCTTCTTGGCAAGAATCATGCAGATGGCAAATAAACTGCACACCATCTTTCCATACCTCACCACTTTACCAATTTTACCGATATGAAGTGCCAATGCTTGTTTGACTCGCCTCCGTGTTGGACACACACATTTCACACATGGATATTTGTTTCTAAGTGTATTGAATCCATGGCCTGAAACATGTGATGGACCATGTACTGTTTTTCATATTTTTATTTCTTGTCCTGATTTTAACGTTTACCGTTTTACATATTTCCACATAAATTTTTTAACTATGTATGATTTAATGGGAGAGCCTTCCCACAGAAACCTTTTTGCCTTCTTAAATGCAATTGGTTTTATTCATTTTATTTAAATTTTATCAATTGAATGTTGTAAATTTTCATTATTACTTTAATTTCACTTTTTATGCTTATTTAGATTTTAATTGAAATATATACATTTGTTTTTGTATTTTAACTTTTTAAAGTTGAGCTTGGGTTTTGTACAATATTGTTTATAAAGCTTAATTTTTGGCACAGCCTGTCCTTCTTGGACCTTGCGCCACGAAACTTAACAAACGAACTAATCCAGTGCATCTAGTTATTTTATTTTTTACGACTGTATTTTAGTTATACCAAAAAGTACATTATAAAGTTCATACTAATTACATTAATATTGTTGCCATCCTGTGTGTAAAACAAAGAAAACATAAAATAAAGTTTGATAGGTATCACTAAAACTCTCCATCCAGTATAAATTATTATTATAGTTCATAGTCCTTGAGTTTGCATGGAAATCTGATGCTTCTGCCTCTTGTAAATTGAGTTATTCCAATTTTGGATGTCTCTTTTTTAAGATAGGGGATTGAATATGTCTCAAATTGGAATTGAATTTATAAATCATTGAAACGTTAAGTTGCGACATAAAATTCAGGAATTAATCACTCAGATCTGGTAAAAAGAGGCAATGGCAGCAGAATAGAGCTTGAGAATCATTGTCCCTATTTATATTTATAAAAAAGGTGACATGCTAAACTGAGAGTTTAGGAGATTTCAACTAAGAGGTATCACATTATTAAATGTGACCTACAAAATACTTACCTGCTTAATTTACAAGAAGCTTTTATCAATTGTTGAGCAGATTTTAGGTTGACTATCAATGTGATTTTAGGGCAAACTGCTCCACTCTTAACCAAAATTAATATATTTAGAAACATTGTTGAGAAGTTTTACAAATATAATATCAACCTGTTTGCTCCTTTTATGGATTTCAAATGGGCTTTTGATAAGGTGGATGTATCTAAAGTGATTGAAATTTTAGCTGAACTAAAGATACCAATCAAATTAATTAAACTAATTCAAATTACTGTAAAGGAATTTAAAACCATTTTTCTAACCCAGAATGATTTTTCAAAAATTTTCGATATCAGTACTGATGTCCAACAGGGTGATGCATTATTACTTGTTAATTTAGTGCTTGATTTTGTTATTAGAAAATTGGATCTCCTAAGGCCTTATTACTAGTTAAACAACTCAAATTTGTATATTGCTGATGACATAGTAATGCTGAGTGGAAACAGAAGTGTCAATTAAAAAAACAACAAAAAAATTAATAGAAGTGGCAGGAACAGCTAGCCTTTTACTTAATGGAAAAAAAAAAAAAACTGAATTTGTCAGTGTTTGTTGTGATTATTTGATATATGATAACATTATAAATTCAAAACTGTTAATAATTTTACATATTTAGGAACAGTTATAAATTTTTCAAATACTATTTCAGAAAAAATTGCAGAATCTTGAAGGGAAACTTGTTATTTTTCTTACCAGTATCTGTTGAAAAATAAATTGATCCCAAGAGGACAATTAAACTAAGAGTGTACAAAACAATTATTTGTCACGGATGATATGGCTGTGAGACCTAGAAAATTTTCGGTCCATTATAGTTAAATAATTGCTGTTGGAGAATTAAAACTTATAATGAATTAGAAGTTCTTATCAATAACAATATAGTAAGATTCATGGAGACTTTCATGGACTATTCAAGAGAGACTTTCATGGCTTGGGTACATTAAGGGATCTCCTGGTTAACAACAAGTGGTTAAGATCTTGCCTTGAAAGCCATTGTGCTGTAGGTCAAGAGATAGACTAAGGAAAAGATGGCTTGATGATGTCTTGAAACACCTTAAAACTTTAAGTCTCTAATTGGAGAATTATAGTTTGGGGCAGCTGTTTGGAGGAATATTGTGCTGCAGGCTGAAGCCCACCCTGAGCTATAATGGTTATAAAGAAGGTGGAATAGGTTGTTTCCTATAAGAACAAACTGGATAACACTCTGCATTGATATATCATATGGAAGGAATTTTGATGTACTTGTATAATCTTTTTAGAGGAAACAAGGTTTTAAACAGTCTATGGATATCCTTTAATTGATCTCTTTACATAGAGATCAAAATATTAGCTTATCCATTATTTTACAGCAAATAGCCCCAATTTAGTTGGCTGCAGAGTAAAATTTATGCAATCATTAAGTATGAACACATGTTAACAGCTATTCAGTTGACTAGATATGAAAATCAGTCTTGCTTTGTGAAGTTGTTAGAACCAGTTTGAGTTGTCTCATTGTGTCTCACTACTTATGTGCTGAGTCAGGATGATTGCTGGCCAGAGAAGATGGTAGGAGTTTAAAAATTTTTTCTCGAAGACAATGGGTAATCATTTCAGTCAAAGAAAATCCTAAATCCCCTTTCATTGCTGTTTGCATTCCAAGTAGAATTTTTAGCTAGGAATGGGCATAATAAGTTGATTTTTCTGGATGATATTATTAAGCTGTCTTTAATTTATAATGTTGTCACTATTAGCTTAATGCTCCATAGGTAGTATGCAATGGGGGTATTTGTCCGAATTTTGAGGCATTTTTCTAAAGCCAAGAAAAGCCCACTCTTATATTAACAGCTTTGGTATTCTTACTGGTATTCTAAATTGGGTGTAGTCATTAAAGCTTTGGCATTAATGCTTTCAGTTTGATCTGTTAAGGAAATAGTTTCCAACCAATAGAAAAAATTATCTATTATGGTGAAAAAATATACTGAACTGTGGCAAAGTAGTAAAGTCCTACTTATATCAATATTTCTTTGTTTGAAATATAGTGAAAACTAAAAATTCAGCTAAAGGAGAATGAATGTGCAATGGACTTAATTGCTTGAAGATAATTAGCTGTACAAGGCTCTACTCCATGTTTAGCAATCTTTGTTCATGTTAGGCCATATAAATTGGTTAGTGATGAGTTTTCTTATAGCCTTTATGCCAGGATGAGAGAGAGAGATTGTGTTTTGCATAAGTTACAATCTGACTGTAGTTTTTGGGAATATAAGGGTTTTATATTCCCAAATATATATATTTTGAGTTGATATTTCTCAAAATATTTTCTTGGTGGATTCAGGATAGAAAGTTGCATAATTTATAAACTAGAATTATATTTTAGGAAGATCAAATCTTAATTTCTTATTGGATATTAGCCTGCCTATTATATTCTAGAAGACTACAGAGACAGTCGATCCTTGAAAGAGTACTGCAACTGCGTTTCCGTCCCCAGCAATGCAGTGACTAATAGTTTTAATTTGGGCAATGAAATTAAGATGATGAGCTTGTCAGGGGGAAGTTTCTCTAAGTTTTTTTTAAAGGCGAATATTAGCTGTTTTTGATCCATGAAAATAGTAAATGGTCACCCTTTCATAGCATGCTTGGGATGTTTTATAATTTTCATAAATAGTAAGCAGGTGTTAATTATGTGCTGAATATTTTCTTTCTGTTGGTATTTAAGATCTTGAGAAGATGCTTCAATGCTGTTTTTTTGTATTGGTAATTTGATGTAAAATGCCGCCGATTGCTGAGTCGGGTATGTCCATTATTAAAGAAATAACTGCATTTTGAACAAGATGAACATGGTAGCTCCAGCTAATATATCTTTTATTGATATGACATTTTGTCACAGGCATTTTTATACAATGAAAGACATTTTGCACTCCTTCAATCCATTGCAAGCTTACACTTTGATGTCTTTTTTTATTCTGACACAGCAATGTGATTAAAGGTTTTTGTATTTTTGCACAATTTTTAGATAAACTAGCAGTAGAAATTCATCATTCTCAAAAATCTTCTCAAACTATTAATGGAATAGAATGCTGAGAAGTTTCTGATTCCATCAACTTTTGATGAAAGCACCTGTAACCCTGTTGAAGTTATTTTATGCCTCAAGAGTACTATGGAACAAACTGCCTAGCTTGCACTGGGCAACGTTTATGCACAATCTGTCAATTTGTAGTTATTTTATCTTTTTGAGACCTATTTTAAATATAACAAGTGAGTTTCTTCATCTGGAAATATATATGAATATATCATTTAGGTAGCAAAAGACAAAATCAAATCCTTTCAAGACCATGTCCATAAATCTTTGGAAAATCTGATATTGTGAACACCAAATGTTGTAAGGAAATTCAAACAGTCTAGATAGAGTAATAGCTATTGTTTTGGGAATATCAACCTTGTTTATGGTTATTTGTTGATATGCCTATTTAAGATCTGTGAAGGAGTAAATTTAAATATGATACAATATGTAATGGCTGTCAGTTAAAAATTACAATGGGTAACAATCAGGAATTGTTATGTTATTCAGGGCACCATTAATCATTGCATATTACCTGACTTTTAACTTAAGATGTAAAGAGCTTGATCAGTTGCTTTTTGAAAAGCTGTGAAGCCCCTGCTGTAACATAAAATTGAATTCTGACTTCTTTGCACATTTCTGAGGACAGCCTCCTAGCTTGTACAAATACTGGAGGTCCTTTTGTTTCAATTAAATATTTGTTGTGTTCTTTAATTTTTCTGTTTGCCATGTTAGGGCTTAGTAAATCAGGAAACTTTTAAGAAAATATTTTCATGTGGGTTATTTGTGATGCTGGATATAAGTACTTTGGTGTTAGTGGCTGGAATTTCATTAGCTCCTAACAATGCTACACCATCAACTAATTTTTTATTTTTACTATCGATCAGTAAGTTACAATATAACAAAAAGTCTATTCTTGTTATTGGTTTGTTAAGTTCAGCTATGATAAAAAGCCATTTGAATGATTTTTAAAGACTCATAGCAATTATATAGTATTGGCAATTTTTATCTGAATGTTTTTATTTTGATATCATTGACTGCAAAAAGTTTTAAATTTGAACATTCTTTTTCAGATTGTGTGCATGGAATTATGGGTAGTTCAGCTTCCATGTTCACTAATATTAGTTCAGCAATATGCTTTTGCATAGATTCAAGAACATTCTTTTTCATATTTGTAGAATTGTGTGTGATTAAAGGGGAGGATGGTTTTAATTTCCAGCATGGTTAATAAAAAAAATTTATCTGTCATGATCACCATTTTAGAAAACTTATGTCACTATGTTGGTGAGAAGGCCACATGCTTTTAACAATAATCACAGCCAAAAGTTTTTTAAAAAGATTTTTTTTGTCTACTTTCGTATCCATTAATCTTTGCAACTCATTTAAGTTTTTTTGCATGTTTCACTATAGGCAAATATGGAAATCAAGTGTTCTTTAATAGATTCATATTTCTTGATTAAGTAGATTTATTAATGAATCTGTTGCCTGTGTGAGTATTTCTGCCTCAATTACGACATACACATATTTTAATTGATGGGTCACAATATGCCAATTCTAAACTCAATTTCTGATACAGAAAGCTTATCTTAGGATAAAATTTCTATAATGGTGGTATTTTTAGGCTTATCTTTATAGTGATGTTTTTACCTTCTCTTGACTCTTTTGTTCAGATTTGTTAAGCATATTGCTTCTGATCAGGTCATCAGTAAGGGAAATGCAAGATGTTTTTAATAATTACAATAATGTATGCTTGTCAATCCTTGTGCATCTAATTATTTTATTTTTAATAACAGTATTTTAGCTATATGAGTAAAAGTAAACAGAATTCATACTAATATATCACAAAATTGTTGTTATTCTATAGATAACAAAAATACTAGGACAAAAAAATGAAAAATAGCAGACACAATATACAGTTTAAAGATTGTCCGTTATGATATGTACATCATAACTGGCTTAATTTTTATTTTTCATTGTCCAATTATGCTATATTTAAGCTTTAAAAAAATTATGCATAAAAATAAATACTTGTTAATGCGGTGTATTGTAATATTATTTGTATCAATGTTTCATTTGAGATGGAAAGATTTATTTTATTTATTGAAAATAATAATTTGGTCTGGACAGTTTTTAGTTAACACTTTCAAATGTCTAATATTGACAAGTTTTTAAGTATATTTTCCACTTTCAAGCTTTTTGAATAGAAACCATAGATGATTTTTTGAATTAGAACTTAAGAAATCATGTCAATCTGAAGTAAATGTTGATTTAAGATAAATTTCATAATCTTCATCCACCTCAATTAATCATTATTTTCTGTTTAAATTAGAATAAATCCACGAGTTTCCAAATTTATTAAATTAGAAAGTTCTGCTTTTATGCTGTTAAGGATAAGAAATATTCTCCTTCAAATTGTGGCAAATTAAAAATATATTTGTCATACAAATCATCATATAAATAAAAATAATATACATTTTGCAAACTTTTGAAAAGCTCTATAGATTTTGGGTATAGAAATAAAAAGTGTTTATAATTTTTAAGCAATTTATTCAAGCTGACTGAAAAAAATTGATGATTGCCTTAGAAAACCTTAGAGTATTTAAATTAACTAATATTTATAAAATTTGATTAACACTTACTATTTCCTAATTGCAAAATTATGCTCTATGTTTATAGAACATAATTCTGCAATTTTATCTAATGTGAATTTCCATATCTTACTTAAGTAGTAGGCATTTCAGAAAAATGTAGCTATGAGCTAGAATTTCCTTAAAATGGAATTTGTTACAAAATATAATAAAAAATCTTCATTAATTTTTATGTGTATCTAAATTTTTTCATGTTCTGCAGGAACTGTTTTGTCTTCTTAAATGCAAAGTTTAACTTCGTTATATTTATTTTCTTTTATTTATATTTCTTAGGTTTTATACTTTTGTTAATTTATTTTTCAACATTATATGAGTGTCAATTCTGTTTTCTTCAAAATTTTCTTTATATGCTTTCCTTTTTTCTCTGTAAAATGCTATTTTTGACCAAGCATGAAAAATTTATGCTTATGTAAGCTTTTTTTTTTGTGTTTACTATAGCTTTTGTTTGTTAATAATAAAATGTGACAGAACTTTTTTCATGCTTTATAATGAAAGAGCAGAAAAATTGTAAGAAGTTTTGAAATTTTAAATAATGACTAGTATACCTTTGGAATTTATTTAAATTGTAAATTAGTTTTAGTATCAAAGACTAGAAATTAATAAATGTGTCCTTTACAATTTTCTGTAGTATGAAACATTTCACATATTTAGACCCTTGAATTATAATGAAAAATAATATAAGTAAAATGTAGAAGCTTTTTATTATTGTTATTGCATTTAAAATTAACATATCAGAATGTAGCTGTTCTAGGGAAAAAAAAAAAAAAAATGTAACTTCAAAGAAATGTTTGTTATTAGAATCATTTTGTTTTAGAATCATATTTGAAACTATTGGAAACTATTTTTATGATATTTATGATTGAATAAAATCTTTTTATTTTTATTTTAATGCCAAATAAATGAAATGATTGTCATTTGTGGAAAGTAGTTAATTTGCTATTATTTCATGAGGCAACTTGTTAAAAATCTTTATAATTTAGGAACAAGAATTTGATGATGGAAAATTTAAAAATAGCTCATCTCTCAGCATATCATTGTAATTACATAAAAAATGTCAGCAATGAAATAACCCACAGAAACTTACTCAGTTTTATTACTGGTATAAGTAGTAGGCAAAAATACAAGTTAGATGAATAACATATATCATAAAATAATGGAAAAAACTCTGCTCAGTGTAATTGATGAACTAAAATTCAAAAAGAGATATTTGGAAGTTATGTATGAGCTCAAAAGATTCTTTATATATTATTGGAAAATTTTATGAAATTATTAAGTTTTTATAATTTGATTAAAAATTATATAAAATATTCGAACAATTATTCATATAACGAATTACGTATTCATAGTTATTTTGTCATGATCATCACTAGAAAATGTAAAGGAAATATATTTATGCATTAATGTATTTCAATATATTAATGCATTATATATTTCAATGGCATCCATTATTACATTATTATAGAATAATATATATCCAATGCTAGTAATATCATTTCATTAGGTAGAATAATATGTGTTCAACATATGTGTTTAGCATTTTCTTTAGTCATTTTGTACTACTTCTGGGAAACTCCTGAAAACTTCTGGAATTTGTTTCTTGAGAATCTATGAATTCTATAATTATACTGAATAAAAAAATTAAAATTTTATGTTTTGAATTTTAATCGTTTTGAGTTTATAAAGATATTAATGAATAACAGAACTTATTTGAATAGGTTATTTTATTTTAATAATTTCTTTCCAGACAAACTAAGCTTTTGGATACTGAATTGATTGTAATTGTTATTTCAAACTATGCTATAATGTAAACACTATTATTCAGTATTACATACAATTTTGGAAATTCTTGTAAAAAATCATGAAATGTTAGAATTTTATTTGGTAAAGAATTTCCACTTAAAAATTATTGCTCAAAATATTTGTATGTTTTATCATAAATCTCATAAAGTACAGGCGGTTCAGTATAATGGAAACACCTTAGATTTATAAAAATTCTTGTATTAGTATAGAGTAGGACTGCCTTTGTCTTTTAATGCAACTTGGATTCGTTTATGAATCGATTAGTACAGTTTCTGTATAATGTTTAAAGGAGCATTGTACCATGCTGTTAGGGAATATGTATTCCATCTTTAATGTTCAAAAATAGACTATAAAAGTACAATTATATTGTTGTTGGATGACTGGCCAAAGGTAGATGTTCAACTTCATCATGTTCATCAAACCATGATTGGACAAGTCTTTCTGCATTGATACTTGCTTTATCTTTCTGAAAAATTTCATCTCCTGCAAGTTTTAATCATAGAATGAACCTAGTTAGCTAAAATTTCATTGTACTTCTCCCTAGTGTTCCTCTTTGTTTTATGATTGGCCCAGCAGAACATCACAGCAGGATTGCCTATATCATGACCCTTATGCTATACAGTTGGTAGGAGATAATCATGATCATACACTTATATTGGTGTCCTCCAAACGTCAGCCATTTTGTTGCTGGGGAAAGTAAAAAAGACAATTTTTCAGACCATATTACTTTCTTTCACATATCAATTGACCAGGTTTTGTGAGTGTGACACCATTGTTGATAAAGTTTACTATGACAAATGAATCTGAAATAAAAAAAAAAAAAAAAATCTGTGACAAATGGCTTGGGAATTGCTTCTCTGCGATAAAAGCTCTACTTATGAAGATGCCTTTTTACTGTGTTCATTGATACTGAAGAATCCTGATGCTAATAGAAATCTGTGGTCACTTTTGCCATATTGTTTGCTTTTTAAACATTGCAATCTGCTTCAATACTTGTCTTTTTCATTGAGCTTCTCTTTCTTTCAACTATTTTGATTAGCCAAGCTTATTTTGTCATGCTATATGTATATTGTTATGACTTAGACATCATACCTCTAGAAATAACTAAATGTTGGGTTGCTTCAATTAGATTAGCTGCTACAATTTTGACTGTTTGAAAACTGGAGAGCTCCGATATTTCAATTTTTGGAAAAAATACAAAACTTACAGAAATTTGATAAAACTACCATATTTTACTAGAATACATACAATTTTATTTATAAAAAATGGTAACTATTATTATATTTTAATGCTTATATTTACAAAGCACATTTGAAAAGGTCAGTTTTATTCATAGGTGTTTCCATTATTTTGATAACCATTTCTCTATTCTTCTGCATTTTTTTTTAAGGGAAACTATGGTTTAGCTTAACATGGAAATTCCGAATTTCCTTCCTGTCTTTTGGAAAAGATAAAGAAGAAACTTGACTTTTTCAATTTTTCTTTGCCAAAATTTTTTTCTATGTAGCAAATGCAAAATTAAAATTTCATTATATTCTTAACTATTGATTTTACATCATAGCATTGCTAAATAACAATATTAATTATACTTTTTCTGTATATTGCAATAATATTATCTGCCTTTTATGTAAATGTGTTAATATGTCTTTTGTTAAGATATGTGCACACACTAATCATATATTAAATTTTACATGTGGTCTTATCTTTTGAGAGTTGGAAATTAGGTTTTGAATTATTTTCTAAAAAAATATCAAAAGGACCTCTTGTTGCACCAGATAGATACATTGAAATATAAAATTATGATCCTCTGATAGTCTTCCAAAAATATTTTACACATGTGGTTATCTAATAATAGTGAAAGGTAGTGCAAAATTTATATTACTGTCATACTTAAAATTTCTACTGATGAATTAGATTCTCTTCATATTATATGTTTAGATTCTGTAATGAAATGTATAGCTACATTTTATGATACCCTTGTATTGTGTATGAAAAGTCCTTAAAATTTGTTGTAAGAACAGTCATAGCAATAATAATCAGCTCCCCTCTTTAAGCAGCAGCAATTATGCCTTTAAATAAGCTTCTTTTTGAAGTTTTTCTTTGACATCACACCCATTTACTTGTTCTTACTATCATTTTATTTCATAGTTATCACATTTTAACTGATTAAAACATTGACATTGTGAAATGAATAGCTTTATAGCTATTGAGCATTATAAGGTATTTTGAATATCCGTTATGTGTTGCTCTTTTTTGGAGGACTTTTCATTATACATGAAAATACCTCATAACTTATGTAAGCTGTATTGATAGGATAAACTAGGAGCACCCTCCTAATAGATGTCTATGCAGAAAATGAAAACCTAATGCTCACATTGTCTGATGTTCAACAGTGGCTGTGATCAAATTTTGGCATGTTTCTTTCTGATGAACAGTATCCCACAGTGAGTCTCAACTGATAAAAATGATTTGTAAATTATATCCTTTCTGTTAAATCCTTATTTTCTAAAAACAATATAATGGTTATATCTCATTTTGGTTGTATACAGTTAGCTGATTAAATGAATGAATAATTAATGTTATGAATTTTCATCCTTATTTGGAAGTTGCAGAATGAATATAAGCTAACATTCTCAAACACACATTTTAAATTTTTTATTGTTTTTATTTAAATTATATTTTATTTTCATCATCAGCATTGGCACAAACAGCCCTTTGTGGGCCTGGACAATCCCCCAAAAGCTTTCCCCAATCCGCCTTTCTCCCAGCAATTGATCTCCAGTTCTTTACTTTTAGGATGACAAAGTCTTCATCCATAGAGTCTTTCCATCTCTTTTTGGGCCTTCCTCTTGGTCTTTTATTAAAGGGGATTACATTAAAAACTTTTAATGCTGTTCGTTCTGGGCTCATTCTTACTACATGCCCTGCCTATCTCATTCTGCTTAGATTTATAGACTTGATAATATCATTGTCATTAAAAATCTTATATATTTCAAAATTGTATCTTTTACTCCAGTTGTTATTATCGAGAACAGTGCCAAAGATGGTTCGCAAGACAATCCTTTTGAAGGTTGCTAATATCTTCTCTTCATTTTTTGTTAAGGTCTATGTCACAGAGGCATAGGTCAAAACCTACTTGATCAGTACCTTATACAGTAAGATCTTTGTCTTTCTTTTTATTAAGTAAGATTTCAATAATGCTCTTAAACTAAAGAAGCAATGATTGGATGCAATAGTTCTTTTCCTAATTTCAGGATTTATGTCACTTTGGTAGTTTATTTCTGATCCTAGATATGTGAAATTCTTCACAGATTCAAATTTAAAAGAATCTATTTAAAAAAATTTAGAGATGGTATTCATTCTACCACAATACATATATTTTGTTTTCTCCACATTAACTCTTAGGTTAATTTTTCTAGCTGATTTCTCCAGTGCCAAAAATTTTTCACCCAGAGTAATTCTAGATCTTGCAATAATGTCCACATCATCAGCATATGCTAAAATCTGCTCTGATTTACTAAATATAGTGCCCGAAGTATTTATGTCATTCATAATCATTTGTCATTCATCATCTCTAATAATTTTTTCTAGAGCTATGTTAAACAGAAGGCATGATATTTTATTTTACTTTAGTATAATATTTTCTTTTTGTGTTAAATTTAAAAATGCAATTATGCATGGTTTATTATGAAAAGTGAATAATATTAAGTCTTCGTAAACTATGCTTTCATTTAATATTATTCATAAGTATAAGAAGTCTTATGTTTTTGCTAATAATGTTAACATTTTTGTTTAATTGCTTATAATAAATAGCATGTTTTAAGATTTCCATTTTTTCATAGATTGAATTATTTTATTACTGGACTTAATCCAAGCAGTTTCCATTTCGTAAATGTAATTCTTCATGGTATTGTCAGTATCCTTGTTCTTCGAATCATGTCTTCTGTGTTAAGTTCAGCATTAGAAGATAAAGCACCTAAAGCTGCCTTCTTAAGTGCCTTACTTTTCTCTGTACATCCTATACATACTGAAAGTGTAAGTATTTTGTATGGCTAACAAAATTTCTGGATCAAATATGCAGTTTGACTCATTATCTAACGAAATGTCAACTGTGATCCATAATGTCGTTATATTAATAAAAACTTTGTGTCTGTTTTAAATGTATTTCTTAATTGTAATAAAGAAATGATTTTTTATCTCCTTTTTTAATAAACAATATTACCATAATGAAAGATAAAGACTAATTTTAGTACAATAACTTTTCTTATCATTTGAAATAATAAATTAATGTTTGGTTTAATTTACAACATATTCTCTATAGTCACCATAGAATTTTAATAGGCGTAATTACATGCATAAAACATTAAAAAAGTTCTGTGCTTATTGGTAAAATAATACTGAATAAGAAAATGAAATAAAGTATTAAATGAACAAATGTCAAAATAAAATATTTATTCTGATAAATGGAAAAAGTAAAACCAATGTCTTAAATTTATTTATCAATTCATTAATGAATTCTATGTAAACTTTTATTATTAAAAATATAGTTAGATTTCATTATGAAGAACAGCAGATGTAAGGCTCATTTAATGAACCTCTCAAATAGTTCCATTGTTTCTCTTATTTCACCATTGCAATTTCATATGTTTAGAATATGAATTTTCTTCAGCAAAAATATTGAATTATAATCAAAAGTATAAGCTTATATTCGTTTTCTAGAAAAAATTCTCTTTTTTCTGTCAAGTCTTATGAAGGTTTCTTGATTTTTTAAGTGCTTTTATCCCCATTACTAATGTTTTTATTTCCCACTATAATATACTTATTTTCATTCTAAGAGAATTGCAGCTATTATATTTCAATTTCTAATTTTTGTTCAACTTTTTCAATTTTTATATCAGAATTAAATTTTAACTTCAACGCTTGAGACAAAAGGTATGAATATTCATGACAATTTTCAAAGTAATTGTTGTAATTGTGTTTCACCACTGTAATTTTGTTATAGTTATAAATTGTTGTAAATGTGTCATTTAAATGCTTTTCTCATTTTATTGGAACATTCTAACACATGCCCAAATAACACTTATAGAATTTAAATATGTGTCTTATAATACACACAAAACTCTCAAGAAAATGAATAATTTTTTTAAAATTGTAATATTTGTCTTTACAGCTTATATATAATATTGCAGTCACTTACTATGAGCTAATAAGTTGAGTAATAATAAGATATTTATTGCTGTGCATATTGAGCAGTAATTATATATTTATCCCGTCACTGTAACTGTGATGCAAACTTCATACATTTAGAACATTCCTTCTTGGTATTGCATTTTTGAATAATAGAATAAAATAAACAGGAGCCACATTTATATGTATAAAAATTACAAGGTTTGAAGTCTATCTCAAAAGAATAATTTTGCTTATAACAATAATTTATTTCCATGTTTTTTTTTAATGTTTAATAAAATAATCTTACCCTACTAATAAATTAATTTTTGCTGAATTCAGTTTTTAAATCAATATATTTATTTTTCATTAAAATTCATATAATTTTAAAAATTTTATCTGGTAAAATGTTATGTTTTATGCTTCCTAATTAATTTGATGTTATTTCTATTTTGACCTGTATGCATTTGCTGTTTTCACATTTTCTACGGTAAAAATGTTCCTTTTACTTATTCCGTAATAATTTTCTTAAATATAACTGTGTAAAGCATCAGCAATGAAATTTTCAGTCTTAAAAAATCTAATTATTATTTTTTTAATCTAATTATCATTCAAAAGGAAGTACTTTTCTCCATTAAACTCTTGAAACTAATTATTTAAAATAAAAACATGCTTCTAGAAATTTTTAAGGAAATATTTTTTTACAAAATTTTTATATACTTATATGTGCATATATAATAAAAATAAAATGTCATTTTAGGTGTCAGCAATTGTTGGAAGAGCTGATTTATTATGTGGAATATTTTTTTTGCTTTCTTTCCTTTCTTACAATTATGCATTGAAATGTAAGTTAATAAATTTAAATATATTTATTAGGTTTTATATATTTGTGAACTATCAGTGTGTGTATATTATACCTGATATAATTTTTTGATTTTTCTGTTTTTAACTTTTAGTATGAAAATAACTTATTGCAAATTACCGTATTTTCCTGTATATAATCCGGGGCTATTTTTCACGGCGAATTGTCTAAAATATGTACTGCTGATAATATGGGTTTCACATAAAATAAAAAAATGCACAATCTGATTAAAAATATAATAAATTGTACAGAAAAAAAAGAGCATTTATAATGAAAAAGATCTGTCTGGATCCACATCATCGCAAAGTGCTATAAACTTGAGATGAAAGCACAAGATCGGTAATTTCGAGAAGATTCGTGTAAAACTTATCGATATTTAGGGTCTAATAACTTTTAAAACGATGTTAGATATATTTAAAAAAATATAAATTAACATTAATATTTAAATGAAAGAAATGGATTATTTACAAACTGCGAATCTTATACATTTTTCTTTTATACCGCGCGTGCTTTGTTTTTCACTGGACATTAACACGTTTGTCACCGTTTTTTTTATTTGCTTTCGCTATAGCTTTTAATTTAAATCTGTTGTATTACTTAAAAGTTTTCGCCTCCACATGACGATATCCGAATTTGAATTATTTCAAAACGAAACACCTCACGTCAAGTAAAATTGCGAAAGGACGTTAGCGACATGAAACTGTAATATCTTTACAAGGAACAGAATTCGTTTTTGAACATAATTGGACAATGCTGATTGTAGCTCAAATAACTCAGGTGTATCTTGGTATCACCTGTTATTTATTTTATGAAACATAAACAGTATTTCTTTCAAAACTTTCTTGTAAGCTTTTCTAATGGAGAATGCTTTTTATCAGATCATCCGCGGCGGCGTATAATACGCACAACGAAATACGGAACTTTTTCAGCACATAGTCCGCGGATTATATACAGGAAAAGACGATAAATTTTTTTCTGAATCCTAAACCTTAGGACTGTGCTTTTGTGTTTGCAGTAATTTGATGAAAAATATATGGAAGAAGTTTATAAAAGTTTATATATATATATATATAGTCTGGAAAATTAAATCTTAGTGTTTACTAAAATATTTATTATTAAATAATTATAATCTGCAGTATTCAAATGTATGCAGATTTTTGAACATACTACAATGTTTATTGTGTTTAAAATATAGATGTAACATACAGATGATTATCAAAATAATGGAAACGTCTGTGAATAAAGTGACATTTTTTTATGCATTTCGTAAGCATTAAAATATAGTACTATACTGTTCTAAAAGTAATTTTTTTTCCCCATCTGAGGACTTTTATTTTTTCACAACCAACTTCATACTTAAGCCTCATAATCATAATATATTTTGACAGTTGATCTAACAAGGCTTGCTTTTAAAAAAAGTTTGATTCTATTCAGTAGTTTTTGGTTTTTATCCTTTCTTATGTGGAAGATAAAACACGTCATTATTGGCATATTTTAACTTTTACTAACATAAAGGTAAACTGAGCTGGCTGCTGAATTGTTAGTGATTTGTCCTTCGGTTCAACAGTTCTTAGATTTGAATGCAAGTTTGGTCTTGGTTATTGTTAATGGTTCGGAATCCACTTAAAACTAGGTCCCAATCCAATTAGCCCTTGTGTGTAGAAAATGACTCTTGAGCAACAAACAAACAAACATTGAAAAAGTAAAAATGTTGTTCAATCAAGAAAAAAGTAATCTAATGTGTGTGAAGAAGATTTATTGACAAAACATTACTGCCAAAACTGGTTTGCAAATTTTTCAGATGGCAATTACGATATTGAAGATGCATTACATTAAAGCTGATGAAGACATAATAAAGGATGAATTGATGCAAACTGACAAGTAACAACTTGTGAAATCGCTTAGAGATTAAATTTATTGAAATTGACTGATTGTGATGATTTAATATGGTTAGGTTTCGTTGCAAACCTTGACCAATGAGTTCTTCATGTTTTTTACAGAAAAATATTTGTGTCCTTGCATTGGCCTTTCGAACATCAAGAAAACTATCCATTTTTGAAGTAAGTGTATCATCACTGAGAGCAAGAAATGGGTTGTCTAAAACAATGTTAAATATAAGATCATGGGGTAAGAAAGTTCTACTACTCAAAGTACTTCGAAAGCTGATATTCAAAAAAGGTGATCCTATCTGTTTGGTGCAATTTCAAAGGAATCGTTTTTTTTATAGATTTTACGTGACAACACAACAATATTCTGTAATGTGCTGGACAAATTGAATAATTCATTTATACAAAAGAGACCAAAATTGATCAATAGAAAATGTATAGCATTTCACTAAAATAATGTAAGACCTCATACATGTTTGTTAACTCACCAAAAACTTCTGTGGTTTGAATAGGATATGTTGCCACACTCACTATATTCTTCATATTTGGCATCTTCTGCTTATTATTTGTTTGGGTCTTTACAAAAATTTTTAGATGATGAAATCTTTACTTTGAATGAGTTCAAAAATCACTTGAGCCAGTTTTGTCAGCAAAATTTTAACAGTTTATTAGTGTGAAATAATGATTCATTAAAATATTTATTCACTATAAAAAATGTTTTTTAATTTTCAAAAAAAAAAAAAAAAAAAAAACTCAATTACTTAATAACATTTAGCTTTTTTTAATGTATATTCTGGTGGCTTTATTAAAGTTAGAGTTCTATGAGTGTTTATTTTTTTTACAAAAGTGTAAAATGTCAAACCTCACAGATATTCAGAGTGTACAAATTCTAGGATCCTTTCTAGCTGGGTTACTTTTAGACATTTCTAGAGATCATTCAATCCTCGTCCAATCATTGTTTGATGAGCTCAAGGATGAAATTAAACATCTACTTTTGGCTACAGTCTCATGATATGAATATTAATGAACCATTATAGTCTATTTTAGAGCATTCGATATGGAATAGATAGCCTCCACCAGTATCTCGTCCAGTAATTTCATGATATCTCTATGAAGAATGGCACAATACTCTTCTAAACAGTATTCAGAAATTGTAGGAATCAATTCTATAGTAAATCTAAGCTGCATTACATACTAAAAGTAATCCTACACCATACTAATCTAGGACTTGGACTTTTTATAAATCTTAGGATTTATTAATGAATTCTTTATAGATCTAAGGTGTTTCTATTATTTTGATAACCAGCTTTATACAAAAATATCAATGTGAATATAAATGAAGTACTGTAATTGTTTAATTATTAAATGAAACACAATAACTTATGTTAAATTATTCAGTTTTATCACACTTCTAACCATTGTCATTAATTTCTTTTTTAGATTTAAATTTTTGAAGTATTTGCTTTATTTGTAAAATACATTAGTTTTTGTTTTCTTTTAGCAGTCTGCTTAAGAGCTGTAATTTCGTCTCAACGTTTTGTACTTACTTAACTAATGATATTTATATTTAGTAATATATGTGGTCTGTTTTATGGAAAAAAATCTTTTAGCTGGCATGTCTGTGCATTTAAAGAGCAAATAGATGGAAAATTTCATTTTAAAAACGTGGTTGAAATAATTTTTGATATGTGCTCATTGAAACAAAAGTAGCTCACTGGATTAAAAACATTGGTCAAATAGGATTTTCTTTATTGAGGGCAACAACTACTGAATTTCATGAGATCAAATTTCATTTATCAATCATTGGCAGTTTTCATTTTTGATTGCTATTCCTGCTATGGGATAGAACCTAATTGGCTGAATTAAATCTAGAAATCTGGTACCTTACGTATGTACCTTATTTATTTTCATTATTAAACAATAAAATTGTATTTAAATAAAAGAAATATTTAATTTTTCTGGTGTGTCACATGGCTTTACAAATTTATAAAAAATTGGATGATGGAATTTTTTATTTTCATCTTTTCTTATTTATTGTTTTATGATATTTCTAAGGTTTCTATACTTTTTATACTTGTCATGAAATGTTTATAATATATATTTGATTTTATTGCTTAGAAATTTATTGTTAATTATGATTTTTATTATTAATAAAATATAAATTGGCTATTTCATAGTTATTGATTAAATTGATCTTACTAAAAGAAAAATGGAATACATGTAATAAAAAATACCTCAAAATTATTTTTAACCCTACTGGTGTATTAATTTTGAACATATGCATAAAATTTGTTCAGGTCCTGCTGAACCCAATGTTTTAATTTCAATGCCTAATATTTTTTACATTTTTTAATTTTACTAATGTGATAATTTCTTCTAAATTTTTGAGACGGCATTAAACAAACTTTTTGTATTCTTATGCATATTTAGTAAAATAATTAAAATAGAAACTCTTTTTTTCACACATGAAAAAATGTAACTTTTTATTTTGATTATTATTTTTATATTATCTAATAAAATATTAATAAAATTAAATTGAAATAAAGTTATAATTTTCATGAAAATTAATGACGTAGTTACCTGTTTCTTTCTCTTATTTTCAATATAAAAAATATTACCACTGAACACCAATACCATATATTTTTTGGATATTTGATTTACATATGTATTTATATGTATATTATATGTATACACATACATATTTTATACAAACATATTAAAATTTTATAATTATCTGATTTATTCTGATATCAGCAACTTTTTCCAGTTCTTGTCAAATCCTGTGTTTGATAATTTGAAATTGCTTTGGCATTTGGAATTACTTTTGCATACTTCTCACTTATTCAGCTACAGCATTCACTGTGATAATGTGTCTTGTATGGACAGTCTCTTGTATTACAAACATACCTTAAGTGCTTCAATGAAATGTATCGTCTTCTCTTTGGTTATTGTTTGTAATTTGGATTTACTACTGAGAAGAGAATATAATTGTTTATTGCTGAAATATCAAGAGTGTTTGAAAATGCCACAATGGTCTACTTAATAGTTTTTTCTACTAGTGTAACATGGAATATTTTTATTTAAGCTGTATACGTCCTCCATTTGTTAAATTATTATCAGATTATTTGTAGTTTCATCAATTTTAAAGTGCCAATTTTTTTACAGTCTGCAATGTATTTTGAGAAATTATTAATGTTATATCTATAATTGTACTTCTTTTGTTATGTATGAAACAGCATGATGTCTTCCATGAACAAAAGTAATGATATATAAATTTCTTTGTTTTTAGTTTGCAGCAATTCAGAAGAAATGAAAGTTTTGTTTTTCTTATTATTCTAATCATTGTTATATTCCTTTTTGCCAACATATATCCATGTGTATTTGATGGAAATAAATGTTGTCACTTGTATTATGCTCTTTTAGTCTGTAATTTAAATCAAAGGCAACTCTTAATTCCCTAGTTTTTCTTATATAATTGATTTGTTACACTTCTGATTATCCAAACATGACATATCTCATTGTTACAGAAAATTTTGTGGCATACATGTAGTTGTCTTGGCAAGGACAGTCTTGTCTGAAAGAAAAGAAGTGTTTAAGTGTCACATGTGATTGATTTAAAATTTTTCATAATATCTCTACCTAGCATCCCAAAATCATACATCATGAATGCTTACTAGCGTATAATTGTGTCTCCTACAGTAACATGTTCTTTATAGAATTGCAAAACTCGTGATAGCTGAAAGAAATTTTGAAAGCTCATAGCTGCTTAAAAAATGTCTGTCACTGAATCCTACTAATTTTCTGTGCATTCAAAAACTAAAATTAGAAAAGGCCATGCAAGAAAACATGATACAAAAAATATGTACCATTGATTCATATTACAATACATATCAATAATAATTCTATATTATTCACTTATATATTTGTTCTGCATGTTGTAAATAAGAGATTTTTGTTAATTTTCTTAGAACAACATCCTTTAGTACTTAAATACTAGTATCCAAAAGGATCTCAATATAGTATAAGTTTTTGACAAATAAGCATATGTTACACTCAAAATAAAAAAATGAGTATATTATGTAATAACAAAATAATTGCAAATTCATGAATCGGCATTACAATATACATATAATTCCTAATGTTTCAAAATAAGCTTTTGGCTAGAAGTAGACCTGAACACTACATCAGTGTTAAGTTCTGTCTTTATAAGGCATTTCATTGTTATTTTGGATTGCTATTTAATCCTCTGTTGGATTCTTACTCTGTCAAATGCCATTTCTTTTAACAAGTTTTGTCGATATTTTAAATATTTGACATTTTCATTCTCTTCAGTGTGAAAAAAATCATTCTATAAGTAAAAAGAATTTGTAATTTCATAAAAATAAGTAAATGGTAAGTATTACGATGCAGATTATATGAAGTAATTTGTCTCTGAAATACGGATTGAATCTTATTGATGCTATATGTCCCATATAGGAGCTGAGAATTAATGTTGCTTTTCAATAATCTCATTAATTTTAGGTTTATCTTCATTTGGTCGTGAAACTACGTCATATTTATGGATTTGTATAAGTGTTATCCTTGCTGGCTTGGCTATGCTTTGTAAGGAACAAGGAATAACTGTTATAGTAAGCTTTTTATTTGTAATATTTGCTCTTCATTTGGAACAATGCATAATATATAAATGTTAATATTAGTATGTACATAATTTGGCATAGACATGTTGGTTTATTTATTTAAAGTCCAAAAATAGTTGTTGCATTAGATGATAATTAAAATTCCATTATGTCTCATAGTTTTCTATTATTTGAAATATCCTATGAATGTATAAGTAAATGCAACTTTCAAATATCTGTATAACTGTTGTTCATAAATATTATGTCGATTTGTTTGCAATTATGGTCACTGAATATGTGTAGTTTATAACTGTTAGTTAATCATTTTTAAAGATATTAAAATCAAAAGCTTTGAAGAAGTTATTCTTTCTTAAATAATATCAAGCTGATTAAGCAATTGTTTGGGTATTACTCTGGTTTTTTGATCAACAGTTTTTAGGTTTGATTGTTTTGCAAACATAAATCTTTGTGGCGTTTTGAATCTATTTTAAATTGAAAGTCTTGCCACTTAGCTTCTTGGGCAGAAAGTGATCTTACACCAACAAAACTTCAGAAACATTACTAGTAATAGTATTAATAGTGTAATAAAAATAATTTGAAATCAAACACCTTTTGGCTTCTGATGATATTTTTAGATTTGTAGTGGTCCTAATTTTTTTTAATTAATCCATTAAATAATTATTGTGAAAATGTTTAATATTTCTTTAAATATGATTTTAAAAAATAAAATTAAAAATACCATTTTATTCTTAAAGAAATTACTAAATTTAAATCAAATTTTGACAAATGTAATTTATTTTCCAGATTTAAATCAAATTCAATTATGTTAGACCAAATTTTCATTAAATTTTTCAATAATGTAATTATGTAGTTAACATCATTGACTAGTACTTTAAGGTTTAAATTTTAGTCTTATGCTAATGGACTAAACTTTATTATCAAATAATCATTAATAGTTTAATTTTATTAAAATGATTATTAGGGTTAATTCTTTTTCAAGTGCTTTATAAAAGAATGCAAAGTTGTTGCTTTATCTTATGTAATAAGGAAGAGTTTTTTACTTATTAAACATTTAATTTATTAAAAAATGATAATGGCTGATATTATAAAATTTCAAATTTATTTAAAAAAATTCACAAGAACCTGCTGTTGGTGTATTAGTTTTATAACTAGTTTAAAATGATCTATTTTGTTTGTAAAAAATTAATAGC
>JAPDSC010130838.1:489996-514630 GCA_026290005.1 Latrodectus geometricus | reverse complement strand
TTCTTCTGGAACCAATCTACCGTGTAAAAACAGACTTAGGTGTATTGGCTTTTTTTCAAAGGGCATAATAATTGTGATTCATTCCAAGGGTCGAAACATTTCCAAAGTGGTAGGTTTGTGTGCCACTGTAGAAAACGTATACTGAGCCTGGTAAATTGGACTGCCTAAAATCAGGTGCAGGGCAAATGTGATGCACCACAGGCCATAGATGACAGAGGTGAATGACAGCTGCTGAGATAAATTTGAGTGAATAGACATTCTACTGTTGAGCAACTGATTGCCCAGATGAACCAAGGGGCCACCAATGGTGTTTCCCAAACTACTGTTCAGTGAGTGTTGCTGTATCTGGGTCTCCAAAGCAGACAACCGATCCATGCACTGTAACCATTGCTAGAACAGCCCAGGCTGGAGCATTATGATTTGCACAATGTTTTCCTGCCATTCTCTGGGTTCGCTTATCTTTGTGGAAAGCTCGATAGATTAATACAAGTATACATCTGTCTTTGCAGACCATATCCATCCCCATATGCACATTGTTTTTCCTGTGGATAATGGCACCTACTTAGTAAGAATGCTAGATGTCATTCAGCTGGTGTGGATGTGCTTCATTCAAAGAGAACCAGGATGAGTTTATCTTTCTCTCTTGGCCAGCAAACTCAACTGACTTAAACCCAATAAACAATTTGTGGGATTATCTTGATCAGGGTGTTGGCACTATAGATGCTCACCCACATAATTTAGTTTATCTGGGCCACAGCACTATAGTCAGCATGGCTCAACATCTCAGTGAATATCTTCAGGAAACTAATTGACTCTTTTCATGTGTGTATGACAGCAGTCTTCTCTGCAAGAAGCGGTCATTCTTTTATTTATTTTTTTTACAGGTGGTCACATTAATGTGACTAAACTGTGTATTACTTTTGTACTATGATTGTACTGAGAAACATCTAGCTTTACCTTTGAATTTCATGAGTTATCCATGGTTAAATGCTTAATTTGTGATTACATTTAAGTTATTTTGAGTACTTTAAATATTTATTTTAAAAAGGAAATTTAAAATTTATATATTTAATCTTGATAGTTTAAAATAATTCTGTGTTATTATTTTAGGGTATTTGCTGTATTTACGACTTGATAATTTTGTGTAAAGTGGATATTTATGATATTTTCTCCATTTTCATGCATAAGAATAGTGATCATTTATTAGCATACTCTCATTCTAACAAGGTTTGTAGTAATTTTTGTGTTTGTAATGTCTAACTATATTTGTTTTCATAGTTTATTCGCGTTTTAATATCATTACACATAGTAAATATTGTAAAGTACATACATTACACGAACTTGCATTTAGGAAAATTTAAAGGAGAAAAAAAATGATTTATGATGGGGATATTTTATTTGAAATAATCTTAATTGTATTAAAATATGTGTCTCCTTGAATGAGCAAAAATTTTGCCTTTCTGAAATTTATTGTGAAATTAAAACCTAAATTTCCTGAAAAGTTGTAGAAAATTAAGCTAATAAAATAATTGTCAGGATTCTTAAGTGTTTAATTTCTTCAACTGTCAGAACCTAACCAGAACTGTGTACCATAGAGAGTAGAATAATATGATTTGAAAGTGCAAAAATAAGTTTTGTGATGTGTGAGTGTATGATTGAATATTTGTAACTTTTCATTCTCTATTAGATGATATATTTTTTTATTTGTTGATGTCAGCATACATTTCTTTCAAAATTTTATTGTGTGATGTAATTTATATAATTGAGACTAGCTTATTGTATCTGTTGTTTTTAAATGCTTAAAAAAAACATTTTCTTCTTAAATTTAAAATTATGAAATCATAAGTTAAAAGTGAAAATATTTTTAGTACATGAACAATATAGATTTTTTCTTCAACAATTTCAACGTTATTAAAGACTGCTTTGAAGATTTTCTGTACATCTTGACTAATTTAATAAAACATAATCTATTTCAATTTAAGTCTATTTAAAAAAATTCGCTGTTAAAAAAAATTCTTGATTTAAGTCGCATTGAAAATTTGTATAAATTAAAAACACTCATGTTGAATTTTTCAGTGGTAATAAGAAAAACTTCTTTAAGAGATGGTTTTGCACTGAAGTCTAAAGTTGAAATGGAATATCATCGTATTTAAAGAAACATGAACACATAATATAAGAAAGTATAAAATTGGTTAAGATTTATCCTAATGTTTCAGTTACTAAATATCATTTTTATCAACTGGATGAAGGAAAGATTGAATTTAATATTTTACTGGCTACTCTTACACTGATAAAAGTTAAAACTGCTGTGCATGAAGTATCAATATTCTTTTACATATGTTAATCACAGTTGTCTCCATTTTTTGATAACTACCTATATATATATATATATATATATATATATATATATATATATATATATTTCTAATGGTGGGCACCATTGAGCAAGTAAGTAACATTAGCCCATTTGCTGCAACAAGGCTGGAAACTGCTACTCATTTTATCGTTACCCGTAGGGCACCTGTGAACCAAGTCACAGAGGTACGAGTAGCATCGGCTATGCCACTCCACCACAAGCCCGTTTATGGGGCGGGCCACATTCATTCATCATCCGGTGAAAGGACAAGAAATAGAGAAAGTACATCCATGCCCAAGCCAGGATTCGAACCCAGGTCCTCCCCCCATCTATAGTCAGTTCCACCAATATATTTAGGTTTACAAATATGTCTTGCAGTGCATAGTGTTTATATTTGATGGCTGTAATATGATCACTCTAATAGTTATAAATGAGTTTCTGATATTTACTTGTTTCTTGTTGATAATAATTAACATAATTAGCAAGAAACTTGTCTATTTTTATCAATAATTTCTATACACATTACTCAGGATATGATTCTTATATCTACCATAGTTATGATATGTGACACAACTTAAAAAGTGTAGACACAACTTATATGGTCTGGGCAACTTTGAATAACGTGTTTAAAAAATCTGGAAAATTGAATTTCATATTTATATGGTAACCATACTATTCCATTTCTTTAATTATTTTTGATTTATATGGATTCAAATTAAAAATGTTGATTTTGTTTGTTGATTTGAGTCTCCCCTTCCACAAAACTATGTTCATTCCTCTCATGGAAATATTTTGTAAAAAGTGTGTTTCAACATTTTTGTGAATAATTTTTGTAGAAAACATTAGAAGTGTAATTTCTATTGTTGATGTTCTAGTCAGGCATGTGTTGCTAATCATTAATAAATGGAATATCTATATGGATTTTTGTATTATTTTCATCACAAGTTTTACATTCTATGGATGTCCAGAACATCCATGTTTGATCATCAGACATATTGGATGTGTTTTGAGTGCCCCCATGATGTCAATTCAGAAAGCATTTAAGGGGGTCATAGTAAAGGTGTCCTGTGTACGTCCTTTAATGACTTCATTTGGACGATCTGCTTACAAATGTCCTGAGAAGGGGTTCTTTTACATCCATTTTTAGACCACTCTCTTACAAATGTTCTGGAAACGTCCTTTGAGTTATATTCAACACCAAAAAGACATCCAATGTTAGATTTTATTTAAAAATGTGAAATTTTATTCTATTTTGCATTTGATAATTAAAAGTGAGTAAACTGTAGAAATTACTGTGTGCTTGAAGTGTGCACTCTCTAATGAAGATAAATTGTACCTTATTTCATCATTATGATCAAAACTTCATATAATATTTAATTTCCAAATGTGGCAAAATATATTCTTTCGATTACACGAATTTAAAAGGTGATTTTCAAGAACTAAGTACTCAAAGTGCATAGAGGATTGTCTATAAGTAAGTTTTTTATCAATTTTCTAATAATTGAAAGAAATATAGAATAATAGTTTATGATTTTAAAAACATTGTAAACTGTTTGTATAAAATACATTTAGAATGTTTGTTCGAATTTCTTTTCTCTACTATCTCGGAAATATATTAATGACTTTTGGAATAAAAAAAGACTTTCTTGCTGACCAATTTCATTCACAGTGCATTTTTAATTAGAAGTTACAAAAGTTTTCTGTTTTTTTTCTGCATTATTATAGCAATCACTTGTTAAGTTGAATGTTTTAAAAACAGTTGATTTTTTCTAATCATTTATTCTTCTGGTAGAAATGCTTTATTACTTATAATTACCAGAGAATATCCTTATTATCTATGTATAAAGGATAGATTTTTACAAATTAATATTAAATAACTTTTGTTAGTTAGAATTTAAATTCTCAAAAAGCTTGTGGCAACAATTATTTTTATAGATATTTACTTTAGCACTAATTATGAATGATGAAACATGTGAATTTTTAATAACTGGAGTACAATTTGATTTTTATTAATTTAATTCCTTAGAGAAAAAAGAAATATGTTTTTCTTATTTATGTTAACTCTTTGCATCTAGATCATAAAGTACTTTATTTTATGTATCTTTTTTGTTTTTTGCTTGGAGAATAATTTAATTCATCAATGAATACTCTTTTGTTTTGAATGTTTGGAAGTAGTTTCTGGCGATAAACTATCTCTTTTTATAAGCATTGATGACTTGCCATTAGAAAAAGTTCATCTAGTGTATTGGCCCATCTTAAGTAGCATTATTTTGGAAAAGTTTTTACAAGAGTGTGTCTTGTGGTTTCGGAAAACGAGATGATGCAAATTAATATTTGAAGGATTATGTAGCAAAAGCAAAACATCTTTAACAAAATTCGGTTGATATAAATATTATTTTGGAGTTTTCTGTTAAACATTGTCTTTTGATTCTGAAAAAGCTTTTATGTTAGATATAAAAAACTATGGGAGTTATCACATCTATACAAAATGTAAAAAAAAGAAATTTACAGTGAAAGGTTTCCTTCCTTACAAAAGATGCATGTAAAGGAACTGATGAAGATCTTAATATTGTATTTCATGAGGATTACCAATTGCATTAACTCCTTTCTAAAAGTAATTACAAATTTAGGACAGCTCATTTATATTCTTCTTGACTATATACACCTTGTTTGCCTTGAAAAAATGCAAAAATTAATGAATGTTTCAGTGAAAAAGGTTTTACCAAATAACAGGGGTCTGAAATTCCTTATTATTATTATTATTATTTTTTTTTTTTTAAAAAAGCGTCTTGAAATATCCTTATTTTTCAAAATAAATCCTGGAACTCTTTAATTTCTTATTAAATTCCTTTGAAAGTACAATTTTAATTAATAATTAATTTTATTATATTTTTCAGTAGTCATTTTTTTTTCTTCCAGTGGAATATATATATTCTCTTTCATCTGCTTTCTATGCTACAAGAGAGAGAAAAAATTTCCCCTCTTTTTAGTTTTCTTTGAAACTGGAAATAGGGTTGTAAAACATTTGTCTCTGCCTCATTTTCAGCCATTGGTCACAAATGTCTGACATCACAAAAATTTAGTTTTGGGTTTACTATTAAATTCTATTTTCTGCCTTCACAAAGGATTCTATTTTTAGTGGTGCAAAACTATTTACAATGATGGCGAAATTGTTCGCCTACGTTTATGCACAGGCATCATTTTGAACAATTACATGCCATTTTGAACAATTTTGATTGGTGTCCTGAAGGACGTTTATTAGCAAGTTTAGAATTTATTTCTTAAAAACAATTAATTTTCTTTTAGAAATGCCAAAAAAAAAAAAAAAAAAAATCCAATAAATGGTTGGAGCTGTAAGATGGTAACAAATCTGACATGGTGCCTAAGTGTTGATGATGATCATTCTGCGAAGTCCTTCATATGCAAAAGCAAATTGAGTGTTTCAAATATGGGTTTTAGACAAATGCTTGCTCATGCAGATGGATTCAAACACAAAAAAGCTGTGAACTGTACAAGAATCAAGTACTGTTTACTATCAAGTCATCAATTTCATCTGAATCTTCAACATCAACTGTAGTAGTGAATAACAAATCATAACTTCCCAAAATGACAATAAAGAAGACAATTAAAGCTAAAACCATTTTAGTTTTAATATCAATAAAAATAATAATTTTTTTTTCATCTTTGACTGATTTCGCTAATATTTACAAAATTTTTGACGATTCCTCAATAGCAAAAATTCTCAAATTATCTGACAAAAAAGTCAGATATATGATAAATTTTGGACTGACTCTGTATTTCAAAACTCTTATGTTTCGGGATATCGGCACTTCATATTTTGTTTTACTTTTCAATAAAACTACTACAAAACAGTTAGGTATTTACATCTCATATTAGTCTGACAAACAATGAAAGAATGCCATTTGCTACCTCGAATCACATTTTTTTAAGGCATACTGAAGCCAATAAAACTGTAAAAAGTTTATTAAATTTTACTGAAAATATTGGTTTGAATTTAGAAAAATTTATACAGTTGTCAATGGATGGATCAAGAGTTAATTTAGATGTTTTAATGCAAATAAATAGTGAGCTTAATAGGCAAAGTTTACCATTGCTAATTGATTTAGGTACATGTTGCTTACTCATAATCTGTCGAGCACTATGTAAGGGTTTTGACAAAATTGACTGTAATATTGATGGATTTACTGTAGATATTCATCAATTTTTCAAACTATCTCCTACAATAAGGGAAACTTATCATTTGTTACAGTTGGAAATACTGGAAGAAACCTTAGCTAGACATAGTTTCCGTCCCCTTGAGAGCCACTTAACTTTGGAGTCAGTTTGTGAGAGAATCGTTGAATAATATGATGTTCTAAAGAAATATTTTATAGTTAAAGTTCCTAACGAGTTAAAATCTTCTTTTTCTGATAGACACCTTTGAATTATAAAACATTTGAAAGACCCTAAGATTCTGGAAAATCTACATTTTGTTTAATTTTTAAAAAAATTTTTGAACCATATTTAATTCTAATGCAAAAAGCCAAGCATTTAGTATATGTGATGTACAGTGAGTTAAATGAACTTATTTTCAGTATTGTGTTTAAATTTTTAAATATAGAAGAAAAAGTGAAAAAATAGAGAAAGTTACTTCAAATTAATGTTCATTCAGGAAAAAAGTTGATTAAATTTTAACAAGATTGAAATAGATCATGGTGCAACAGCGATGCTGGAAGAGGCTTATGGATAAAACTTTATTTCTACTAAGTATCAATAGTTGCTACCTAGCAAATTCTAAGCATTTGCTTCAAAAACTTCCTATAACAAATCTGTTACTCTAAGATTTCCAGTGTTTGTCTCCTCATATTAGAAAAAAAATGAAGAATCCAGAAGTTCATTTAGCAGATTAGTTCAACATATTCCTGATGTGAATAAAACACTTTCAGACTCTGATAAGATGAATGAAGAGTGGATTCCTTACATGTGTGAAGATGTGACTGCTTGTGAATGTTTATGATAATGACCAAAATATCTGCAAGTATTGGAATGCTGTTTTCAATATAAAAGATGCTGATGGTCATACAATACCCTACTCTTTCTAGAGTTGTTAAAACAGGTCTATCTTTTTTAATGTAAATTCCCAGCCAGTAAAAGGTTTTTGGTCTAACAATTCTATTGTGACAAAGAAAAAAGTTTCTTTATCAGAATTAACAGTTCAAAGCTTTTATACTTGTCATGATGTTATTTGAATGCATGATAATTCTGTTTCCTCTATTCCATATGCTAAAGAAATGATGCATTATATTCAGAAATCTCATGCAGAATATGTATCATATATGGAAGAATCAAAGGATGTGAAACAATTGGAGAAGAAAAGTTGAAGTTGATAATCAGTGTTCAGCTCAAAAACTTTTTGATGATGGAACCAAAAAAAAAAAAAATAGCATATGCTATTAGTGATGATTATATGAGTAATGTGAAAGTTGGACAAGTGATACTGTGCACTACTAATGCAGAGATGGCATCTGTGAATGATAAGTTGAAAAACTGCAGTATTAAATTATCAGAATTAAATGCTAATGTATCGAGTTCAAAATGAACATTATTCAATTATTCATAAATTTACTGTTATTTAAAGCAGTTATCATGTAAGTTATTAATTTTCAAAAAATGTTCAGCATAATAAGTTTAATTTCTGTATCATTTTTTATATTGTTGTATTATTAAAAATTAAAAAACTTAGAATTTATTAGTAATTTTTTAAATATTATATTCTTTTCTAAAATGTGCTCTATTCATAATATATCAATTAATGTGTAAAAGTATCATTAGTTTTGTGAAATAATTGAAATATATCCTTAAATTTCTTGAAAATATTGTCCTGAAAAAAATTTCAGTACTTCCACCACTGAAATTGTTTATCCTTCAAAGATGTTGATACTGTTAGCTAATATCTTTTGCCATTTCTTAGATGTTCCAGTTGAATTTGTTAGAAAACGAAGTCAATAATTTCTCTCATTAGAAAGCTACAGAATTAAGACAAATATATTTGTATACTGGGCTTGTCACACTTTCAAATTTACTGCATCCTAGTTGGTATTACAATTTCCTTTCTTTCCTATGTCTTAGAATTTTGTGTTCTGAACATTTTGATTGAGGGACACTTATGTATTTTCACTCACATTTAGAACATTTTGTAAAAAAATTTTTGATTTTTATGTGTACAGGAATATATACTAGTTGTGATTTTAACACTGAGAAAAAAAATTTGTTACCTGATCTACCATATCAGAAAATTCTTCCAGGTTTGATCTCTCACCAAGCTATATATTACATTTTGTTAAGCCTAAAAACGTACCCTTTGTTAAATAGCGATACTGTCATGAAAACTTCAGCGAAAGCTGTTATTTTTCAATAATTCATGAGCGTTTTTAACATTTTATTATAGTAACAACACGAACATATACATATGTACACACTAAAGTTATGAATTTCTATTGCAAAGACTTCTCCCCACTCTTACATTTCTACAGTTCTTTTTGTTACTTAGCCTAACTCAAAACAAACCATTTTTTACAAAAATCATTTCGAAGAATGTGTCAGTGAATAGTGAGGCCATCTATTACATATGTTTGCAATTAAAACATCCAATGCAATATTAATGAAGATATAATTTCCTTCCACAGGCAAAATTAAATTACTATTAATATAAACTTACAGTAAATGCAATATGAAGCATAACACAAAATACATATACATTGATTTTTTTTTTTATTAATTATGTGTTTAGAGTGTCCTAAAGTTTTGAAGAATGTTCATGAAAAGAAACTTGGTTACAGATCCATTCTCACTAGAACATTTAGGACTCTTCCACTTTTAAATCTTTTAACAACAGGAACCTTACTATCTGTCACCTCTGAAGGGTACAAATTTTGAACAGGCTGGACGAGAGATTCATGACCAGTTTTCAGTTCATCTATGTGAGCACTACCATCCCTGCTCGGGAATATTTTTATTATTTTGGCTATTGGCGAATTGACACACTTTTGATTATCTTGTTTTACTAGCACTATGTCACCAATCTGAAATAAGTATTCTTTCTTTTTACATTTTTGTACTAATTGTCCCAAATATTCACGGTGAAAACGACTCCATAGTTGTTTTTGTAATTGTCGACAATAATTATGATGAAATCTTAGTTTTTCTCTGACAACAAAATCAACATCTGGCAATCCTACTTTTGTTACTTCTTGAAGAAACATATATGGAGCCCATCACTTAGGTAAGTCAATGGTCTATTGTTTATAGTAACTTTAATGTCACATAAGACTGTGTAGAGTTCTTCAAAATTCAGTGAAGCTCTTCCAAATACTCTAATAAGGATGTTTTAACTGAGCATGTAAGACGCTCCCTCCATCCATCCACCCCACCAAGCTGCAGTAGGAAAGATGAACTTCCATCTAATAGGAGAGAGACTTTCAGAATCTTGAATGTTTCCCCAATCTAATTCTTTCAATAGATTATTAGCTCCAATAAAATTTGACCCATTATCAGAGTAAATAGTAGCTGGCCTTCTCCTCGCGATAAATGTACGAAGAGATTGCAAAAAATCTTCTATACTGAGGGATGTAGTGACTTTCAAATGAACTGCTCTATACACTGCACAAGTGTATAACACAATCCTTGCCTTTTCCTTCTCATAAAAAAAGAGGTCCACATAAATCTACTCCAGTAATTTCAAATACTGTTGCATCATGAACACAATCAAGTGGCAACTGTATGGGTGAAGTGGTCTGAGCCTTTGCTGAAAATCTTCTGCATTTAATGATAATATTTTGAATGACACTTTTAGAAGAAATTATTTAATATTTTTCTCGTAATTTGCATGCAAATACTAAGACAGTTATCTATATGATATTCGGTGATCAGTCAAATCACAACATCATGTTTGGAAGGAAGCAAACTAGAATATCTGAAGTTTAATTCATCATCCCTATCTAAAATCTTTGTCTTTACTCTAATTAAATTGACTTCATCCAGTATTATCATTAAACCATTCACAGAACTTGATATAGTATTAAAAAAGCTTTCTTATTGGATTAATTGCCATAAAGACTTTCTGCTTCTTGAATTTCACCGAGTGCAAGCATTTTGTCTTTCATAATATGTTTTTTCTGGCAATTTCTTAAAAATCTCTTAATCCAGGCAAGTACCTAAACTATTTGACTGAACTTAGAAATGTTTTCTTACCAAGGACTTATGACTTTTCTTGAGCTCAAATTGACAGTAATGCACTTTTTCCTTTCTGAAACTACATTTTCCTCATCCACTTGAAGTTTCAAGTTTGACCATGTATTAAGAGATACTCTAAGCCATTCGGGACCCTTCCACCATCAGAATTCTAAAAGTTGATGAGAAGAACATCCACAGAATAGAAGAACAGCTGGGTTTTGGCTTCCAAGAACAAATGCCCAACATTTTGGATTTGTCAGCTTAGAAATTTCTTTAACTCTGTTGCCAACAAATGTTCCCTACTGGTTATTTCTTTGAATCCAAGCAAGTACTGGGGTCCAATCTGTCCAGAAAAACAATGATTCAGAAGAAAGTTCTAAAGCTTCTAGAACTGTCTGAGAAAGGCATACATCTCTCAAGAACACAGGCAAGCAATTCAAAACGA
This sequence comes from Latrodectus geometricus, assembly GCA_026290005.1. Taxonomy (NCBI): domain Eukaryota; kingdom Metazoa; phylum Arthropoda; class Arachnida; order Araneae; family Theridiidae; genus Latrodectus; species Latrodectus geometricus. The sequence continues at coordinate 503,597 of JAPDSC010130838.1, read as the reverse complement.
GAAATTGTCAATTAGGAAATCATATTAGCACTTCAAGAAACATGATCAGTCCAATCCTTCCTATTTCCAAAGTCTACACATGTAGGAATCTTCATATTTGACATTATATGTAGTTCACTGAAACATTTTTTAAAATTTTCGTATTTCTGGAAGAGGTGAATCCCAATTTGACCTTTAATGCTCAAGACTTTTGGATTAATAATTTCGCTGGTAACATCACAGGAGCCAAGAAACCAATTGGGTTGAACATACTTTGTGTCTTAATTATAGTTTGTGTCATACTTTGTGTCTTATTAATAGCCTATATTTCTCTCTTGAAAGGAGTGAAATTATTCAGTTCAAATATATGGCAGACTCTTAAAGTATCATCAGAGTGATCCCATGTTAAGTCCAACACAGGAATTGCAGTTGTTACTTCTTCTTTTTCATCAAGGATTTATCTTTCAAATTGGTTGGAATTAATTTCATCCTTCGGTCCATATTGCCACAATCTTAAATCCATTTTTGCTTCAGCCATTAACTTAGTGGATTTGAACATGAATTTTTCTAACTCATTCACATCATCTACAGAAATAATGCAATTATCAATGTAAAAGGATTTTAGAAGTTTATCAGACAATTGTTTTAAATCTTCTGAAACATTTGAAAAATGATAATGGAGTACAACTCCCAACAAAAATGGGCTGCATTGTACTCCAAACACTACTCAATTATGATGGAATTCTCAAATGTTTTTCTTATCTTTCCACCAAAAAGATCTAAGATAATCATGATCTTTTTGGGCAACTTCAATTTGAAGAAAAGGCCTTCTGATGCCTGAAGTTACTCCTATTATATTTTCTCGAAATCTCAACAAGATTGAAGGTATTAACTCAATTATATAAAATTGGTCCAGTTATCAGACAATCATTTAGTGATAATAATCTTTCAATTGTCGCATTGCATGAAACATTAAACACTGGCCGAATTTTAATAGTCAAGCTTTCTGGTTTAATTACTGCATGATGTGGGAGATAATAACATTTATTCATAAGTTCATCTTGAGAAACTTTTTCGATTACCCTTCTTGGTATTCTTGAAAAATTTTATCATATTGTTCATAAAACATTCAATGTTTTTAATCTTCTAGTTACGTTATAAAGTCGTTTCTCTACCATATTTCGATTTGTAGGGATATCTTTTGGATCATTAATCCAAGGGTGTTCTACACAATATTTACCTTCTTGGTTTTCAACAAATTCCATTTAAAAACTATTCTTCAACAACTTCTTCAGCTTTTGATAAAATCCCTCCAGGATTCATGATTCCTATCGTTTCGAATCTCCACAAATCTGCAACTTTTCTTTCATAGCCAGATTAGTGGCCAAAATGGCACTAAAGATCGATATCTTATCAATATTTTCTAACTGCCCAAAAACAGTCCATCCAAGTTTTGTTTGTTTGCAGTCAAACTATTTCTAATTTATTGAACATGACATTAAGAATTATCCCATAAATATCACTACTGATCAAAATTTTTATTTCTGCGCTACCAGAGCCAAAATCAGTGATCCAAATCTTGTGTTCCTTCAATTCAGGTAATAAAGGTTTCATAGGCAGGCAAAAAATAGTGCCACATATTACCTCTTGATCCAAAAAATCAAAAAAAGTATTTCCTCAACGTAGTACCAGAAGGGTTCAGTCTTATGCAATACTTATTAAGAGACTTAGTTTCTGTTTTAGCACATCCAAAGTGAATGTGCTATCTTCTCAGTGGACTTGCTCTTCAAGTAAATTTCTTTTGCTGTATATGGAAGTATATATGATTTCATTGAGCCACTGTCTAATGTTAATGTTGTCCTCGAAGACGATAACATACTAAGCAGAGTCACATGCACAGTAGTGTTTTAAGGTAACGCAATAATAAGATCAGATATTTATAGTAAAAGTCTTTATTGCTTCTATTATTCATGATTAAGCAAAAATACTCGACTTGAATAATTAAGAAAAATAACTTTTAAAAACATATAGTAAAATAAATACGGTTCATCTGATCTCGTATGCGGATCTTATATACTAAGCAAACGCGACGGAAAAATAAAAAAGCAAGATTTCAACTAGCAAGCCCGATGCATTCCTTTTATAACACAGTAAACTCAAAAAACTAAAACTCCGTTTTCGTGCAGTATCACGTGACATAATTATGTCTGATTTTTTGTGTTGCCAGATCACGCATACGGATAAGGTTCAAACCCATCTGAGATCATGGAATGGAGATTAGAAAAAACCTTAGGACTCATATCTTTTTAATAAATTTTCCAACAGTTAACATGAACCCTTTTATTTCCATTGTTACCATAAATATCTAATAAAATCATCAAAACAACTTTATTAGAACAAATTTGATTGGCAATAGTAGTTTGTACCATTTCTGTTTTCTTTTCATCTACAGAGTTTTCCTTTTTTTCTGATAAATTTGGACATAGAATAATGTGCTTAATAGAGCTGAAGAAAAAGTTTTAATAGATAGCGTTGTCACCAACTACTTATATGATTTTTAAGACTTTAGATTTTGATTTGATGGAGAGAAGTACTTCCACTCTTTCGATGGAACTATGAGTTCCTTTAGATTTCTCAAATATAATTTATTGTTTAGAATTTATGTTAATTGTCTGTTGTATGTGTACCTTTTGTGTTTATTAAAATTGTTTTTTTTTTATAATATATGATCTTATTTACTTTCCTGAGCTGTGTTTTGAAGGCACTCTTTTGATTTTGGATTTATTGAAATTATTTAGATTAATCAATTAGAATTGTTTTTAAACTCCTGAGATTCCCCCTTTGATGAACTGGTATGCATATATAATTAATAGCAGTTAGATATAATAAATTAATAATTTGATTTGACTATAGCAAATCTAGATCAGCAAAATAATAATGTTCTAAGTGTATTAGCCATGCAAAAGTGATATAGGCGTATGCTGTTAAGACATAACATAAGAATGAATTTAAAGAAAATAATGCAAGTATTTTAAATGAATGATGAATATGTTGATAAGAAAAAATTATATAGAACAGTACTAAACGTTGAACTTCAAAGCATACATAATAACAAAGCATACACATACATAAATTTATGTGCTTGGGTAACAGCATCTCAAACATGCTTAATTGGGTTAAGGTCCCGTGATCAAGCTGGCCACAGCATGCAATCAATTGCTTCCTGCTCAAGATAAACATCCAGTATGCAAGCTCTGTGAGGTCTTGCTTTATCATTCTGTAGCCCGAAAGCATTACTTATTGTCTTGGCATAAGGGCACGCATCCCAGGATGTCATCTCTATAGATGTGAGCATTAACATTTCCATGCGAAAAGACATGGAAGTATGTGCCTCCACCTGAAGAAATACCACTCCAAACATAGATACTGCCTGATCCATATGTATCTCTTTCACAGATGTTTGATGGATAAAAATGAGTTCCACATTCTCACCAAATGCTATCTACTATCACTTTTGAGGATAAACCTGGACTAATCTGTTAAGAGAACTGCCCTCTGTTGATCATGTATCCAGTGGACATTTTGATGTACCCATTTTAAATGTTATTGCTTATAGCTTGATGTAAGAGGGATTTAAATGACTAGTTGCCTCGCATAAAGACCACATCTGTGAACGGCTTTGATGCATTGTTGATCTGGATACCAATTTTTTGGAGTTTGAAGTAGGGAAGTATCTGAGTTCAACTGGAGTTGCATTTCTTCATGCACACAATGATAAATATTGGTCAGCGGCATTCAGTAGCACATGGCCATCCTTGGCTGAACTGTCTGGATGCAGAATCTGTGGATAGAAATTGTTACCAAAGTCTTTGAATCTCAGATGGACTCGCATTTAGCCATCTAGCGACTTCTATCTAACTTTGTCCTGCCTCTAGTCTTCCAATAACTCACCATCGAAATTGTGATGGTGAGTTATTCAATTCAAATGATGCCTTGAGGCCATGTTACTAATTTAGATTTCTAATCTCAAACATGCAGTGACAATTGTTGCATTACTCTGAGACATTCTTTTTTATGATCCTTGCAAATGACACGTATTCCGACAGCATCGCCTCTATTTTGAAAAACATCATATTGTTCATCTCCTTTTTACTTACCAACATATTCAAATTTCATTGAGATAGGCTTATTTTTTTGGGGAATTATCGCTATTGTGTTTTTTCCTTAATTTTTAGCAACAAGTGTATATCCAATAATATTCAGGGGATATCATTTAATTTTTTCTATGAAAATTGTATTACTTATACATAGATGTGTACTTGTTTGGTACAAGTAACCTACAAACAGTTTCTTTATTTTGTCCTAGAATATTTTTTTTAACTATTATCCTTTTTTTATTATTATAGTATAAATTCTTAACTATTATTTATTTTAACTAATATTTTAAAGTTTATTTTTTAATTATTATAGTATAAACCATTTATGCTCATAAATATTTCAGTGTATTAAAATTTTTTTAAGAATTAATGGCAATTTTTTTTTATCTAATTGATAAAACTGGTAAATTATGCCCTGTAATTGATGGATATAAAAGTATATATAGCTGCTACAAAACTAAATTATTGTGTGACAAATAATTTTTAAATTTTCTGTGCATTAGTTATTTTTAAATAGTTTAGTGTTAATAAATTTTGGCATTTAATATTAACTGAAGATATTTTTTTTAAATAATTATCTATCATTCTTTCTATTAAAATTAGTCACCTTACTACAATGGGTAATCCATTTAAAATATCATAGACCTTGCTTTGATGTTAGAGAAACAATCTTTTTAGTCTTTTAAAAACATTAAAATTGGCAAGTGCTTAATCCTTTCAAAAGTTAATTCTTAATGATTGAATTGATTTTATTGTCTTTTGTTATGATTAAACTGTTTTTATTTTTTGAAAATATTTAAAAAATTATCTTTATGTGATTTGATACATATCACAGAATATTGTTCTATTTATCAAATAATTGTTATAAAATGATAATCCTAAAGTAATAAAAACATGTCTTTTGTTTTATTGTTTGATATATTTTGAGTTTTTTTTAAATATTGTAAATCTTTTGAATAAAATTTAGCTAGATGTTTTATCTTTGCATGAAGTTTTATGTTATTTATTATTTTTTAACATTTAACAAAATCAAAAAAATTCTTTTTATATAATAGGTACTGTCCAGTGTCAAATATCTCAATTATTGAAAATGGAAATACCAAAGTTTTGACTGCTACTCAGAAGAACGAATCTTATTTAAAAGAATATTGTGTATCATAAATTTCTTATAAATGGAAAACAATATTTTATCATGTTTCAAAATATTTTTCATTTCACCCATATGGGGAGTATTTTTTCTATTGGACTTTAATATAATTTTAAACAAGAAAGAAGTTTTCAAATTAACTTTTTTTCTTTTTTATATTTAAGGCATGAAAAAATATTTTTGCCATATGTCCCCCCCCCCAAATTTATTAGTGATGATTTACAATCACTGTGCTTGTGTAGAATAAATAAATAAAAATCCATTTTGTTATATTTGGAGTAATTTTTTATTTCATTTCCCTCACTAACATACTATTGTTATTTTTTCTTTTTATAATTTGTGCTTGATATAACTGTCATTTTAAATGAAGTTTTCAGATGAATTTCTTATGTTTCTTTCAAAGGTATCAAAAAATATTTTTGCCCAAGAATTTTAGTGTTAGTAAAGACTTTTAATCACTGCTTAATTATAGTTATCTCTTTATGTTTATAGACTAATAAAAATGATATTTTTGGACAATATGATAAACATTGCTTTTAATTCAAAAATAATTAATTGTATGCATTTCATAGAAAGATGCATCATTTCATTATTCAAATGATAAATATTCGAAGTCCATTAAGTGAAAGAAATGAATAAAAATATTATTTAAAAATATTAGAAAATTGACCTTAGATTTTTCTGTTGACATTTTGATAAATCAAAGTGAACTGCTACTATTTATTTAAAATAGTTTTTATGTAAATTTTAAAAATATGCTTAAGAACAAAATTAAAATTATTAAATAAATGTTGATTAATGTATTTGTTAAAAGTGTGGATTCTCAATTGTTTTTGCTTATAAAAATTAATTCTACAAAAAATAAAAAGGCAAAATAATATCAGTTGTTAGAAACACACGAGTTGAGATATTTTTTCTTAAACTATTTTTGGATATAAAAAAGTTTAGGAATACCAAGATTTAGGTTTTATTAAAATCGAGAAACTTTAAAAAACCTTGACATTTATATATAATAAAAAACAATATTTCTAGAATTCCAAAATATTAACAGTTTGGTAAATCAAATGAGAATTTTTTCTACTTTTTATACATACTTTTATTCAAAAATTTCCATTCAAAAACATGACTCAAAATATTGTAAATGTTCTGAAATAACATTTCTTTTGAGTATATTTTTAATTGATATTTTAAAGATGCATTATATTAGATTATTTTTAAGAATATTATGTTCTCCTATGATACAAAAAATTGAAGATAAAAAATAACTATTACCTTGTAGAAAAGGAAGTTCTTTCTCTAGAAACATCTAATTACACTAATGTGAAAATAATAACACCAGTAAAAATGCTTTATAAACAAATGTAGTTAATATTAATGATGCACCTTACTAATTTCATACTATAAACAACTTAAATTAGAAATTATAAACATCATTAGCAAATATAATTTTCATTATAATTATAAAATTATTTTTTAATCATTATAATGAAAATTGTATATTATAACTATATAATTTTTAATATAATTATTATGAAAAATTAATTCAAAAAAATAAAAAACAACCTAATAACCCCTGTTATTTGAATGTCTAAATGGTTGCAAATCCTGTCTTAAATATCGTCTCTCTCATGTCATTAAGTCCACCTAGTCCTGAGAGGACATCCTCTGAACATCCTAAGGACAACTGTTTGCTATCTGGTTCTATTAGGAATATTTATAAATTATTTAAATTTGCTAAAATATTTTTAAGGTTAAAATTATCAACAATTTTTTTTTTATGTAAAAAATAATCGTGAAAATTAAGAGAGAGGAAACTTTGAAAAATTTAGCATAACTAATTATGAACATATTTTGATGGTATTATATAAAATGTAATATCTTATTTTATTCATTTCTTAAAATTATCTTAAATTATTTTCTACAATTTATATATTTATTCCAGAAAAATGTTAACTCTTTTCTTGTAAGACAAACTATTCTTGGCTGTGGTGGATTTCTATTATTAGCTTTAAGATGGTTTATCATGGGAGCATCCACTCCAGTTTTTCAGAAAGTTGATAACCCTGCTTCGTTTGAAGACAGCATTTTTGTAAGGGTGAGGGAGTTAATTTTATTTTTCAACCTTATGTCTTTTGTTATCAGTGACTATTTTAACTTGCATTTGTTTCATAATAGTAAAATGAACTTTTTCAGGCTGTAAATTATCATTACATATATTCCATGAATGTGTGGCTGTTGTTCCATCCATATTGGCTGTGCTTTGATTGGTCAATGGGCTGTATACCTTTGATAAAATCTTTGAAAGATAAACGTTTAATAGTTGTTGTAATATTTTGGATAATTTTTGGCCACCTTTTATATAGTGCATCTACTCATTTAGACCGAAGAATTAGAAGGTAAGTAAAGATACATTGATATTCCATGAATGTTTTAATAATATTAAAAATAAATATTTTACTACAAAATATAACATGTATTTTAAATTATTTTCAACTCTTATTTTTTATGTATATGTATTAGACATTTATACATAATTAAAAATAGGGTGTTATACTATTCATCATTAATAATTCAAAGATATATTTTTTTATCATTAGTCTCACTTCTATTTGTTCTCTTACTTAACTAAACCTTGTTTAAAATTGAAATATATTTTGTTACGAAAATAAATTTTTAATACAGGCACTAAGAGTTTTTAACAATTTGAAAAATTTTTTAATTCAAGTATTTCCTGTCTGTTGTGATATGAATTTATGATCTCTTAGCAAATTTTAATTGATCTACCTGAAAAATGTTAATTTGAAGTTGATATTTTTTTAGTTTTTATACAATTCACCCATTTTTAAACATTTAGGGAAAACAACTAAAATTTTTTTACTCAGATTAAAAATTCTTTGTAAAAATGGACTTTTAATATAAACAAGGGTTTTAATCATTAGAAAGTAAATGCTAAAATAAGAAAGGGTTATAAGAATGCTTAATGCAGATATAGCCAATTAGAATGATACTAGAAATGAAGAATCTAGTTATATATATTTTTGTAGTTATACCTTATATATTTTTGTAATTTTACCAATCATTTTTCTTTTTATTCTCTGTATATTATGTGTAAAATGACTTATAAAACCATAGATGTGTATGCAAAGCAACACCAATTTTTCTTTTATTAACTAATAATAATCAGTATAATTTTGTTGGAAAGAGGAGTCTTTAAAATTTGTTCTTTTTCATTATTGTCCATTTGAGAAGTTAACGTAAAATATTTCTTTGTTGAAGAAATATTTAATAAGATTAGAATGATTAAAAGATCAGAAAAATAACTGGACAATAAATTCCACATCAAACAGGTTTTTTATATTTTTTCAAATACTTTAGAAAAATAAAATTTCTCTGTAAAATGTTCGCACAAATTATTTGCTAGCAATTAAAAAAATTGTATTTTCTCAATTTTAAACATTTTTTTAATGAAATAAAAGCACTTTTATTTCTAAGAAAAAAATCATCAAATGAAAAAGCCATATTTAAAATTTAGATAGTGGTATGGTAAAATTTACAGGGATATCTTGAATATGAATGTATAATATTCATAGATCAGTTATCGGTGCAAGAGAATTAATTATCAAAGAATGCCTTAACCAGCTAGGCCACCACAGTGGTCTGGCTGGTTAGAGTGTCATTTTCATTACAAGATAAGTAATGAGTTCAAATCTCAACTGAATATTCATCATGCGTACTAAAGATGGCTGGGGATTTTAACAATAGCTTGATGGTCATAGTCCCAATGTTCTCCAAGGAAAAAGAGGAGTTGGTATGGCAAGTTAAATATTGGGGTCATTTGCTTGGTCCTTGCTTTTAAATGAGAGACTCCCACCAAACTATTGGAGCCCAATTCTTGGCTTGGTACAGGAAAGTTTGCTTTTGCACACAGGCTTTCTAGCAAAAAGGCCACGCCAGTCTGATTGTATAGGTTGTCATTTTCATTATCAAAAGATAGCAGGTTCAGCTCTGTGAAACGTTATCTTTGTTATTTTCATCTTTTTGTTTGTACTAAAATGATGAAACTTAATGTTTGGGCATAAATAAATATCTATTTATTTATGCCCAAACATTAAGTTATGCTTAAAATGTTTTATGAGAAATTTTATATCTGTCTTATTTTTGTCTATTTAGTTTCAAATTGATGTTCTGCTGATTTTTAACAAATTATTATTCTTATTATTAATTATTTCATTATCATTCTTTCAGCCTTTACAAAGAAGTCTTGAGTATTAATTATGTATTTATAGAATTTTGTTGCTTTAGTTTTAAAAATTAGCATGTTGATTTCCTTTTAAAATTATGCACAAATGAAGCATTTGTGCCAAGAATTTAATTGAATTTTGAACTATCATAAAATCATGTTTGGGGAGAAATGTACTTTCAAAAGGGATATATGTTAGCTCATTCAAGTCATATTTTATGAAAAAATAATAATTTTATTATTATAAATATGTTATATTAAAATTATTATTATATGTTATATTATAATTTATATTAAAATTCCTTTAATTTTTTTGATTTTTATAATATTTTTGTGATTAAAACTAGGGTATATAAAATATTTTTAATAGATTTTAAATAGAATTTAAATAGATAATAATTTTTAATAAAATGTATTTATATAAAAATAAACAACATAAAATTTTATAATTTACAGCTATATAAATGGATTTCTGCTGAAGTTAACTCTTTGTATATAGAGAAGCTGTTTAAATATAACTTTTTTATTTACATTTAGTTATATAGTACTAGATTATTATATTTACAAAACTCACAATTATGCAATTATAACTTGTAATTTTACCAATTTATTTAAGTTAATTTAGAATAGATTATTATATTTAACTTAAAATATATAATGATCAATGTCCTCTGTTTTTGTCGATAGTAATATATTTCTGTGACATTTTTTTGAAAGAATTGCAACCTTATTTATTGTCTGCAAAATTATTTCATTCAGTTCTTATATTCCATTTTCTTTCAGGTTGCTGTGCTTATCATTGGCTTTTATTCTTGTGCCTTTCCTGCCTGCCTCTAATTTGTTTTTTCGGGTGGGGTTTGTTGTTGCTGAAAGAGTTCTATATCTTCCTAGCATTGGTTTTTGTTTTCTAGTTATCATTGGATTGAAACAATTCATTTTATTCTTCGGTCACAATTATCAAACAGTAAGTTAAGATTTTTTTTATTTAATTCCATTTTTGTGCGACAAAATGATTTAAAATTTTTTTATTAAATTTTCGTGAAATCTGGTACAATTAGATTATTTCAGAATAGTTTATAGTGAAAGCAAGTTATGAAATTAATTATAAAAAGTTTTAAACATTATAAAAAAGGAAAAATAGAACAATAATATTAGAAAATATTCGAATTTTGAAAGGAGAAAATTGGCATAAAAATAATCTTGCCTAAATTTAATTGGTTTTGTCTTCTTTAAAATTTACCAAATTTCATATTTATGGTTAAAAAAAATAATTCTTGATGATTTGTAACTATATCAGCATCAAGAATATATATTGTGTGGTATAATTTGGGATCTAAAATTTTTGGTTATGTATGAATGTTATTCTGTCTTCATTTAAACAGGAATTGAATTTCATTGTATTAATATTTTGACACATCATTGTTGACTGTCTAATGGTGGAAAGGCATTCACCTTGTAAACTGCCTTTCAAGAGATTTTTTCATAGATAGTAGTCTATATTCATGTATTATGAAAGAGGGAAACTTGGAAACTTCCCAGCACCCACCTGAACAGATGTGCTCACAAGAGTAACATCTACTTCTTGTTATTCAATAGTCCTTGGGATAGAATCTGGGAGCTTATTTCTGAAAGTGTGTGATATTACAAAACCACGATGAACACTCCTTGTACAGATATTTTATTGTTTTGTTCTAAAATCTTTCTTTTTTGTTTAAATTTTAAGTTATAGGAAAATTTAAAGTAGTAAATAAATTCAAATTTTTTGTTAGTGCTTCACTTTAAGAAACTGCAGTTTTGAACCTAATTAAGTTGATTTTTTAGGTTTGATGATCTGTTTCTTCTTTTGGTCTAAGTTGTATTATTTTTTCTCTTGTGTGATTTAAGAATTAAGAATAATTGATACAAGACTTTTTTTAATATTTTGCTGATATTTTTAAGGCTTGGAAATTTTAAGTTATCCAATCTATTTGATTTCAAGATTAAATTAAGGTTTATTAATTTCAGTTCTCAAGGGAAATTCAGGAAGTTTATGGCAAAATCTAACTTTAATTTCAGTAAAACTTAAGAGACTGATTTATAAAATAGCCACAAACGAAAAACTTTAATTTTGAAACTAAATATATGTAAACATAAAAAGAACGAAGTACATGATTGCATTGAATGATTATCTTAAATAGCAATTGTAACATCACTTTCAACACCTTTGAAACTTGAAATATCTAAGATTCTACATATTTCATGTTTCATTTTACTAGTGTTTGATGTTCAAAATCATATGATTAATCTGTCTAGTAGTAAAACTCATTGTCAGTTCAAGGAATTTTGAGGACTTACGGTTTTGATAAATATAACAGTGTTTTTCTGATTTTCTTCAAACATATTGAATGAATTTAATGTCTATAAGCAGGCTGGCCTATGACATAACTTGTATTAACACTTTATTCATCTTTGATATTTAAAATGTTTATAAGTAAAGGGGAAGACTTGGAGTATAATAAGCTCTGAAGACAGCGCATATGGATTCCTTAACTTGTATTTAAAAGGTTGTTGAGTAGACATTGACTTACATTGGTAGACTGAAGAAATCATGGTTACTTTTAAAAATAAGTTAAATACAATTTTTTTTTATATGCAGTAGGTTCATTTTCATTTGAACAATTGTTAAAGTTAAAACAACCCAACATTTAAAATTTTATAATGTTTTTTAGCTCAGTAAAATTAGTCATATTTATCAGACTGCTACTTTCTTGGATGACACTCAAATTCAATTTCCCAATGCTGAGAAATAATTCTGAATCTGAATTTATCAAATTATTAATATTTGTTGACTTTTACAACAATTGCCTTCGATTTCATTAACATCTAATTACAATTAGATGCTGCCTCTATGAATTGTAATGTTGCTGAAAAGCATGGAGATTTTAAAGATACCATCATAAAAATATATATAAATATTCATTTTTAGTAAGTTTTGGTGTTCTAAACTTTGTATTTTATACAAGTCAAGTATGAGAGAGAGTAAGAGCTCTTTAGATTTCCTTATAAATAAGTTTTTTGTCCAAAAATGCTCTTACTGTAGATGTGCTTGTAAAATTCAAATTACCTGGAATAAAGATTCATTTTTTTCTTCAGTATATAATATATGCAATCTAAATATTTCGAAATATATATAAAAAATATAGTATTACGATAAAAATACCTTATCTGTTTTAGTGGGCTGTTGTGTTTTTCTTATTTATGCCTTGTATTATTTTTTTTGTGGACTAATGTTGTAATTGTGATGTTTGTGTGTGTGCCTTTTGTCTCTTGATCTATTAAATCATGGTTTTAAAAAATTGTCTCACAGTTTTTAAAAATAATTTCAATTTACATTGTTTTCATATATGGTTCATTAACAGAATGTAAAGCTTTTTTAAAATGTAATTTGTCTATTATTGTAAAAAATTACAAATTATCGTTTAAATTATTGGGAATATAAGTTAATTTTTCCGTATAAAATTTCCTTCCATTTTAAGATATTAATCGATTTCATATATGACTTTTTATTATTTTTATTTATTATATAATTATTTATTTTATTTTTTTTTTTTTTAACATTCTGATGATTTTACAGATCATTTGAGATAGTTAAAAATTCCTAAAATTCATTACAATTGCTTACATGCCATTCAAGGCAAAAAAGAAACATGCATCTATATTTATCTCTCATGACATACATGTAAGGTCACTTTGTAATAAATTATTCACTTGTATAGACAAAATTTTATCTAGTATATCTTTTCATTAATTTTTTCCATATTCCCAGTTCACTTATAAACTAACTCAAGAAATTTGCAGCATTCGTAGTTAAGTTTAATGAATTTTTGCAAAAATATAATTTGTTTAAAATGAAATGATTTTAGTTAAATTTTAAAATAATTGAAATAGATTTAAAAGTGTTTCATTTTCTTTAATTTAATGTAGAATTCTAATACTCAATTTATTTCAAACTCAAATGAGTTCCACTTAGAGCTTTTTTTGACATTAGTGAAATAAATAAAGGGTATATATATATATATATATATATATATATATATAT
>JAPDSC010130838.1:436437-489596 GCA_026290005.1 Latrodectus geometricus | reverse complement strand
ATGTGTGGTCATTTATTATCCTGTTGGAATATAGCAATGAAGGTATGGAAGACCATGCACTGCAGCACCTTAGAGATGTATCACTTGTTATTCCTTGCACTGGCAATGCATACTAGAGAGATGCCAGAGTGAAACCCAATATCACCCTAAATAATCAGTACCCCTATAGCATCCTTCATGTAAGTGTCTGTGATTTTGAGACAAAAATAAACGAAAAAATGGATAACTTACTGACATTCCACCCAGCTGCTTACAATATCATATGGTATGAGTGAAAATCAAGTGATACATAACAGGCTGAATTTGTTATGCTCTGATTTATGATGTGGTTGAACAATCTTCGCTCTGCTCATGATATGCCTTTCTTGTGCAGTGGTGCAATGACATGGGTATAATTGGCACTGTTGATCAGCACATCCTTTGCTCCTGCCTTTAGCAACTACAGAGTCACATTACAGTTGTTTGGTTGCGTCTAAGGCAATCGAGTTTTTCTGAAAGATAATCCCTGTAAATTACTATTCTTCCTCGATTGAATTCAGGAACTTATTTACCGATGCCTGGCTATTAAGATTTCTCCTTTCAGTACTACAAAAAGCCACAATCATAACACCTTTTCTATAAAGTGCATCCACTAAGCATGCCATTCTGACCCCAGAAAAATGGTTGCTTTTTGTAATGCTCTTTGTAATTTAGAAGACAAGACCAAGTAGAAGACCCCTAAATTTGACTGCCCCTCCCATTGATATCCTTTCACATGGAAAGCATTGCAACTACAACATATTTTATGTGTCCCAGCTTTCTTTAGTGAACATGATGGATCCTCTTAATTGGGTAAGGATTTGAACACTCTCTCTTCCGATAACAAGAACGCCACCCTAACCAACTAGGCCACTGCAGCCTTTAAACTCAGAAATTTACTTGAAAGACATTCAATACATACAATGAGGCATAGTAAAACAGCTTATGCAAAAATAAACGAAAAAACCATTTTGTACTTCAAATCATCCATCAATCCCTTGTTTATTGTGATGCTTGTAGGTGACTCTGCAGTTACCTATGATGTTTGTATACACTGTAAGGCTAATGATTTGCATTGCTCATTGCCACTAACCAATGATGTAAATGTTACATGATTTGCATGCTTCTATCATAGTGTTCCATTTTGGGTGATCAGCAATGTAGAATTGGTTGTTTTAGAAAATTGCTAAAATGATCAATCATTAAAATCACTAATAGTTGTTGCTGCTTTGATTTCTGTAAATCATTAAAATGATTATCAATCATTCATTAAATCAATTTAAATGTGAACTTTTGTGCTTTTCCCATTTGAATAAGTGTTCACCTAATTAAGATTTGATATTTTTGAACAGATATTGTAATTTTGTTTTTAATCTCCCTACTAAAATCTTAAAAATTTCAGTTTATTTTGTGAAATGTTAATAATTTTGCTATAGAAAGTTTAATAATTTTCAATGTGCATTTGAATTTTTTATGTTCACTAATACTCACATTCAAACATGTTTAATGTTTGAATATGAGTGTTAGTGAATGTGAATTTGTAATGATGAGAAGTAATAGAAGTTGATTTTGAAAGAAAAATACTTTGGATCAAATTTATGAAATCATTAAAATTCTTATAATTGTATCTTTTTAGTTACAGCTATAAACAGTATTTTATATAACATTTCACTGTATAGCATTTTTTTAGAGATGTATTTCTAATGCAAGAAATTTTTTTATATTTAAACATATGTTATATTTTTCACATGAAATTATTCATGGAAGTTTATTTAAAATTATGTAAATGAACAATTTTGTTTATAGACTGGTTTTGAAATCAAAGAAGTATCTTAAAATGTAATTTTTATGTTTTTTTTATTAGCACATTACTTTGTTTTTTCGAGGAAAGTGATGTATTTGACACAAATTAGAAAACATTTAGCAGCCTCTTTGTATACACAAAATCAGAAGTTTTCTAATAAAAAGTGTGAATTTTTATCTGTCTCAAGAGAAAAACTATTTTGCTTTTTTGTGATTTACTGTCTGCTCATCATTTTGCTACTATTAAAGATATCACTAGATTAGTTTTTAAACGAGTATATGGTATAACTAATCTAGTAACATCTTTAACAGTAGTAAAAGATATCACTTTAACAATTCTGACACTCAATAATAATAATAATTATCTAGTGTCAGAATTGTCCAAGTTACTTGCTTAAAAATAAAATTATTTTGTATACTATATGCATTTAATTATTTAAATGTCTATAAAATATGATGCTCAATTTTATTACACATTTTTGTAATATTTTAATTATTTCAAATTATAAATAATCATTATTTTCAAAATCTTATAAAGTATATGAAAGTAGTTGTGGAATATTAAATATTTTTGCACCAAAAAAAAAAAAAAAAAAAAAAAAAAAAAAAAAAAAAAAATTTGCAAATAAATTTTTTATTGAAACAAGAAATTATTAAATTAAAAAACTTATTTGTTTTATTTGGATTCCAATTTTGTCTTTCTAGTTGATTCAGTGCTGTGTTTTCTTGCTACTGACAGTATTCGGCATACGTTGTATACAAGTAAGTTAACCATGACATTTTATAATTTCCAGTGTTTTGAACTTATTCGTGCTTTGAAATTTATTTTTCTCACTGTATCTTTTATGTGAAATATTTTTCTTCCAGTGATGTGTATTTTGCTGAAATGTTTAATTATTTATCTCTTTGATGCTTATTCAATGTTGGCAGCAAAATAGTAGTCTTATTGTAAGTTTGCTAGCTAAAAACTATTTTTTTCCTACCAAAATGTTTATAGCATGGAATATATGAATTTCATTCAATATATTCTTTATAATTAATTGCTTTTACAATTTCAGATTTCATATTTAACTAATAAATACATACATACACTAATACGTTAGTTGTAAATAATTCTATATTATTAAATGAAAAATGATTAGACAAGGTTTATGCCTGCTTCAATTAAAAAATTGATGAGTATTGTTGAGGAAATATAATTATAGAATTTAATTTCTATACAAATCAATAAGTATATACAAGGTGCTTTAAATTAAATGATCTTGTTTTAAATTTATCTACTGACGAAATGATTTATAAGAAAGCTATGAAATTTTGTGTAGAACATAATGAATTTATGGGCATGTATTTGAGTGAAGAAAAATGATTCAAATTTTCGCCACCAAGAGTCCATTTTTTTTTAATAAACTACATGTACTGTACATTTATAATAATTTCAGAATCAATAAAATATGTTCAATGTGGTGAACATAAATATCAGCTTCCATCTGAAATTGTAAGATAGTATGTTCTGCAACTAACTGCAGTGTTTTGGGAGATGTTATGAACAGGTTTTGAAATTCTATCTTTTAGATGAGGATTATCACTGATTAACTGTTGTTTCAAAATACTTAAAGTCAACTGTAACATGAATTGAGATCTATGGACAGGTTATGCCCTGGATCAGGAAAATGGTGCCAGATGACACATTATTTTGTGATGTTTGAGAATGTATATAATACAATAATTAATGTGTGGAGGAGCTTCATTTTGTATTAAAATTGTGTGTGAAAGACACTGACATACTTGCAAATCTGGAAAAATTTTATTCTTTGACTATGGTGACTATATATATTGTTGTCCAGTGATTCTGCATTACTGATACTAGTCATTCCTCAAATTAATACAGACTAAGAACAAATATACAGTGAATCCATATCATACCATTCGCTTTAAAGAAAACAACAGTGCCTATAAGGTTGAACATTTAATTTCTGGTTCCCAATTTTGATTATGAGTGTTCACCAAGCTGTTTAAAGTGAAAGCATGCTTTATCTGTTCCGAGAATATTCCATGACCATTCTGAATCTACTTTTAGGCTATCTAGGAATTTAATTGAGAACAAGTGTCAAATCTTAGATTCTGGTGTAAGTTTGTACACTGGTTGAATCTTGTGTGTATAATACTGTTGGCAACACTGCTTGAACTTCTGGACAGCTGAAGGAGATGTATCCCCAGCTTTTGTTATGCAATGACTAATGACACTACTGTGTACTAGTTTGGAAAGTTTGTCCTTTTATCTTAAGGGCAAACTTTTCTATTCTTTCTATGGAAGTAAGTTTTCTTTTTCCAGAACATATTTTAAATAAATTGTCTTTTTGAAATTTGGTTATCATTACTCAAAGATTTTTAGCTGTCAATAGATTTTTCTGAAATCCATTAGAAGTTCAAAATTTTCAAAGCAACCACTGTGGAATTATTATTTAAGTAAAACAAATTCACTAAGACTGTTAAAGTTAATGACATTCACTTAATCTGTTAAACTTAATGACATGATTAGCAGTTGCAAGCATATTTTAATGAAAATCTCCACAAACGTTTCTTGGTTTCATAACAACCACTCATGATGGGTTAAATATTATAATTATTCATTTCTATTGTGTAAAACTTGTTGAAGAAATTGTGATTGAAAAATATTTTTTTTTGAGTGCAATATTAAACGATATTTACTTATGAATTCTTGTGCTTTGTTGTTTAATCAACTCAGTAGCGCAGAAAATTTCTAGAATCGGCGAAAAATGTTTCCGCTTTAAAACCAGATGTACTACTTATTCGTTCCATAGCCACTTTCCTAAACTATACAAAAATCGTCGACTGTTTGCCATTCTCATTGGGAAGATATCCTACACCCCTGAACAGTGTCCCCCCTCAATTTAGAGGGAGGGGATGTCACTTACCACTAACTATCTGATCTAGGGTTGCATATATTTACCAATTTGCCAGAAAAAAATTGTATATCCCAATAAAAGTGGTTAAAACTAAAACGTATATCTTATTTTAGTATAAAACTTAAAAAGCAAAAATAAATAATAAATAACTGTTCTTGTGTAATTGAAAATGATTGAAGAAATTTATCAGTATTTTTAGGTTGACTTGGTGAATAATATGAAGTTCAAAGAAAAGGGGTATCCTCAAATTATTATGTTTTAGGTTTTTTACACAATTTAATTAAGTAAATTGCTTGTTTTATAAATCGCACATGCATTTAGATTTATTGCATCACATTTTTTTATACATTTATTATTTTCTGAATAATGAAAATTTCCCTTTTTGAATGAGACGCAGAAGTTTTTCAATTTTTTTATAACAGTAGGATAAAATAATGTGAGTAAAAATACATTTTCTCACATTATGTTTTTCTTAACACAAACAAATTTTATTTTATATGAACAAATTTCTATGTAGTAATCAATGTGGTAAGTTTTTACATGAAAACAAAGAGCCCAATTATTTTTCAATTTTTTATGATGTTATTTTTAAAAAAATTAATTTGAGCCTTTTAATTTATTCATCAAAATGTTTTGAGTTTAAACAATTAAACATAATATTAGAAAACTTGCATAACTATCTGCATAAATGTGTGTGATGTTTTGAGAAATTCTTGGTTTCTACTATATCTGAAAAATTATTTTCATCTTATATTTAAATATTTGGAAAAGTTTTTTAGCCCGAAACAATTAATTATTTACGAAAAAAAGAGGATTAATTTTCATTAGTTTATTATTGCTTATGAAAGTACAATTCTTTAATGCAAAATACATGTAGAAAACTTGCATTAACATTGTTCTGTATAAATTAAATTAATGAAGTTTTAACACATAGTTATATTTGCTGATTATTTACTTTCTTAAATTATGACATTTCTTATATATTTACAGCCTAAAACAATATTATAAAATCATTTTTTACTTTTACAATTTTTTTCTTTTATATTAAAAATATTTAGATATTTTTAACAAGATATTTATTAAATTAAAGTTGCGTTTTAATTGAAAATAACTCCAAGTGATGGATAAAAAATAAATTGCATAAAAAACTTTATTTGTTAAGTATTCAATTTACTTATTCTCATTAACTCAAAATAATATTCTATTATGAGGTAATCTGATGAAATAGAAAATAAATTTGAAACTCCAAGGAGTTTAAATTGAGAGAGAGAGAGATTGCTGTCCTTATTATATATTTCCTTTCATCTGGAAATGCATTTGTCTCAATTTTTGTAGTTAAACACTTTGATAGACTTCATACTGATTTGAAAATATATACTGCTATTTAGTAATTTATACTAATAGCAGTTGGTGTGTTGCCTATAAGCTCAGAGAATATGTAAAACGAAGATGAACAATTGATATAATTGAACAATAAAAATCTAGCAATGTACTTCAAGCAACGTTATTATGTCACATTGATTCCATTTTAAACGTTACAGAAGTAGAAACTTAATAATTATTTAATGCAAGTAAATAAATATTTTTCAAACCCTTTCAATATTATAATACTTTCGGCACACATAGCAAAGCTGATTTAAACTATTTATATATTTTTAGAATCCAACAGTCTAAATGAATTAGAAATTTATTAAAATTTTTAATTTATTTAGTTTTTTTAACCGAACTAAAAATATATATTATGCTCTTTTTTCCATAGATAAATTTTGTTTTTCTATTTAAAAGTGTTAAGGCCTAAATTTATTGGCAAAATAAAGTAACCTTAGATAAAATATCATTTATCACATCACGTGAAAATTAACTTCATTTTTTTAATCTGAATTGAAATATATTTCAGTGCATGTAGTACTAAGTAGCTTAGACTGTTACTTTCAATTTGTTCCAATATAAAGGGAATATTTGTTTTCACAAGTGCATTATTAGAGTTATTTTTTAAATATTAGTCTAGCGTATATGAACTGAACTTGATGTATAATTATAAATAAAAACAAAAGAATCCTTACAACTTAATTTGACAAAATCACTGTATGAAAAAAAATTATAAATTTATAGTGACTATTACTATTCACCTGCATTTAATTTTACGTTATGTAATATATAACAAATTACTAAGAGGCTATTATTTTCATTATAAAAATATTTTATGAAAAGTTCTTGCATTCATAACATTATATTACAAATGTGCTAAACTTTTATATAATTATAACAAGTCTCTACTATATAAAGTTTCCTAATTAAAGAGACTTCATGTATAATTGCGAATTGTTAAGTTTCTTTGCGAATTTTTCTTTTTTTTTTAATTGATTAGAGATTTTTTTTATTGTCATTTATAAAAAAATATTCCAATTATATTTTATATAAAAAATTTGTCTTTTCTTTTAGTAGGAAATTATATACAATATAAATTTAAAATCTTTTTTTATGCTTTCTATTTAGGATTTGATTCATTAGAAATTAGATTTGAATTTTTAATTTCCAAAGTTAACTGAAAATAATTTATTGATTTACTTATGATTTATATTGATCTCAATTTCCTAAAATACTTTTGAATGTAATGTACTTTGTTATTTAAGTTCTTAGTTATTACAAAAGTAGAATATAATTATCAATTTTTGGCAATGAATGAAGGCGAGAAAGCAATTTCTCATCTGCTTAGAATAATCAAAAAGCTTTATTTACATAAGTAAACATCCTCCCCTTTCATTCTTTCCCTGACTAACAAGAAACATGCTTAAATCGTAAAGAAAGTCATACATGAATAGTTTTCTTCCTGAAAACAAATTCCTCTCACATATATAAAAATCCATTTGAAATAGTATTTTCGAATACTGATAAAAATTCTAGAAAAAATAATTTTAGACTTCAATAGTCAAGTGTCTTGATCATTAAATTCGCAAGGGTTTAATGAAATTTATTCAATGAGTGTTAAATGAATACATTTAATTAAAAAAGGAATATTATTTAATTTGACAAAAGTACCAGATTTATATGAAGAAAATTGATAATATTATAATGAGTTGTTTTCTATTGACTTTTCAACTCATGTTAAATAATACTTTAATATTAATATTAAAGTATTATTTAACATGATACAAGTAATTATAAGAAAGTATTTTTACAAAATGGTGCTGCATTCATAACATAATATTACACAAAAACAAATAAAAAACATTTATATGTTATATCTCTTTTATAAAGTCTCTTAATTAAAAGGACTTCGTTGAGAATATAATCTCTTTATTTAAAATTTGAATTTTGATTGAAAGATATAAATTTTCTTATATTTATTCTTTATTTCATTGATTAAAATACTTATTTTACTGTCACCCGTAAGACTTATCTCAATAATATTTTTCATGAATTTATATTTTTCATGAATATCATTTTAATGACCCAATAAATACTATATGGAATATACCATTTTATGTTTAAAAAATAAATCAAAAAATTAATTTTTAATTTTAATAAGAAGAGTAAAGTAGATATTTTACGATTTTACGCAAGAAATTCTTTGATTAAGATTATTATACTTAAAAATTTCTTTTATATCTAACATGGATCGCGTTAAAAATAATTATTTGTAGAATTAAAGTATTGATAATTTGCTTATTTTAAAAATAAATTTGGTAATAAAATTAGTTTCTGTAGGTTAAACATTTAATTGATTAGATGCAGCATAAATGTGATTTCAACTGATCACTAATACTCTGTTTCAAAAGGATTATTTCATTTCACACACCTTCTAAAATAAAAGAGCTAAAACTCTTTTCTACATAAAAACTTTAGAAATACAATTCTAATAAGGAATTTTATTTACATAAATTCTAGAAATTTATTATTATATTCTAGAAATTTCTTACTAGAAATTTTTTGCTATGTCATGTAGAAAAATTATTACTTATATGCAAGTAAATAAAAAATATATAGAATAAAATGACTTTTACAGGAGAACATAGATAATATCAGAAATTTTGAAATTTCATTTTTACTCAAGAAATTTTTCAATCATGTAAGATGCTTAAGAAATACTATGTTTTTAATATTGATATATTAAAATAATGACTTTATATGGTGTAACAGTAAATATTGTTGATATATTTTTCAATATTATGTTTCATTAAAAAGAAATAACAGTCAAGACTTGTATAATATTATTGGCTCCAATTCTTATGACTATCATGTTACACCATTGCCTTAAAATGATACTTCTGTTTTATTATCAAAATTTGAAGTGTATGTTAAACAAAATAAAAGTAATAAGGAAATAAATAATAAGGAAATAAGTAATAAGGAAATAAATAATAAGGAAATAAGTAATAAGGAAATGTAGTATGGAGAGAGTAAACTTGAAAGTAAGTTTTTTCCTAATGTTGAAAAATAAAAATGCAAATTAAATGAATTATATTTACATTTATGAAATTTATTTGTTTATTTCAGTAATAGCTAGTTGATAAAAAATGCTCATCAAAAACAATAAAAATTGAATTAAATTAACAAAAATGTATGAAATAATTAGTATAAGAAAGAAAATTATCAAAATTTAACTTAGAAAAGAAGGCAAGTGTTAGTAATTTAAAAGTGTAAAGGGATTTAAAAGTTTTGTGTAATAAAACCACCTAATTCAATTAGCTTAGGAACTAAAATTAAAAATAATATTTACTGTATGAACTTGCATTTTACTTCTAAAGTACCAAATTTATAGATTATTAAATTTTAAAGTTGTATATTGGCGAAAAAATAATCATTACTTTAGGTATTTGGCGTGAAACTCAAGCTGAGTTTTAGTTAAAAAAAAAAAAAAGTGTCCAAAAAGTCTGGTTTGAGGAATTGAGACTGATCAATCAAAACACCGATTAGGGGGAAAGCAAAAATAAGTGGTTTCTACTATGCAGAAATATATGTCGTGGCCGTTTTAGGTGAAAACTCTGCGACTCTGCGTATCTCTTCCGTCGTTGCCACTTTTGGACCAGTTCATTGCGAAGTAACAGATATGTTCTGGACGCTGAGTCGGTAAAGCATTCAAAGAAATAATTCGAGGAAACTCAAGCTCTCATTTGAAAGACATTTCACCATTCAATGTTTTGTCTTTCTGTTGGACTTTTTAAGTTTTGAGGAATCTGAATAAAACACCAGTTGTAAGTGTTTAATTCATTATGAAATGCCAGTGGTGATGATAAATTAAATTGTTTTTTATCATTCAAACACCTTGATATACATTTATTATGTCCTATACAAAATTTCATAGCTTTTCCAACACAGTTATTTTATCAGTAGAGAAATTTAAAATTGGGTAACTTAATTTTTTACACCCAAGCAAATTGTATTGGAACACTAGAAGTTTCATGAGTTTCTCATACAGCATTTCTTGTGTTTTTTTCCTTGTTGTTTTAAATTTTTTAATTTATAATTTTTTCCCATGTTATTTTGTTCTAGTTATTACTGTAAATGTTTGTTCTTTTATTACATTTGTTCTTCTTTGATACTTGTGTTGTTTTTTATATTTTGATAGATGTTTTTAATAAAGCCAAATGTTACAACAATTTTGTGCTTATAACCTAAAGACATTTTAAAATTGATAGTATTTAATTTTATTGGGCATTGTTAAATCAGATATTTTACATTTTGCGTATTTATGTGTTGCCTATTTTATATTGTAGAGGAGTGCTGATTGGAAAAATGAGGAAACATTATTTAGGTCTGGTCTTAAAGTTTGCCCTCTGAATGCTAAGGTATTCCTATTTATTTTCTACATTAATTATTTGCCCCAGTTTTTTAACGGATGTATATGTGCATTCATCACACATTTTATACTGGCATAGTACTTTACTAATTATTTTTATTAAAATCATTTTGAATTAAGTAAAATGAGCAACTTAAATGAAGACATGATAAAATCATTTATTAATTTCTTTATATTTTACAGTTAACTCTTATATTCTATCCAAGTACAACTTTGAGATGTCTAGATATATTGGTCAATCATTTTTTTAAAATAAAAGTTAAAAAATAAAATTACCATTTTAACATTTGTAACAGGCTTTAAAACTTTCTTTGTGATAAAAATCAGTAGAAAATAATGCCACTATTTATTAACTTATATGTAATATAGCTAAAATATAATGAAGTAGCAGTTAAATTATATTTTCCTTCACTTATTCAATATTATTTTATATTAAATATTTTTCTATTATATATTTCCTTAAATATTTAATTTCAGATTTGAATTTTCTATTGAAATTATAATTTATGTTTTCATATTTTTAAAAGCTTTTATTATATTTGTCTCTTTGTTTAATTCTACTTTATTAGGTTCATTATAACATTGCTAAGAATGCGGCTGATCATGGTGACCGAGAAATTGCAATTAAAAGATACAAAGAAGCTATAAGGTTTAAATTTGTTTCTAAAATATTAAACATGTTTGTAGAATTATTTCCATGAAAGAAATAAAAATGTGCTTTTACAGGTTGAATCCCCATTATGATCAAGCAATGAATAATTTAGCTAACCTTCTTAAAGATCAAGGACAACTAGTTGAAGCTGAAGAATTGCTATTATCAGCAATAAAAATAAGGTACTTAAATTAAAAAATTTTTTTAAATGAAGTATAATTTTGATTTTAGTAGAATGAATTTTTTAAAAAAATTTATCAAAGTATAGAAATTATTTTACTGAAATATTTATGTGTTCTTAATTTAATAAATATATTTTTATCAATTATTTTTTAAAATATATTTTTATTAATATTTTATTTGTAACAGTAATTTATATATTTGTGATTTTATATTATGCAGAATATGTCATGTGCATATATTTAGTTGATATTATTTATTATGAGACTCAGTTGCATTTACCTCAGCTTTAGTATTTCATTAAAGTGTTGAAAAGATTTTTCTTTTTCCAAAAATCCACTTTTTCTTGTAGATTACAAGAAAAATATTACTTTTAACTCTATAATCATTGCATGGATTAATTTTTTTTTCTTATTGAATATAATATATATTTTATATATAAGTAATAAACAATCAAATTCTAAATTGCTGTGAAACTTCAATGAAGTTTTAAAACTAAGTTTAAATTAGTAAACTTCAGCGATTAGAGTAATTAATGCATTTGACACATATTTTTTCCTTTAAATACCAACTTAGTTTTAAATTGTTTTCTTTTTCATCATTTTAAATAAACTATTATCATCAAAATTCATGACTAAAACATAGCTAATTTATTTGACAATTTAATGTCAAGTTATACTAAACTAAACCAAATTGTTTAATAAATTATTTCAATAAATATTTTAGTTATTTAGATAATTTATACTTTTTATTAGGGTAAAATAATGTAAATAAATTAAATAAAATAAGAATTTTTTTTGAATCTAAACAATGTATATATAGAAAACAGATTTGAATTTCTTCTTGCATAGTATTTTGATTAAAGATTTTGTATAATAATATACTGATAACTGTTTTTTAATTTTAGCTACGGTGTTAATACATTTTCTTGTTATTTTCTGTAATATTTAACTTATGAAAACAAGGGTAAAAGTAATTTTACAAGGCAAATATTTTCAGCTAATAATTATCTTATTTTTCATGAATGTTGCATGCTGTTAAAATATTATACTTATCCTTTTTTTTTCATTATTTTCAAATAATATAATTTTATGTACAGTTAGCTTCAAGCTATTAGATTTGATTTTTAGTTGTGTATCTAAAAATAAACTCCTAAATCACATTTATATTTTTGAATAAATTTCTGGATATTTATTGTATACTTTTGGCATTTAAATTTCTTGGAAATGTTTAACATTTTTGTATAATTAAAGATGTTGTCAGTAATCAAGATATTCTTATTTAAATTAATCATGATTCGTAAAAGTAATAGTATTAGCTCATATCATAATGTTAATTTCAAAGAAGTTATTAAAGCATTTAAAAAAGAAACTTTTATTCTTATGGAAGATGTTTGCTAAAATTAAATCTAAATAGATATATTTATTAACATGTATTCAAGATAATATAATATTAATTTTCAGGCCAGATTTTGCAGCTGCATGGATGAACCTTGGAATTGTGCAATCAAGCTTAAAAAAAATGAGTGGTGCCAAGAATAGTTATTTGATGGCTATACAATTTCGAAAACGTTATCCTGATTGCTACTATAATTTAGGCAATTTAGTAAGTGTGTTTCATTTTAACTGAAATCTAAGTTTTATTTTGTCTATGTAATTTGGAATAAAAAAATAATAGATAATTTTTGTAGCAGTTATATTAATGAGGTAAAATTATGTTGTATTTAATTTAGAAAATTTAGAAATTTACAAAAAATGACCAAGAACAATCTGCACAAACCCTTTTAAAGTGAATTTTAAACCCTGTTTATACAGAGATTACAACACTTTATTATGAGGGTCATCCAAAAAGTAAATTTCACATGGGTCATAAAGGGAAATAAAACTATTACCTAGAAAGATTTATTGCAATTTCAGCTACTTATCAACATAAGAACTATCAGAATTATAGAACTTATTATACCGTGGGAAAAGTTTTTGTATTTCACTATCATATAAGTCTGCCACTTGGGAATTTAGCCAACATGTCACAGCTTTCTGCACGTCATTGTCTGCGGGAAACTGATGCCAGAATTGAAATTTCTAGAAGTGCAAGAACAGATGTCACTGAGAGCAAAGTTTTGTCTAATGAGGGGATCGTCAAACACTTTTCAGCAAAATTTCTTCAGTAGTTGTGTGGTGGAATTTGTTGTATGAAGGCAAGGGTTATTGTGAAGTAACAATGCCAGTGTAGATCATTTCACTCTTCTTGTTCTGAATGGTTAATCGCAAGTCCTTTAGAATTACACAGCAACATTCAATATTTACTGTTTCACTCCTCAGTAAAAAGTCAATGAGCAGAATGCCTTTCTTGTCCCAGATGACAGTGCACATCAATTTAAGTGTGTTTGCAGTTTGATTGACTTTCATCCAAACTGGAGATCCACTGTGATGCCAATGCATTGGTTGTTGCTTGATAAAACCAAGCAACAGTCTCAGTAAACAACACACATCTCATCATGTGTAATGATCTTTTTCAGGTACTAGTTACCTTCATTGTGGTATTGTTGCAAAAATTCAATACTGCTTTAATGCATTTCATTTAATGAGCAAGATTTTTGTTTAGGTTTAAGATAAGTTTTTTTGGCACTTACTAAGTCACAATTTCTGAAACAACTGGTGTTCCGTGATGATTTCATGGACCACAGTTCAAAATATTCTCTGAAAATGTCTACTGAGTTTCGTAACTGTAATACAACACTTCTTACAGAATGCATTGCAATACCTGCTGCACTAGGCCAAATCATTAAGGGATTACCAACTGTTGTGCTGTTCGTCATGGACACTGCCTACTTTCCAAAATATCCTGGCATTAATGACGAACGCTTTGCTTGCTCATCACCCTCAGATCATATACTAAGCACAACTAATGGTGGATTTCAATTTGCGCTATCTTTTGTGTATTAAAAAATTTTATTATTGACTTCACCTTGCAATCAGTGGGAGAAGAAATAGGATCCAACATCTTTGCACACTATAATGACTTTAATATAAGCTGTCTGAAAATTAGGACGATTTGATAGCCTTATCCACAATCTGCGCTACATATATTTTCTTGTTTTGGTCATTTGGCAGTGCCATCTTTTGGAGCTATGGAAAACTTACTTTCCGGATGACCTTCATAAATATTCAACTTAGTTCTACAGGTATTGAAATTAACTTAGCGTTTTTTAAATCTAAATTTTTGTCATATGACAACACTTCTAATTTTGTTGTGAAATATTTGCACATTTATCACATATAATTTTGTTTACCTAATCCATATATTGTTAGCTTCTATGGGTATAAAAGTACTTATGTTTGATTCATTTTGATTTATTTTCTATTTGTGTATATGTAGATTGTAAGGCATTCGGACCATATATTATTTCTAAGTTAAAAGTATAGGAAATGCTGTATTCCCATGTTATGATTTTTATCTACTAAAACAGTCTAAATCTGAACTTCTCTTTTCCCAGCATTGATTGTATTAGTTTTTTCTATATGCAAGTTCTGATCGAATTAACTCTTATGTGTAATAAGTGACCCTAGCACAACAAATAATTCAAATTTGACTCAACTAGAAAAAATTTTTTCTGAGGATTACTATGATTTTTGCTTAAGTAAATCAGCTGTTTGTTATTTGAATGCTTTTTCAAAATTTTATTTAAGAGTCTAATTTGAATCTAGACATAATGCATCATTTATTATCATTGCTTAAAACTTCTCGTATTTTAAAATAAAATTTAGATAAACATAAATTATTTTATAATTGAGTGCCTATAAAACAATGTTATCTTAATTTTAATTGCTTTTTCCTAGTACTTAGAACAAAAGCAATATGATGAGGCATACAAAGCATGGAGAAACGCTACTACTCTTCAACCCACTCATTTAGTTGCTTGGAACAACATGGTTATCATGCTTGATAGCCTGGGTAATTTATTTTTAATATTTTACTAAAGCCCTGAAATATTTTAAAATTTAAAAAAATCCTAAAATTGATATAGAAAAAATTAATAATTATTGATTTTAGAAAATTTTCAGAGGTTATGTTAAATATTTCATCTAAAATAGTAAATGGGAAATTTTGAATGAATAATTTCAATTTATAATAAAACAAATTTTTGCAGGATTTCGTTGCTAAAAATGTTTCCTCACAAAAATCAAAAATATTTCCTCACATCCTGCTTTTCTCATTTTTCTTTATATTTCCTTAAGATATACAAAGAAATTGGTAACACTTTTTGAAATATTTTGAGAGGCAATTTCAATGATTAGAAAATTAGTTATCAATATTTAATAAAAAATAAATTAATGAAAATAAAATAAGTAATGTGTAAAAATTTTAACTTGCATCTTCAATTTAAATTATTTTTAAATGCTTAATAAAAATATTTTCCTTAAAAATTCATAGTGACATATATTTTCTTAATGACATAACTGAAAAATGTATTCTGAAATGAAGTTGGAAATAAAATTTGATTTAATATTTATGCTGAATTTTAAATAATTTAATCTTAATATAAAAGTTGGTGTTTGAGTTGCTGAAAATGAAGTAAAACATGCAATCCAGGAAAATTCTGATTTGATAAAACATTTATTATAAACTTTAATTTCTTAAAATACTAAGGTGTCTTATTAAATATGTATACTTCCAATGAGTAGCATTAAGAAATATTAAAAATGTTCCACTAAGAATTAATATAGAAAAATGTTGCATATTTCTATTTAGTATTGTAAAAATTAATTAATTTGATAAATGATTGTTAACATTAAGTGTTTTTAAATAATTACTATCATTTATAATTCCATAGGCATAACATAGAAAATATTTGAGTTTCTTTCAAGAAGAAAAAGTTTGTTGAGTGAATTGATTAAAAGTGTATCTTCTACTCTTTTTTCTTTATATATATATATATATATATATATATATATATATATATATATATATATATATATATATATATATATATATATATATATATATTTGAACTGTAATGTCATTGTGTCTTCTGGCATCTTATTGAAACTGTTTAGAGCCCTTATAATTAAATGAATTCCTATTCTATCTTTTATAATATAATTATGAACTTGAGAAAGGTTTGCTTTTAAAGTAACTTTAAAATCATATCTAGAGTATTCGAGTATTTAAACATTTTAGCATAAGGAATTCACTGAGTCTTTCATTTGAGTTAGTAGGTTTAAGTCCTTAAGCTTGTTACATTTGTCATACCAATATTCAGCAGTTTTAAATTATATGCAAACTTTTTTATTATAATGCAGTCTCTTAGTACTGATGCTAAAGTATATTCCACAGTATTCTCAATTTCGATTAGCGGAGAACATTCTTCGAAAAATTCTCTGTGTCATTATATATCACTTGTTCAGAATATTCTAAGAGCTTTTGAATATAAGATTATTTTTTGTGCTTTAAGGATAGTTTGTTTAAAATAACAGAAAATAACTTATTAATTACCATTTATGCAGATCAAATTATTTTTCTTTATTTAATAATCTAATTGTATGAATAATAGTCTTCCTCTTCTTTGCAGGTGAGTTAGAAAAAGCTGAATCAGTAGCACGTGAAGCTTTGCAGTATTTACCTTCTGAACCCTCTTTGCACTTCAATTTGGCAAATACTCTTGGAAAATCTGGGAAATATTCTGAATCTGAAAAGCATTTTTTAAAAGCAATACAACTAAATGGGAAGAATCCAACATATCACCTAAATATTGGTAAAAAATTTATAAATAATGGTCTCCAAAGTTGAAGTACACAAAATGCTTATTTAGATCTGCTTAATTAAATATGAATTTATTAATAACTCTATTACGTTGCTGTTGAATTTAAGGTTCACCACATTATTGAATAGTGTTAAAATATTTCTATTATTTTTCAATACTTGCAACAGAGAGTGGAATGTGGGTGGATAGATTTTTCTGATTTGTAGGTTGTTTTAAATAACTCAACATCCAAATGAATCGTTTTATTACTAAGATCTTAACCTGTTTTTTGTTTGGAATATTAAAAAAATTATCATTTATTGAACATTTGTAAATATTTAATGTTATTCGTTTTGTAAATTATTTCTTTTGTTTAAGGATTTGATGTGTTGAATTTGATCATGACAACCTAAAGTTGTACACAATTTGAAGAGAAAGATTAATTAAAAATCTTTATAGAATTTGCTCTAAAGGCATTTTGCTCATTTTGCTTCTGTAATGTGATCTGACTATTGTAAGTAAATTTCACAATAATATTTAAACTTCAAAAACAGCTTCTCGTGAAATATTTTTAAATAAAGAAGTCAAAAATAAAAAACTTGTGAATTGAAGGTTGTTTCTTCTTGGTTATTTTATATAAAAATTCTGTGAAATTTCAGAAATAGTAATATAATATTAATATTTACTTGTCTTTTATTAAAATATAATGTTTCTGTAGCCAGGGTTCGCAAATTTATGACATTTCTGGAATTTGCAATAATATTATTCCTTGGCTGTAATTAAAAACTGAATGATAAATTGAATATTCTTATCCATATTTGTGGATAATTATGTTAATGTATTGTATTGTACATTTTTTTTTATTTGTGATTTGAAAAAAGTGCCTTACTTCTCTTAGATATCATATTGAATCTCCACTGTTGTATATCAAAAATCATATAAGGCTCAAATAAAACATGATGCAATGTAGATAAAAGAGTCAGTGTTGCATATCTTGTAATGTTGATTTTATAAAACTCTTAGAAAAGATAAATTAATCTCTGGCATCTAGAAAGTTTGATTCTTTTGTAAGTTAATTTAGGGAGAAAAAATTGTTAACTTTTATACTTTAATCATTTACATAAATAATAATTTTGAGTACATTTATATTATATATATTTTAAGAATCCCTCTGTATTGCTTAATTAATTAAAATTTAAAGCACCATCACTTGTACATTTGCATTATTTTATTTTAAAATTTCATTTCCAATATTTTTAATAGCTATTTCAATATTAATTTAAAGAAATTTATATTTTTTGTTGGGCTTTATTGTGAGCCAATTTTGTCTACAGATTGATTAAGCTCTAAATTATGATTATTTAAGCAAATCAATATTATAACTATCTGAAAAATAATTAAGCATTAATAAAGTAAAATAATTTATATTCTTCTAATTTATATAATTCTATTTATATATAGGTTTTTCTTAAGATATCAGAAGACTCCACAAGAATCAATAGCAGTTTTAGTTAAATAATATAATATATATTTAATGAATTAATTTTTGCAGAAATTAGTTTTTAGAAATCAGCCTACATTTATGGTTTGCAATTTTCAATTTTAGCAAAATTCTTAGATATTTGACATTTTAGAAGTTTGATTATACTGTATTGTAAAATAATTTGAAATTACTTTTTACCATTGCTATAACAGTTAAGCATAATGTTTAATATCATAAAAATACTATTTATAGTTTCATTTCTGTACATTGTATTGTAGTATCAATTTTTATAATTTTGGACACTTCATGACCTACACAATATTTGTATATTAATTAGATGTTAAACCAGTTGAAAATTAACTTTAATATAAGTGCTGAGCTGTCAGCTGAATGTTTAGTATTTTAAAATTAGATACTTATGCCAAAAGTAATTTAACTTTAAATTCAATAGTATTGTCTCCATTATGTCAATCTTTGCATTGTATACAATATTGCAAAAATATTTTGTATTGTACTTTATGAAATGTGCTATATTCAAACAATTGTTGTCAAGAATAAGGAAATTGGTAATTGAATACATAAATGGGCCTTTATAGAGAGATTTTTAAATATTTAAATTAAAAGATGAAAATTTTAAATTTAGTTTTCAAAATTTATTTTATTTATGAGGTTACAAATGATTTTTTTTTATTTTTGACTCTTACTACTAGGGTATGCTGATGATTTTCTTTTAAAAATTTTCTACTATTTAAAATTTTAAATTTCAGTATGAATTGATTAAATATCACATTTTAATAACTGATGTGGGAACTTGGCAATCTAGTTTTTCATTAATTTTTTTGTGAAGGATTGTTCATTTATTTAAGATGGAATTTAATAAATTAAGAATATTTCTTTTTTTGAATAACACAATTACAAATACTTTGCTATTTTTTTAAATATTTTATACTTAGAATAGCTGGCAGATTTTAATTACTCCCACTTGAAATTAAAGTTATTGACCATCAAAGAAACAGACTGCTCAGTGGAGACTGCTTATTTCTTTGTAATGTGCCATTGAACTATCGGGATTTTTGTAATGATAAAAAAATATGTTAGTGATAAAACACATTTTTACCTGTATTCATGTTTTAAGAAATGCTGAGAAATTATATGAAGTATGTATGCAGCCAAGTCTTAAAATAGTAATATTATGAAAAATATGGTTGAGATTGAAAAATTTCATTTATGCGAAATCATATTAATGTATCACATTTTTAATGACAGAAAGTAGCTCACCTAATTTCTGTTTTGGTTACACCTTTCGTTAGACACAAGTGTGTTCTGAAAGTATTGTATTGTACATTGTGTTTTGTAATTCACATATTTAACTATACAATATTATGTAAAGGAATCCAAGTACTTTGTCTTTTATACATCTTGGCTTGGCTAATGAGATTTTTTTGTATTAATTACCTTCTCAAGTGAAAGTTAACATTTAACAAGACATTCTGTTTGTAATAGAAGTCACATTCTTTAAAATTTATAAGATTTCCTTGATGCACCTGAATTCTATTTTAGGTACTGTGAAACATAACCTCATACCTTTAAAGTTTATTAGAATTTGGAATACAATTTTTTCATTGCAGATACAAAGGAGCTTTTGTTGCACACACAATTTAAGAAATCGAAACCAAAATATATATTTCTAATATTAATATTAGTAATCTACTTATACTGGATTGGAATTTAGAATTACATCTTAGTAAGTTTTTAAATATGGTTTACTTCTTCCAATTATTATTTTCAATATTCGGTTGTCCATATTCATATCTATGAAGATGTTAGATTATCTGTGTACACTTTCCAAAGCTATTGTTTTTAAGTGTTGCATAAAAGTAACTCATGAAGCTTGGAATACATATGTTCTTCAACAATAGTTAAGATAAGTTGTGAGGTCTTTACTCAGCAGAATATTGTCTTATCATAGGCACTAATTAGCCTCTAGATATTTTTACTTGCTATTATAAAACTTATGTTAGTTGCTACCTTAGTTTTCATAATTTATGTAAACATATAAGCTGTTTAATATTCAGTTTATTCTATAATTCTTGTATACAATTTTATCAGTTCGCATAGTGATATAAATACCTTTTTATATATACAAAAGTGTACTGAATACTCAGGTAAATACATGTTTCATATTTTAAAAATAACCCACCTGCTTATACACAGGATAATAAAAATGTTATTCGCCTAAATATGCAAAATGTTTAGAAAGATAAATCTAATTTTTTCCTTTTCCTTTTAAAAACTACTAAGTATTTTGGAACTAGGTGCTTTTTTTGTTTAAATATATGCAGATTTTGAGCCACAACAGTATTAAAAAAAAAAGATTTTTATCTTAAAATTTTATTTGAAAAATTGTCATAATTCATTTTTAAAATAATAAACAAGGCAATTTGAAATAAATACAAGACTTTTTATTTTTTAAGACCTGTAAGCATGTTTAGAATATGAATGCTTAAGTGTGTAATATGATAAAATGCCTTCTATTTTCATGGAGAGAATATTTTTATCTTGGAAATATTTGTGAACACTAAAAGCATTTTGTTATTTTTTTATCTGATAGTTTTTTTTTTTTAAAAAGTTTTAATATAATTTAACAGCCTAACAAAAGTTATTTCATAACTTAATGATCCTATTATTTTAGGAGTCCTTTATCATAGATGGAAGAAGTATCATTTAGCAGAGGCTGCATACAAGAGTGCCCTGGAATTAAATCCAGATATGAAGAGTGCTTTGGAAAATTTGCGCTTACTCCACAAGACTCTCTATAGAATCTAAAGTCTTGGTTAAATTTTTTGGTTTTATTTTTTATTTAAGTTATTTATATTGTTAAGTTTTTATGTAGACATTTTAAACATCAATTTTATAAATTTGAATTTTTATATTTAAAATAGTTTCAATATGAACTTTGTTGTCACATTTCAAGTATAGAAGTTTTTACTGATTATTTATTTCATTTTATGTTTTGTTGATTGTTATTTTAATATACATTCCAACTTATATAATTTATAGTTTGAGTTAATTTGAATTATAGTATATCTCATTTTGTAATCTTCAATTTTAAACATTGACTGTTTTATCTAAAAATTATAATTAAATAAGAAAAGTTGAAATTATTGATTAAGCTGTTACTTAAATGTGTGAATTTGTTTACAAAAATAAATTTATATAAAATTATATTAAAACTGCACAGATATTGTGATAAACATTTGTAACATCTCTTTTTTGTGCATTGTTATCATATAAAAATTATTTCTCTCCATATTCCACATTTTGTTTTAAAAAATTAAGTCATCATTGAATTCATCCTAGCGTTTTATTAAAAGCATTTATTGTGTAATTTTCTAAGTATTTTCTTGTCACTGGGAAGAGTTTTAACATTAATTAAAATTTGTATATTTATTTAAAACAATTTTGTAACTAAATTTTAAAATTATATCTAAACTGCTAAAAGAACAAATTTATTTTAAGTTTCTGAGTATAATTTTATTAAAATGTAAATTTTTCAAGAATAAGTTTACTCTTTTCATGTTCTAATATATTTTTGTTATGAAATGAGAATTAACTGAATATGAGTTGTATTTATACATTTTTAAGCATTTGTATTACTTAATGAAAACCTTTTATAATAATGAAAATATTTTCATTATTATAAAATATTATAATAAGTAAATATTATTTATATCTAAAATTCTCAATATTGGTACTTTTTCTATGATTATGTTTCATTTACATGTGTTGAAGTAAACTTATAATTATTTTATATTTATAGTCTCTTGTTCTACTAT
Source organism: Latrodectus geometricus (assembly GCA_026290005.1). Taxonomy (NCBI): domain Eukaryota; kingdom Metazoa; phylum Arthropoda; class Arachnida; order Araneae; family Theridiidae; genus Latrodectus; species Latrodectus geometricus. The sequence continues at coordinate 467,154 of JAPDSC010130838.1, read as the reverse complement.
AGCTTTGTTTACTGACTATATATATTATATTCTATAATAATTTGTAATAATGATTACAATTTTTCCTCAAGCATTACTTTTTGTTGCTATGTTCTCAGTCTTGTTTTTGAAATATCCTATTTCTGTCCTACTTTTTTATGTTACGAAAATTCTCACACATATTTCCTATTATATTTAAATCTAAAAGGAAAAATTTCTTGGAATAGTTTTATTACAATATTTTTGGTTTTTTTCTCTGACTACCAGTTCACAATTGCATGGGTATGCTTCTCATCTGAAGCTTGGATGCTTATGGGACTTTGAAATCTACTTTAAAATGTTGACTTCAAGTGAATTGGCCATCACATGCAAAAAATAATCTTTGAGTAACAAATGAAACAACAAAATTTATACACTTTTTATGAAAATTTATTATAAATCAATTCTACCCATTTTTCTATTTTCATATTAAAAATAAAAACTAGTTGTTAAGGTACTTAATTAAATGTTAAAAGCGCATATGCATAAATTAACTTAAGTAAGCAAAATAAATGTTTTAAAAATTTATTAAAATTTCATAAATAATTTGTTATTAAATCAGGTAAGATAGTAGAAATATACATTTTATTTAAATCTTACCATTATATTTTGAACCAGATCTTTCAATGTTTTTTAAAACTTTCAATTTTAAAATTAAATATTTTGAATTTTCTACCTATATGTTTCTATATTTTAAGTCATGAAACAAACTTTGAAATAGTTTTTGCAGTTATAAAATTTGTTCGTACGAATAAAAGTTAGAAATAATAAGGTTATAATTCATCCAAAATGTATGTCTTTATTTGACTTATGTTTCTCTTGATGGTAAGTGGTACTAAACTCAATTTTTAATATTTTATTCTGGTAGTATACATCTCATTTCATCATAATTGAAATACCTTGTCTATGGATATCTAAATTAAATGAAGTATCACAAACTTAAATTACCTTTATAAAAATATAAATTTTTTTTATCTTTGAGTAAAAATTAGAAACCCAGTTTTTCATTTTAAATTTAAATAACTTAATTTTGAACAATTTTAATATATATTTTATGGTAGAGCTAAAAATGTTTGCATTTGAAATGAACAAGCAAATGTTTTTCAAAAAATTCCAATAAAATGTGTTTTTATAGATTGATTTGTCTGGAATAATGAAAGGCACTGAATGAAAAATAAAACAGGGAAGTTTAATTTTTATTATAAAGGAGTTTTTACTGATGCATGACAAAAAAATTTAAACAATTGCATTCTATTTTAAAAATTCTTAGGCAAATATCTATATGATAAGCTGGGAAATTACTTTAAGTGGCAAGGCAATTGTTCTTGGGGAACTATAAAATGGTTTTCTAGTGCTGCCTAAACGTACCTTCTCAATCTTTTCCAGAAAACCAAGTATCAAGATGGCTACTTGTGATTTAAATACATGGAATGTATATCATCAGGAATATTTAAATTTGAAAAAGTCATAATTTTTGTTTTAATGTGTTGAATAGTGTGCTCTAGTACTAATGCTCTATTTGGGAAAATTGGAAGTTATTTTTAAAGTAACACAACCTGTGGATCTTTCTCGTTGTCTGGTAAGCATTTAAATGTGTTGGTAACATATTATGTATTTCATACGCAATGAACAGATGTTACCTAATTTCTGGAAAGCGTTGTGCGTTTCACTGAGAATTGATAATTTGTCTTTCTAGTTAAGTTTGTAAAAAGTTAATATTTATTATATTTATGTGTGAGACTTATCATTTTTTCTATTTAAAAATTATGCTTAAAAAACAGTGCTTTTATCTTTGAAATGTAGTGTACCTGACTTCTATGGAAAAAACTTTTTTTGAAAGGGAAAGTATTTTGTCGACCAATGAAAATATTTTTGAAATCTACAAAGTGTGTCTGTTAAATTTCGGGATTAGGGCTGAAACAATAGAATGAATAATGTATAACATATATGTTTAATAGTCCTTAAAATAATCTCCTGCCGCAGTCACACACTTTTCTGCATGGTGGTACAAATTCTGGAAACACACTTTCCTCCGAAGATATGCTTCGAAGATGAACAGTTATGCTTTTTGTTTTGTTCTCTTTGAAATCGATGCTTCTTCTGAGCTGTCTTAAGTTTTGGGAATAAGTAAAAGTTAGGAGGTGACCAATCAGGAGAATACGGATGATGATTAACCTCTATGATGTCATGTTTTGTCAGAAAGCACTTCACATTGAGTGCTCAAAAGAGCCTGGCATTGTGCAGTAACAGCCAGCTTTCTTTATGCATATTCGGTTGCATGCAGTGTACTTATTTAACTAATCAATTCTAAACAACTTTGTAGTATTCTTTGTTGACAGTTTTAGGTGGCATAAACTCATGATGATCATTCCATGTGTATCAAAAATTCTGATTAACAAGATTTCCACTTTCAATTACTGAAAATGGAATTTTTTCTCTCATGGAGAAGATTGTAATCTCCATTTGGCACTCTGTCTTTTTGTTTCTGAATCGTACTGGTAACAGAGATGGATTGCTGAAACAACAGATCTCGATCAAATGCATCAATTAAAACCCTATGAATTTCTGCATTGCTCCTGATCATCTGTCAAAAAATGCATCACAAACTGCGAACAAATCTATATCTTTCCCAAATTCTCCTTCAAACTCTTATGCATTGTGTCTTTGCCCATATTAAACTTGTCCTTAAGCATCCTAAGATCTTATGGTGATCTTCAATTACCAAATCACAAATTTTTGCAACCTCTTTCGTTCTTTTTTTCTATTAGTTTTGTGGTGGATCTTCTAGTGCACTGGTCTTCCTTACATTCTCTGCCATCTCTAAAACGTGCATACCATTCGAAAGTACAGGAATGTTACACAGCAGCACCTCCATATGCAATTGTCAGTAATTTGTTGGTTCCTCTTACCATTTTTCCAATTTTAAAACAAAGCTTGATATTTACCCTTTTCTTCATCACTGACCTCAACATGGGCTCAAATGAACCACCTGCATTTCCCTTCAAACTGGAAATGCTGACACAATCACTGCACATTTTTTCCACTTTCGTACCTCCTAGGTTATGCTATCTGCATGATAATCCATTCCTACACATGTTCATTCATTAAATACATGTACAGTTTTGAAATTTAATAGGCAAACACTGTATAAAACCAAGAATTTCTTTCATTACTAAATTTTGGGATGAGCTTATGCACCATAAACACCATCTTTTATGCAACATTGCTTTTAATATTATAAAAATATTGTGTAGTTATAGTGAAGAATATAGTTTTTGAACAACTAATATATATGTATAGAATTGCAGACTTCAAATATTCAGAGAATGCATTTTATAAATGATAGGCTTGTTGAAATTTCAAAATAGCATTTTCTTAAATTTCCTTTTCATATTCCATAATAATACATTTTAGATTTTATTTGCATGAACAAAAAATCCTATTCAAATTTTCCCATAATTATGAACAACAGTTATTTAAATTTTTTCAATTATATTGCACTATAGAATTTATGTTGTTTTTTTGCATGTAGCTAATTATCATATTTCTATTTCTACTTAATAATGAAAGTGTATTTTAGAATGACTCGTTTATGTAATAATTATCGTGATAAAAAAGAAAAATGAACTTTTACCTATGATTTCAAATCGTAGCCAAAAAGGGCTATATTTTCAGGTACTGTGCTATAATGATCATTGATGAGATATTATAGCACAGTGCAGTTTATAATTTTCAAACTAACATACAACTAATTAACATTCTTCAAAATAGACATCTTCTTAACACATGTAATTTTTTCCACATGTAAAATATATGAAACTCAGTCAACCACACAATGAAAAATATACACAAAAGTTATATCTTATGAAAAAAGTTTGTCTGAAACAGAAAGCGAAACTTAAAGTAAATACAAGTTTTCTTTGTCCAAACATTTGACAAAAGAAAACAAGTATTTTGCTATATATGTAATAATTTTATGTTCTACTGTGTATTTTCTTTCTAGTTAATTTTTGCCATCTTTTTATTTTGGCTTTATACAATGTATTACACATATTTGTATCTTTTAATTAAATTTTTAGCAATTCTTATTGCGGATTGCATGTACAATAATTTGAAATTTTTTACTGTTCACATTAATTATCAATTTTATTATACAAAATATATGAATATCCCTATTAGAATTTTGTAATTCTTTCACTGAAGCTAAAAAATGTATATCTGGTAAAAAATTTAAGTTCTAAAGTGGACTTATAAAGAGAAAATAAAATACAGTTTTGTAATCTTTTATAAATAAAATAATTTCAAAATTTTATTCACTATTTTTTCAAAGCTTAAAGTTAATATGTTCATTCATTTTTTAAAAATATTTCCATACCTGTGCGACATATGTTGTTTTACTGAAGCTATCAAAATATACTCATCGGTTTCACTGCTATACATAAATTCTCTTAAGAAGCATCTTATTTTAAGCTGTTTATCAAAGGCTTGTTGTGTGTTTTAGTTGAAGTAGATATGATTGATATAAAAAGTAAAATTTGAAAATATTTTTAAGTTTTCTGATATGAAATGTTTGTTACCTGTTCCTACCTGGTAGTAAATTTTGTTTGTTGATTGTTTCAGGCTTTTGATTACAAATAGTATTTAATTTGCAAAAAAATAGATTGGTGTTTATGTTTATCCATCGACTGAAATTATTTTGTTCATTAATGTAAATGATATAGTTGATACATATTTCAACATATTTAGTTTCAAAATATTTGTATAAAAGTTTAAAAATTAGAATGAAATTCAAAATTTAAGTTGAATAAATGTCTTTCCAGTTGAAACGGCAATCCAGTCTTTTTACAGTCTTAGTTTAAGTGATGTGTGCCAAATTGACAGCTGTTTGTGATTACTATAAATATCTGAAGAGATTTCCTTACTATTTTAAACGGAATCATACCTTCAAACCAATATAGCTAACAACTTGTAGATAAAAGCAATTTAATATCTTGCAATACAATTTATTTAATATTTATTGCTTATTTTTAATTTCTCAACTTTCCATTTTGATAAAAAGAGGATAAGTTTTTGAAGCAATGAATTGAAGAAATTTTTGGATGACATGTTACATGTTGTTTTTAATATTTTATTTTTTTTAATTTTTTGTAAATTGATTATGCGTTTGCTATTTATTGATACGGATATCGTAAATGGAGTTACTTCATTTATTACATAATTTTTATATCATGATTAGTTATGACTAATTTGATATATACCCAATGATTTAACTAATTTTGTTGATTTGAATTTATGTAGAAACTTGCAAATAATAAGTACTTTCAAAGAAAAGCAAGCAAACTTTTTCAAATTTTTTAAAAATCAGATTAAAGTTATTCTGAAAAATGTTTTTTTCATGTATTCATTGTTTTTATTTTATTTTCTTAAATTTTCATAAATATTTATTATTTTTGCTGTAAATATATTAAGCAGTTTGATATTTTTCATTTGAAGGATTAAAGGACAATATTAAAAAGTAATGTTTAATCTATTTTATTATCTGATATCAATGTAAATTAAAATTAATTTATTCTACTATTTACTTTAACATCATGTTATAATATGCTTTTCTGTTCACCTCACTTCAAGTAGCAGTTGTAAATTTTAATACACTTATTTTTTAATGTTTGCCATGTTTGCTTTTGGATGATTAGCTATCTGGTCTTTGATTTAATAGTTTGTTCTATTCTCACCTAGGGTGTGGATCTCTGTAGTGGTTCAGAATCCATTTTTAACTGATCTAATTAATCCTTGGGTACAAAAACTGACTATTGAGTGGCAACCAAATAAACAAATTTCCCATGTTGCTTAGAACCTTAAAAGGAATGAAATATGCAGTGAAATAATAAATATAATATTACTTTTTAATTTTTTGCTATTAATAAGCCATGTGATAAAATATTTAACTATAATCCTTTCTGAAAATTCCTCTAATAAACTTCAGTTGAATATTGTGTTCTTTAATAAATAATTTGATTACTAGAAGTAGTTGCTATTGATTGATGTAGGAGCAGTTTTAGTAATATAAAATTTTCTTCTAACTATATATTCTTCATTATTTTATTGAGTCATACAGTATAGAGTTATATCATATGATTTCTTGTATAGTTTAAGTCAATTTAATCTCTTATTCAGATTTATATGTTGTACAATGTTATTTTAGTAAAACATTAATTTTTTTTGTCTATAATGGAATTTTATAATTCTTAAGTCCATGTTAAAAAATCAGTTTATTAATATTAGTGAAAGTGTTTAGTTTACGTTTTCTATTATTCAAGATCTTTGCATATTACATTCATTGAATATTTATAATCTAAATAAGCTAAAGAATGGCTAAGGATTTTATCATTTAGCTATGGTTTAAATGAATTTGTCACTAATTTTATTTACAGTTTCTGTACTAAGCAAAATAGCTCATTCTCAAATGTCATTTTGTTCATTTCTTTATTTTAAAATTACATTTGAAGTTCCTGACATTTTTTATATACAGTAACTTGCGAAACTTAAACATATCAGTTATGATGAATTGTGGGTAAAATATTTGAAGAACTTATTGTATAGGTAATCCCAACTAAAATCATTTTACACTGTGAAAAATATTTCTTGAATTCTTATTCTGCTTTCATCATTTTCTAAATAAAATGCGTTTGCACATTGGGATAATGAATTTAGGAACAGATATAGTTTTACCTGTTTTGAATTTGAAGAAATCTAATATCACACATATATGTACTGTCAAGAACATTTTATGTTATCAAATAAGGAAATGTATATTCAGTAGTTGCTGTAACAAGTTAGTGCAATTAGATTAATAATTTTTCATGCTCTAAGCTGTTAATTAATTCCAGTAGTATTTTTTCCTTCTGTTTTTACATATATTTGTATATATTATTGTATTACACAAATTTGCATCATATTAAGAGCAAACACTATTTGTATACATGTATTAATCTGCAAATTAGTTCAGTACATATTGGCATAGTTGTTTTATTGTTAGTTTCCCCCCTGATATATCTTTGATTGTAAAAGTTTTCTTTTTCTGTTTGAAAAACATTGAGACTGATTTTTATTTAGTGAATAGTACTTTTGTGCCAATTTTAAAACTATGTGTTTTACTGTATGTATGTATTAGAAAATATATTGATGTTGGTATTTTGCACTAAGTGTTTATAATATTATGGTTGAATGATTAGGAAATCTAATGTGTTGCACTTGTGGACAAACCTCTTGTTGAATATAATGTTGTTATTTACATTATACAATATTTCAAAGTGTATTTATTATATGACAATCACTTCAGAGTTTGTATTACAATCTCTGTTTATTATATTGATAGATAATCAGAGAATCCTGGATGTTGAAAACAATAAAGTTTAATATTTCTTAAATATTTTGCTTGCATTGAGAATTTTTTTGGGAAAAAATTTTTAATGTTTCAATTATATGTATACTTGCTTCAAGAAATCGATTCTTTTTGCAAAATTTCATATTTTATTGTTTTAATTATTTGTATATTTGCTTCCAGAAATTGCTTCTTTTTCATAGCTTTTATTCTGTAATGATTAATTTGAACAAAAATGATCACCCTTAAAAACTTTTGCAATTCTTCATTATTTTTAATAAAACCAATTTAATTAAATTTATTTTTGGGAAATTTCTAGTAATAAAAAGGACATTGTCATGAATACAAACAGCTTGTTACATTTTAAAAAGGTCTTTAATTATCAATATACAAAGAATTATTAAATTAAACTTATAAAATTTTTAAATTATGTGTAAATAATTTATATGCTAAGTTTAAATAGTGATAAAGTGCAATTATTCGCCAATAATAAATTTTGTATTTTTTTTGTAATTGATGCATCCAGGATCTTTGAATCAATTTCTCAGGAGAACATATTCTATCTTTCTTATTTTTCTATTACAAGTGTCAATCCTAAAATTAACATGAGTTCTTTGTAAAATCATAATAAACTTATGTATATATTATATTAAAAATAATGTAATTCACATAAGCTAAAAATATATTAGTTCTCCTTATATTAATATTTCTAAGATAAATAAATATATGTTCATGTGCTGTTTTAAATATCCAACCTTTCTTAAAAAAATTGATGCATGTGGCATTTATTACTTTCTAAGAGCCTATCACCATATGCATAACATTTATTTTACCAATTTTGATTTTTTTAGGCAAATTAAGCTAAATATTAATTTTCTATACTAAATTTTTAAATTTTTATTTATTTTGAAGTATTTAATGAAATACAAATTTAAAATACTTTATTAATTTTGTTGCTGGTAAGGTATTTTTTTATTCTGTAATTTAAAGCTATATAATATTTTACCATCAGATTTTTTAAAGCTTTAATCCAATAAAATGTAACTTGCATATGTGTGAACTAAATGAATATTTCATTCAGATTGGCTGCTGGTGTGTAAAACAGAATTGTAAAAATTATTGCACATTGTTTATAAATTGAATTTTACCCAAAATATGTTGTAATTATGGTTATTCCTTAAAGTTTACTTAAAAAGTTAGAAATAGTTCATTAATATTTCTTTTTCAGCCAAAATTTTGTATGCTCTAATTTGATTTATTTAAGTATTTCAAGCATTTTTCCAAATTTATATGGTATTTCAAATTAAATTTATATAGTATTTAGGTTCTTTGAATAGAGAGCAAAAGAGACAATACTTTCTTTTATTAAAATGTAACAATTTTAATAATTATTATTATATAAATGTAATTTCTACAATTTATAAACAAGCTCTAAGTTTTAAGTAAGTCTTGAGAGATTTTTCATTTTAAAAATTTTTTATACATACATGTATTTAACATACAATTAGAATGTTATTTTTTACTGCAACAGAGCAAAATTTCAATAATTTCTAATGTTTATGTAAGAGAATCAGACAAAATAAATTGTTTTTTCTTTGAAATTATCAATCTTACCTCTCTTAATACACATTTAATTGAAAGTTGCTAATTAGACTGTGTTACAAAATGAGTGTAATAATAATTCATTATTTAAATTGAAAATTTCATAAATTATGAGTAGTATTAAGTTTGGAACCTTTTATTCTAATTTGAGCCACAATTTTAATATAAAATATCTAAGATTATCGTCTTTCTTCAATACACATTTTTATTATTATTTCAAATTAGAAACAATATCATTCATTGTTAAAAATAAAAGCAAACATATATATTTATGTAAAAATATAAATTGAGGTTTCTTTTATAATTGTATAACTATTTAAACAATTGTTATATACTTTTTGATATTTACTAAACATTTTTTGAAATTTTTCCATATAGGCAATATCTGATTAATGAAGATTGAATATTCTTTTAATAAATTATGTTTGTGTTGGCATTAACATGTTTATTTATACATAATTTTTACAGTGCTGTAATGTGATAAAATGTTACATGTCTTAGTCTATAAAAATTATTTTTGTATAACTCTTAATGCACACTAGTACATGCATGTGAATCACACAGCATTTCATTGTTTGCAATTATATATATATATATATATATATATATATATATATATATAATATTATTATTATAAATCTTATCTTTCAATAAAACATAATCTATTGGGTTTTAAAATATAAATTAGATGTTCGTTTTAAATATATATAGTATTCATCTAAACATTATTTCCATAAAAAATAATTTACAAACATTTGATAAAATCAAACTTTTAAAAATGTTTTAGAAATTTTGTTAAACATTTTCTGTTTTTGCTCAAACATTTTATAGTGCAAATACCTGTTGACTCATTAGAAACTTAGAAAACATTTACTAAATATTCAGTGTAAAGTTTTTACTTTAAGTACATAAATGATTATTCATTTAATGACATTGATTGAATTAATTTATATTGAAAAATGCTTAACTTCTCTAATTGTCTGTGTTAATGCATAAGAACAAAGGGGAAATGCAAATAATAAAAATATTAGTTTATATTCTAAAAGAGTAATTTTATCATAATAGATTTTGAGTGAATAAGCATTAAAAATAAGTGTTTAGTTGTAATAAAAAAAAAGTTTCTCCTCCTTTTTTTGGAAAGTAGTTTTTCGGTTTGATATCAGTTGTGGGAATTTTTTTGTAATTTAGTATTGTTTTCTAATGAGAAGTTTTCTGACTGAAATAAGATGCACAAATTGATTATTTGGTCTCGTCAACAGATTTTAATGCAATAGAAATAATTCACCTCAAAATCCTTGTTTTTTATACTAATTATTTTTATTTGGAAAAAATTAATACAATGTTTTATTATTTTTGTCCTTTATGTTATTTTTTATGCTCCTATATCTTAAAATGGAAGTAATTTTTTGATAAACCTTAAAAAAATAGTTTTGTTTTTTCTTTAACTTTACATTATAGTAATGTTTTCATTATTGTGTGATATTCTTTATTTTTCACTCAGAAGGATCATCACATGATTGTGTGGTTGCTAACAGTAAATAATTACTCAAGCTATTTTAAAACTTCCTACTCAGAATAATTTTAATGAAAAGTTCTATGTTTCTGTGTTCATAAATTTGTTGTATCAATTAAAATAGTTTATTGTACCTAATAATTAATTAATTTAATGCATCTCAAAATATTATGTTTTAAAAGATTAGATTTGATATATATATATATATATATATATATATATATATATATATATTTATTTATAAATGTGTGCATGTCTATGCATTTATATGTATACACTTATACCATTTTCTTGGTGCACAATTTATATAAAACAACTGTATTTTTGTGTGTGACGATTAGATGATAGAATATTTTGTGCTGCTTGTATTATTTTTGACGGGAAAAATAAGTAGGATATTTTCTTAAGCTAAATTTTTGATGTATTAATTGATGAACAAAATGTATTTATGACTAAGAAAAAGCACTGTAAAAGATAGCACTAATAAATATTGATGAATTTGTTTTATTGTTTTGAGTTATTTTGAGTTTCATCTATCAAGTTAAAAAAATACAAGTTGTGATTGAAACAATTACAATGAAATCTTTTCTACGAATTCTAGAATAAATGTTTTTATAAAATTCTTATATTACATATAATTGTATCCAGTGATTAATTTGCAACTAAATTGAAGACTATGTTTGCATTCATTTACTAATTAATCATATGTAATAAATAATGCTTGTGTTGTTGATAACTTTTTACTCATAAAAGGGTTTAAATGAAATTTTACAATAACATAATTATATAATTTCTTTATCTTATATTTAAAATTTATTATAACTTTCCTCTGTTAATTACAATTATTAGTTTAAAGCATTTACAATAATTTATATTTTAAAGTCGTATATTTATTAGAATGGAGTAGTGAAATGAATCAAAATGCTGTTGTAAAAATAACGTCAGTTGAACTGAATTTCATTATATGTGGTAGAAACAAATTTGGTTTTTCTTGTATGTTCACACACAAACATATATATTTGAAATACGCACATCGAAATTCTAACAACATATGGAAAAACAGTGATTTGAAAAATTACTGGACTAGATTAAAGATGAGAAATATAGAAAAATCTGTAACAGAAAATTGTTCAATAATAAATACGTATCTCTTTTGCAAATATTTAGAATTTGCAAATATTGACTGCCATTTTCTCTTAAACTGGTCCTCATTAACACTTCAGTATACTCTAATCATTCACCTCGCGTTCTCGCATAAATCAATAGGTGATATGGCTTCTAGAGCTGAATCCCAGTTTCATTCAGGTTTTAGAGATCTTGTGATATTGCTCTGATTGAGTAATTTGCTGGGTTATGGTGCATTAGGGCAGTGATTCGCAATCAATGGTCCGCGGCATTTTTGTGTGCCTCCAAATTTTAGAAATGTGTATTGTTAAAATTATAATGCTTTTTTATAACCAACAAAGTTTATCTAAATTAAAGAAAAGTAGACTGTAAAAGGAAACTTACAGTCTACTTTATACTTTTACAGTTAAATACTATATTTTTACAGTTAACTGTTTATCTTCGATAACTGGCCTTTCATGAAATATTTGTCCCATGTGAAGAAATTTCAAATGTTCGCAAAGAACTCCCATCTCTACCCCTTATTTAGCTGAAGAAATTATATTACCAACTAGCCCCAAAACTGTAAAAATAATTATTGATAAATCAGTGGATATTGATATTTGTAAAATACCACTTTTTAATGACAATCTATAGCAGAATCAGAGATTGTCGCAAAATATTGTAAAAACTTTTGCAAAATCCAATTTTGGTTCACAAATTGATGTATCAACAGGTATTACGAAAATGCTCAATAGAATTGGTTCGAATTATATATATATATTAACGAAAATGATATAATTAATCAATTTTTATGTTGTCGTGAGTTACCTAATTTTACAGCTAGTAAACTATTTTTTATATTGTTGGTTCATATTTAGAAAAATTTAAGTTTCGTGGAATTCATGTTTTGGTATTTGCACAGATGGTGATCTGGGTATCGGATTTGTAGTACATGTTAAAGAACTGAAAGATTATATATTAGTTACCCATTGTGTGTGTTTTTTGCATCTGAAGTTCTTATTACAAAATATTTGCTATCAGAATTAAAAATAGTTCTGCAAAAATGTGTTGAATTGGGGAGGAGGTAATTATATAAAATCAAAACCATTAAAATGTCTATTATTTAGTAATTTATGCCAAGTAATGGAAAATAAATTATGAATCCTTGTTACTGCACACGGAAGTAAGATGGTTGTCTAGAGGAAAAGTCTTCTCGTATGTTAGAATTAAATGGTGAGATGAAATTGTTTTTTTTAAATTGTTATAAAAATTATTAGTTTGTTTATTTGTTGGAAGATGAAATACGGTATGGTAAACAAGCTTATTAATTATTTTTGTTATTTTTAATAACACAAATTCAAGTATGAAAGGAAATATATTGAACTCAACAGATAAACTGGTGGGATTCCAAGAGCAAATAACGTTATGGAATAATAAAGCTTAGGAAGGCAATCTGGAAATATTTGAGCCAGTCCCAAAAGATTTTTAGAATATGCATAAAATTATTATTGACCATTTGACAACATTGGAGGAGAAAATAGAATTATTCTTTATTTCCAAATTTAGTTATAAAAAATTGATTGCGTTCGTAATTCCCCTCGGGGTTTACTTTCTTTAAGAAAACACGGTTGTCACAATCCCGAGGTACCAGAGTCTGTACTCTTCTTACTTTTCTTGCCTTCTCTCTTTCAACTTTTCCTTCATCTCCCTCATTGTGGTTGCCCCTTATGAGGTTGAAGGCTCCCCTTGAGTAGCTGTCGCCGCTCTGATGCAATTCGCTTCTCTTGGGAACTAAATCACCCACGTGTTTGCCGTGCGTTGAGATCCGTGTCCTTGGAAAGGTGGGTCCTGGTAATTGAGGCCCCCAGAGACTAGTACATTACTTTGGTTTCTGTTTCAGGTAAAAGGGAGGTGTGTTGTGAACCTCAGCACATCAGTCGGCTTTATGGATCAAGCGATCAGTCCATCTACTGGGTGACTCATTAAGGGTGGAGACTACGTCAGGGATGTACTGTGAGCGTATAGGGCCTGGCTAGCATTGATGCAGTTGACTTCCATCCCCTTGTAGGAGTCCGTTGTGGGTTATGCCGTTTGGTCCCCGAAATTTATTTGAACCTCTATGGATAAAAAACTTCTTCCTCACCCGCGGGAGCAACAAATGATTACATGTCAGGCAAAAGTTTTTATTGTCAAAAAATTAAAGGTTCTTTTGAATCTGTTTCCTCTTTTCTCATTAAAAAAGGTATTACTTCGAATCTCGGGGTAAAGTAAAATCCATTAAAAAGCTTAGATCTGATGTTTTGTTGATAGAAACTGCATTCGAAAAACAGTCTATCCTGATGCAAAGCATGAAGATAATTGCTGACATAGCTACATCGTCGAATCTCACAGAAATTTAAATTTCTCACGAGGTGTTATATCTGCAGAGGACTTGTTTCATAAGCCAACAGATGAAATATTTAGAAAACCTGCAAAGCGAAAAATTCAGTGCTGTCAAACGAATTACAATCAAGAAAGATGTCATTGTCCTGAACACAAAGCATCTCATTTTGACTTTCGCGACATCAGATTTTCCACAATATATTAAATCTGCTTATATGAGGTATTCTGTTCGGCTTTTTATCCCAAGTCCTCTAAGATGTTTCCAGTGTCAATGGTTTGAGCATTCTTAAATAGCTTGCAGAAGTAAACTCACTTTCGTCCGTTGTTCTGACGTTGGCCATGACAATCTTACCCGTGATACTAAAGAAGTTTGGTGATCACACTTCTTAATTTCGAACTTGTCCTGTTAAGCAAATGGAAAAAGAAATTACCACGCTTAAAATTAAAAAATAATATATCGGATCCATCTGCTTGACGAGAAGTCACTCGTTTCATGTAGCACTCAAACAGAAGGAAGTTCATGCCCTTAAGTTTGTTTAAACCCACAGGTTAAGAAAATAAGCAAGTCTTAACTGTTTTTACCAAAATGTCTGCCAAATCAAAATCCTTGAAAGCTAGGATATTAATATATTCCAAGGAAGGCTATCAAATGTCTTCGTTAACTTCAAAGAAATCCCTTCTTGCTTTGGATGCAAACACTGTTAAATTCCATCCCTCAAATAATGATTTCAATTTTGAAGATTCGTCTGAGATGACTTTGAGTAACAGTAATAACGGTTAGTTTATATTCCAGTTAGAAATATCTCCACTTCACTTAACACTCATCTATAGCTACTTGAGCTCTGGTTAAAAAAAATGGAAAAATTTAACCAATGAAAACAAAAGCACTGCAATAATATTTGTTGGCGCAAGCGTAGAAACCCGAAGCGCCCTCTATGTTGACGAGACTATTCCCCCTCTGACCACTGGAGAGAATAGAGCTTGACTGACTGTCAGCTTATTACTTATACACTTACTTGTTATTTGCTACTTTTACTTGTTATTGTTTTATATATTTAATAAAGTTAATAAAAATCTACACGGAATCCGTCATATACTTTAAACTACTTACAACACTAGAAACGTTTTGAATTTATGGACTAACATAAATTTTGGATTAGGAGGAAATCGCACCATAGATATATTGTTACGACAAAAAAACTTCGCTCAAAGAAAGAATCACTCCAATGGAAAATGAAATTAAAACAGACAACCTTTCTAAAACTGAAGTGGAAGTGAAACTAAAAACATTGGACTAGCCACAAAATAAATTGGAAACCTTTTGTGATAAATTTTTGGAATTTGAAAAAGTAACATCGAAAGATTTTGAAGTTGAACTAAATGATATTGAAGGACGATTTGAAAAAATTGAGGTAAGCCTCAGAAAATTACTTATTTCACAAAAGGAAAGTACTATAAATTCTTATGAAAATAATTCAAATACTGCTTCTAATGACCTTGTTATAATGAAACCTCAAGTACCCCCTTTAGTTCTTCCCGTTTTTAACGGACATTGTGAAGAATTCTCTACCTTTAAAAATTGGTTTGATGATTTAATAACAAATTTTGAGAATTTGTTAATGAATCTTTAACAAATTCTCAAAAATTATAGTATAAGATCCGCGTTAAAAGGAGATGCTAAACTATTAGAAAGTATATCTGAAACCTTTGAATCTCTAAGGGCAGCTCTAACAGAAAGATATGAAAATAAACGTTTGATTGTGGATTTTCATGTTCATTCAATCATGAACATACAGTGGGTAAAAAAAGTGTGATTTTTGGACTGAATGCAAGTCCATTTTTACTTTCTGCTACAATAAAACACCATATTATGCAGTTTACTGAAAAACATCCTGAGACAGTTCAACTACTTGACAAATGCTTCTACATAGACTATTCAATTGCTTGTGGAGATAACATTGAAGAAACTTTAAATTTCTCTCGTCAAGTAAAAGAAATCATGGGAGTTGCTAAAATGTCACTCAGGAAATGGTTTTCCAACAACAAAGAACTATATGAACATTGGAAAAGAGAACATTTTGATCTACATCTATTAATTTCAACAGATTATATGACAACTGACTCTACCAGAGTGCTCGGAATAGACTGGAATTTTGTATTCGTCACATTTTCCATATTTTCCAAATATGAACATCTCGGATAAACCAACCAAACGAATTATCCTGAAAACTTTTGGAAAAATCTTCGATCCCCTTGGACTTATTACTCCTTTCACCATTCATGCAAAATGCTTTGATGGCAACTGAACTTGCAGACACTATGGCAACTGAAGCTACCATGGAATAATGCCTTACCAGCCGAGGTTAAAAGACTATGGTTGCAGTGGCTCTCTGAGATTCCTCATCTGAAACAGATTCAAGTTCCAAGACTGGTCCTGGATACTCATGAAGACTGTGTTGATGTTACCGAAATTCATGCTTTCTACGATGCCAGCCAAAAGGCGTATGAAGTTGCAGTCTACCTGACGATAAAGGCACAAGACAACATATCCGTGAACCTGATAACATCGAAATGCAGAGTTGCTCCAATCGGAAAGGTAATCCTTCCCAGATTAGAGATCTTAGGAGCTTTATTAGCAGCTCGCCTAAAGAGTAAAATTAAGACTTTAATTGACTCTAAACAAAACAAAAAAAATTTTTTTTTTCTTTGGATGGATTCAAAAATTGTTTTGTACTGGATTAAGGGATCTGTCAAACGCTGGAAAACTGTTTCAAAATAGAGTAAATGAAATCTTAACTATTACAGATCCTTGCTCATGGTATCACTGCCCGGGCAAGAAAAATCCTGCAGATTGTCTTTCACGAGGTTGTAACATTGAAATTTTATTAAATAATTCTTTATGGTGGAATGGTCCAGAATTTTTAAAATCAACTAATAATATAAAAATTGATGAAATACCTTTTGTAAATGAAGATTATGTTACTGAACTTAAGAATCTCAATAATGTTAACTTAAACTTAGCTCAAAAAAATCACGTAACAATTTTTTCTTATATGTTAACTGTTAGTAATTATTTTACAATTTTACGTGTTCTTAGTTTTGTTCTTAGATTTATCGAGAATAGTAAATATCCAAGTAAATTTACAGGTTTCTTAAAATCTAAGGAAATCAAAACAGCAGAATTATATCTTATAAGAAATGTACAAAACTCAGAGTTTGCTTTAGAATTCGATTCCTTGAAAAAGACTGGTATGGTATCCACAAAAGCAAATGTGCTTCCTTACATCCCTTCATAGATGATCAGTGTTTACTTAGAATTGGAGGTCGTTTACGACATTCAAATGTAGCTTACTCAAGTAAGTATCCCTTATTGCTACCTTCTAAACATAAATTAACATCTTCAATTATTGAATATTATCATAAAAAATGCTTACATGTTAGTGCTCAGGCTCTCTTGTATCACATACGTCAAAAATAGTGACCACTAAATGGCAGAAATATATGTAGGATTATACACTACTAGCCATTAAAATTGCTACACCAAGAAGAAATGCAGATAACAAAATGATATTTATTGGACAAATATTTTATACTAAAAATAACAAGTGATTAAATTTTGAAAAAATTTGGCTGGATGGATCCTGAGAAATCAGTACCCAGAACAACCACATCTGGCAGTAATAACAGCAGTTATACGCCTGGGCATTGACTCAAACAGAGATTGGATTGCATGTACAGGTACAGATGCCCATGCAGCTTCAAAACGATGCCACAGTTCATCAATCGTAGTGACTGGCGTTTGGTGACGAGCCATTCGCTCGGTAACCATTGACCAGACGTTTTCTATTGTTGAAAGATCTGGAGAACGTGCTGGCCAGGGCAACAGCCGAACATATTCCGCATCAAGGAAGGTCCGTACAATACCGGCAACATGCGGTCGGGCATTATCCTGCTGAAACGTAGGGTTTCGCAGGGCTCGAATAAAGGGTAGATCCACGGGTCGTAACACACCAGAAATGTAACGTGCACTGTTCAAAGCACCGTCAATGCGAACAAGAGGTGACCGAGACGGGTATCCAATGGCACCCCATACCATCACGCCAGATGATGGGCCAGTATGACGATGGCGAATGCACGCTTCCAGTGTGCGTTCATCACGATGCCGCCAAACACGGATGCGATCATCATGATGCTGTACAAAGAACCTGGATTCATCTGAAAAGATGACGTCTCACCATTCGTGCACCCAGGTTCGTCGTTGATCACACCATTTAAGGTGCTCTTGTCTATGACGCAGCGTCAAGGGAAGCCACAGCCATGGTCTCCGAGATGAGAGTCCATGCTGCTGCAAACGTCATCGAACTGTTCGTGTAGACACTTGTTGTCTTCCAAACAACCCCGTTTCTTTACTCACGGCTCGTGACGTAGTTGCACGATCCATTACGGCCATGCGGATAATATGCCTGTCTTCTCGGCTGCTAGGGATAGGAGGCTGTTGAGATACGGTATGGCGTTCCGTATTACCCTCCTGAACCCATCGATTCCATATTCTGCTAACAGTCATTGGATCTCAACCGACGCGAACAGCAATACTGCGATAAGATGAACCGCAATCCCGGTACGCTACAATTCGACCTTTATCAAAGTCAGAAACGTGCTGGTACGCATTTCTCCTTCTTACACGAGGCATCACAACAACTTTTCACCAGGCAACAACATTCAAATGCAATTTGTGTATGAGGAACCGGCTGAACAATTTCCTCATTTAAACACAATGTAGGTGTCGCTACTGGTGCCTGCTTTGTCTGAATGCGCTGAAAAGCTAATCATTTGCATATAACAGCACCTTCTTTCTTTCGTATAAATTTCACGTCTGTAGCATGTCGCCTTCTTGGTGTAGCAATTTTAATGGCCAGTAGTGTAGTACACAAATGTATTGTATGTGTTAAATGCAATCCTAAACCAACTGAGCAATCGATGGGGGATTTACCTGCTGAAAGAATTAAACCAGACTATCCCTTTAATGCAGTTGGAATCCATATGTGTGGATCCTTTTGTATTAAAAATAAATGTCAAAGAAAAGAGCCATTACATAAAATTTATATTTCCATCTTTGTCTGCTAAGTTACTTAGGCATCACATTTGGAAATAGTCACAGATCTGACATCAGAATCAATGATTTCTTGTTTAAAACGCTTTATTACTCGCAGAAGAAAATGCTCTCGAATCATTTCGGACAATGCTTCTAATTTCGTTGGAGCAAATAAAGAAATTAAAATATAGTATAGGCTATTTGAGGCACACGAAAGCGTTAACAAATATTTATGTGAAGAAGGAATTGAATGGAAGCAAATTCTACCGAGAGCTCCTAATTATCGAGGTCTATGGGAAGGGGTTGTAAAAAGTTTCAAATATCATTTTAAGAGGGTGGCAAGTAAAGCTACCATACCTCTGAAGAATTACTTACAATTATGGTACAGGTAGAAGGAATGCTGAACTCAAATCCTTTGACTCCCCTTTCTTCAGATATCGATGAAGTAGGTGTACTGACACCAGCTCATTTTCTTATTGGTCGACCTATTACCGCATTAGTTGAGCCAATTTATTTAAATACAAATGAAACCCATCTATAAATAGATGGGAAAGAACTGTAAAGGCAACGCAATCAATTTGGAAACACTGGAGTCTTTATTATTTAAATAATTTGCAACAACGAAATAAACGGATTTTTGAAAAGGGAAATATTAAATTAGGACATATGGTTGTAGTTAAAGAAGAGAATATTCCAATAAGTAAATGGTATATGGGTAGAATAGTTAAAATATATCCTGGAAAGAGTGGTAAAGTAAGGGTAGTTGATGTGAAAATGCAATCCGGTATTTTTAAAAGAAGTGTTTCCAAACTGTGCCCATTACCTATTGATACATAAAATTGTAAAATTTGGGTAACCTTTTTCAAATATTTTATAAAATTGTTTATTAAAATTGATAGCTTTACAGATTAGTATGTTAACAATATTCTCATGAAAATGTTTTTGTTCGTTCTTTTATGTACTATGCTTCTCAAAAGGTATATTATTATATACATCTTGTGTATAGAACTGCTTGCAAGGCAAGGTGGGGTGGTATGTTGGCGAAAGCGTAGAGACCCGAAGAGCCCTCTATGCTGACGAGACTATTCCGCCTCTGACCACTGGGGAGAAAAGAGCTTGATTGACTGCCAGCTTATTACTTATATTACTTATACATTTACTTATTATTTGCTACTTTTACTTGTTATTGTTTTATATATAATAAAGTTAATAGAAATCAACGCAAGGTCCGTCATATACTTTAATTATTTACAAGAACAGAAACGTGTTTTCTTTTTTTTAAATTTAGATTTTTACGACCTTAAGTAGGCATAATGTTTCAGAATATCAATAAAACAAAATGAGTTCCAAAATTATTTTATAAGAATTTACAGTACTTTCATTTTGTGAAATATGTAACTTTCTGAGGCTTACCTCAATTTTTTCAAGTCGCCCTTCAATATCATTTAGTTCAACTTCAAAATCTTTCAACCTTACTTCTTCAAGTTCCAAAAATTTATCATGTAAGGTTTCCAATTTATTCTGTAGCGAGTCCAATGTTTTTAGTTTCACTTCCACTTCAGTTTTAGAAAGGTTGTCTGTTTTAATTTCATTTTCCATTGGAGTGATTCTTGCTTTGAGCGAAGTTTTTTTGTCGTAACAATATATCTATAGTGCGGTTTCCTCCTAATCCAAAATTTATTCATCATTATATTCATGTGAAAATGTTATATATATAAGTAAAGTAAAGATATATTCATGTGAAAAAGTTAAAATTAATAATACTCCCATTCCATGGTCTCCTACTTGCAAATATTTAGGAATCACTCTTGACACAGAACAAACGTGGAATTCACACTTAAAAAACATGAAAACTAAGTTCAAACAAGTTCCAGCTGCACTCAACCCCCTATTAAATTATAAATCTGAACTCTCTGCAGATAACAAAGTGCTCATATACAAAGCATATTTACGACCACTTTTCTCCTATGCCCCACTCCTCTGGGGCTACACCCATGACAGTAAATTGAGATCCCTTGAGACCCTTTAAAATAAATCATTAGGACTAGCTGTTAAGGCGCCCTGGTACTTTAGAAATGAAAGAATCAGAAAAGAACTAAAAATCCCGGAAAAAATATTAGAAAAAATATTAAATCCCGGAAATTAATAAAAGAATATTTTTAGAAAATTATGTTTAACATGTATAAAAATAGTTATTTAACTAAAAACGAATCAATAACAGAACTTCCGCCCTACAACGACCTTAACACCCAGAATCGGTACCGTCCCCGTCTACTATTTCGATATTGCCCAAAGTTTCCTCACCAACCACCATAGATTAATTGGCATAAGCAATTTGTCCATATGATAATCCGGATATTTAAATTTTAATATAAAATAAAAAATATATAAATAAAAAAATAAAAATAAATATGTTTTATTATATATATACATAAAATAAAGATATATATGTGTTTGTATATGTTTCTAGTATTCTAGTTTATTTCTTAAATATTTTCTTTATTCTTGTTAATTCAGTCATTTGTATTTGAATGATCATTTCTTGTTCTATTTTTCTTGTATTGTTTACAATTGCTTATGTCACTGAAAATAAATAAAATAATATTAATCTCTCTCTCTTAACTATTTGTTTAATTCTAACTTAATTATGCATTTTCTAAATAAAAATAATCTTTTAATAATTCTTAATACTTAAATAAAAAATTTTTTTTCGTTAATCTGCGCTTTAGGTCCCCTACTCTGCCAATTTGGCGATAAATGCACCAAGCGTGGTAAACCAGACGTTTTTATACCTAATGAGCTCTTTATGGCAACCTCCGAAGGAATTAATTTGCGCTTTTTCGCGCATGCTCATTAATTGGTTTTTTTCTTTTAGCATTTTCATTGGTCGTTAATTAGTTTCAGTTTGAAAAATCGGTCATTTTCATTGGTTGCTAATTAGTTTAAAACCGTTAAAAATCGTATTCCATTATCGCCATGGCAACAGCGTTTATGAAAACCCGCCAAGTATGGGACCCACAGCACACTTTCGCCAAGTTGGCAGAGTAGGGGACCTAAAGCGCATTTTCACCATTTTTTCACTCTTAAGCCCCGCCCCTTAAATCCTTACACTCTCTAAGCCAATCAGATAAAAGTTATAGTTCACCATTTCTCTTACAGCCAGAACATGAGGGTAGAGGCTCAGCAGAACCAGGTACCTGGAAGTCCAGCCTCCAGGCATCCACTTGCATATTCCATTTATGACTTCCTTTGTTTCATGGAATCGTAGTTTCCCGCCTCAAGTTGATGATGTCAAATCCCTCATCTACTACAATCCTACATGTGTGGCTCTCCATTAAACACTCCTGAAGCCCACTATTGGCTCTAAACTACTTGGATTTCAATGTTACAGACATGATTATGATAGTAATGCCACTGCAAGTGGTGGAGTTTCTATATTCACTTCCAACAGATCCCTAGCACAGCAAATCAGCTGCGCCCTACAGTGCAGGCTGTGACTGTCAAAATTTATACCACATATCTAATCACAGTCTGTGGCCTTTATTTACCACCAAATGACATCATTGAAACTGCGGAACTAAATGACTTAGTTGATCAAATCCCAGCTCCATTTTTACTGCTCGGTGATTTTAACTGCCATAGTCCTTTGTGGGATAGTGATGATATGAATTCTCGCGGTCGTCAGATAGAGCAGTTCATTTCTGATGAATCTCTCTGTCTGCTAAATATCGAGAAAACTTATTTCCACGAACCTACATGGACATTTCACTCTCTTGACTTAGCTATTTGTTCTCCGCCACTTCTGCCATTACTAAATTTTGTGGTAGGAAATGATCTTTTAAACAATGATCATTTCCCTCTTATCGTGACACAGACTGGGGGTTATAATGTGTTCCATAGGACACCTAATTAAATGTACAGTCGAGCCGATTGGATTATTTTCATGCAATTGGCTATGATTGCGGAAACAAGAGCTAAGAATGATGCAATTGATGCCGTTAAATATGTCGCTGACACGATAATCCAAGCTGTGGATGTTGCTATTCCTAAAAGTTATTCTATTCCACGTAAGCTTATGAAACCATGGTGGAATGAAGAGTGCCGACTATCTTATAAGAAACAAAGGAAGTAATTGAATATTTTCCGAAGACCCACTACGGAGAACCTTATTGCTTTTAAAAAAGCTAAAACTCAAGTTCGTAGAGTAAGACACCAGAGCCAAAGAGAAACTTTGATTTATTATGTGTCTTCAATTAGCTCATCAACATTCAGCAAATAGTTGTGGAAGAAAGTGAAAGTATCCAATGGTATTTATCAGGATTATTCCATTCCTGTTTTAAAAACTGGAGCTACTGTGCATTCCTCAACGGTGGATATTTCCAATGTCATCAGAAAAACCTTTGCTAGTGTGTCCAGCTCTGATTCATATAGTTCTACTTTTAAAAGGTATAAAAGAATAGCTAAACGGACCTCTCTAAGATTTTTCGATCGAAGTAATCTACCGTACAATCGTGCTTTTGGATTGTCAGAATTGAAGATTGCCTTATGTCAGGCACACGACACCAGTCCCGGACCTGATGGAATTTCTTATTAAATGCTCCGTCCTTTACATCCAGATTCATTATTAAACATAGTTTTATTGTTTAATAGAATCTAGACGGAGCCTGCTTATCTCAGTGCATGGCGAGAAGCAATAGTCATTCCCATTTTGAAACCGATCAAAGATTCCTCTGACCCTATGAGTTATCGTCCAATAGCTCTTACGAGTTGTCTATGCAAAAATGTTGAGTGTATGGTCAATACTTGACTCATCTATGTTTTAGAGAAAAATAATTGCATCTCTACTCATCAAAGTGGCTTTCGAAAAGGTCGATCCACTATCGATAATATAATAGATCTGGAATCCCACATTTGAAATGCTTTTGTAAGGAGAAACCATCTTGTTGCAATCTTCTTCGATATTGAGAAAGCATATGATCGTACGTGATGTTATGTCATTCTCCGTACTATGTATCATGTTGGCTTTAAGGGTAATCTTCCTATACAGAATTTTTTAGCTCTCCGTTTTTTCAGAGTACGTATTGGAACTACACTTTCCAATACTTTTACACAAGCTGAAGGTGTCCCTGAAGGGGGCGTTTTAAGCGTAACCGTTTTTAAACTTTATATGAGCAACATACTTCATTATTTGCCACCTTTTGTTCATAGTAATTTATATATTGATGACTTGCAAATTTCATATTCAGGATCCAACATGAATGTAATTGAAAGAGAATAGCAAACAACTGTAAATAATCTCTCTGCTTGGTGTGCACAAAATGACCTTAGCCTTTCTCCGAGTAACAGTTGTGTTCATTTCTGCCGGAAAACTAGTTTTCATCATGATCCTGTGCTTCACATAAACGGTATACCTATCTCTGTGGTCAATGAGATAAAATTTTTTCGGGTGATATTCGACAAAAAATTAACTTTCCTTGCACATATATTTCATCTGCGGAAGAAGTGTCAACGATTGCTCAATATCCTCAAGGTGATTTCAAATATATCTTGGAGTGCAGATTGCACATCACTTCTTCGAATTTACCAGTCGATAATTCTATCTCGCTTTGATTACGGTAGCGTTGCGTATGAATCTGCTAGATCTTCTGTCTTACGCAGATTGTAAACTGTTCACCACTCTCCTTTAAGGATATGCTCTGGAGCATTTCGCACTCCACAAGTTCAGAGTCTATATGTAATCTGCCAACAATTACCATAGGGCTGGAGGCGGATGCAGCTCTCTCTGAATTCTTATTAAAATTATGTCCACACCTTATCGTAGCTTACATTCTAAGATTCCAAATGCCGCTCGATTCAAAAGAGATTATATAAAGCTAAACCATTCAGTGTTAAATCTTTTCTCACCCATATTAAATCGTATATTTTGCTCTCTGACCTATGTGATGTCCAACTTGAGCCTACAGTCTTTTTCTCAGATCTACCTTGCGTTCATCACCATCATTACTCCACTGTAATGATACAGTACTCAATGCCTTTGAAGACTATAAAAAGTAGGACACAACTCCTGTTATTTTCCATCAGCTTTAGGCCTTTCACGCTGTCAGTATGCCATGTACACTCCTGTGTACATAGATATTTCCAAAACTTCGGGACACGTTGGCGGTGGAATTTATGTTGATAATTCCTCCTTCAGTTACAGCCTTCACAAATCCTGCTCTATCTTCTCTGCTGAAACCATGGCTATATACCGTGCACTTCAGTATGTAAGTACTAAAAATGTGCATAAGTTTTGCAAATATGCTAACAATAAGAGTGTTTTAAAAGCTTTCAAAAACCATAATTTTAATTGCCATCCAATTTGTGTCCAAAATTTTTAATTTGTTTGATTCAGTCTTTCGAAATGGATTCGAGATACTGTTTTGTTGGATACCAAGCCACATAGAAATAGATTGCAATGAGAAGGCTGATGTGGATGCGAGGTCTGTATCTATTTCTATCCCGCCTTCAGTTCCATCAATAGATGTGAGAAAAGGATTCAAACATTTCATACATTCTCTTTAGCAGGAATCTTGGAATATGTAAGTCATAAACAAACTCTGTTCCATCTTTTCATTTATCATTCCATTATCTGTTTTACCTGTTTGAAGCACAAATGTCAGATTGACTCGCCTTTGTATTGGTCACACGTGTTTCACCCATAAACATTTATTCTTAAGTGATTTAAATACTTAGTATGAAACGTGTGATGAGCCATATACAGTACATCATACTTTAATTGTGTGTCCAGATTTTAACCGTTACCACTTCATATGTTTTAAGAGCAACATTTTAACATTATAAGAATTGCTAGGGGAACCACCCCATCGCAATCTCATTGCATTTTTAAAAGCCATTAATTTTATTCATTTTTATCTAAGTTTAGAAATATTTTAATCACAGGCTTTTAATTTTTATAAATATGGAAATAATTTTAAACAAAAAAAATTTATTTTCACATTTTAATGAGTTAAATGAAATAAGAATAATTTCTATCTGATGTCTGGCGTAGGTTGTCCTTACACCTTGCGCCATTAAAACCAGCTAACAAACCAACCAACCAACCAGCGTTCGTAATTTATTAGTGATAACGAAGACTTCTGTATTTGAATAGATTTTGAATGAGGAGGAAGAATTAATGTTGCTTTCTAATAAGAGATTTAACATTCAGAAGAATAAATTAATTCATTTTGAAAAAACATTTGAGATTATCTCATGATAGCCGAAATATTTAAAAAGTATTATTACAATTTTTTATATCTTATTTGTGTGAATTCAGATTTTCAATATTAATCAACATAAAAACAAAATAAAAAAGGAGATTGTTAAATGTAGAAGATGATATGAGAGAAGCATTGTTGTGTGCCACTTTAATGATCAAATATTAATGAAACTATCAAAAAACACCAGGCTTAAATTTCTTATTAAAAGTTTCTTATCGTGTAATTAATCCCTTAACTAACTTACTGTTGTTTTTGTAGTGTATATTATATATATTTTTTATTTTACAGTCAAAATTATAATCATAAATTATTCTACACCGTGTATATAGGTAAGTTAAAAAAGATGCTTTAAAACAAAAGAAATTTTAAAGTATCTTTTTTTCAATTCCATTAACCTGATTTTTGCACTTGATCTGTGACCTTATGCTCCCTTCAGTTGTGGATGAATATAAAGAAAGATGCCATACGATTATGACTTGATAAATTAAGATTCTTATAAATAAAATAGTAGATATTTGTTCGTCTACAATTTTGATACAGAGTTAATATGTAGTTATTTGCAAAATTTTTGAAACATCTGCTTCTAGCTTTGAACACATCCGATATTATATGCATATATTTCTTCTTCGGTACATATATTTCTTGCCGAACTATCTACAGATAAATCGCAAAAAACATATGCTTCGATTCATGAAGATGGTTAACTCCGAATATCAAATACCATTACAAATGATCTTTATAAACTGCTCAATTAACGTGCTTTTTACCAAGTGTAGGCCTATTTGAAGGAACATTTTTTCAGATTAAAAGGTAAATGATTAGATTCGGAATACATTGGAACAACATTATACAGGTGTTGCATGTGGGTATCTTCTTTCGAAGCTAAACCAAAATAATGGAGAGATAGTGGATGAAAAAAAAAATTAATTTTTAACAATTTTTTAATATGCTTAGGCTTTTATAGAAAGTCTTGTAGGTTAAGGTAAGTAACTAACCCACTATTTTCCATCTACGAAAAAGACATTTTCCCCCGCCAATTATTGTTGCTCGTAACTCCTTCAATTTACCAACTCTATTAAAATAAGAAATATGAAATTCTACTTTATTTTTTGAAGTAACCTTTTATGAAATTTTCTATTTTCATGTTCTCTATTATTTTAAAATTGGTTACATCGTGTTAATCCTTCATTGTACAAAATTTTCTGGAGAAGAAGCCGAGCTAGTAGCTGAATGGTTAATAATCCGAGCTTTCAGTTGAACTACCTCTAAATCTGAATTACACTTCAAGGGGGGATTCGGCGTCCACTTTAAACTGAATAATTCTGACAAATTAAATTTCGTGTACTAAAATTACTTTTAGAAAGACAAATCAAACGAAACAAATAAATCATTATACGAAACATAACTTCTTGGCCCAGTTTAGCATTTACTTTTTACCCAGTATAGTGGACAGCCTAACTGCCTAAGACTGTTGGAAGACCATTTAGTATCTACCAATTTATTGCTTTTAGAGAGAACTATAAGGGCCGTGGTGGCCTGGTTGATTAGGGCGTTGTTCTTGTTACCGGAATGTAGTGAGTTTGAATTCTGGCTTATCCGAAAATCCACCGTGTTCACTAATGTTAACTGGGGTGTGTAAAATATGTCGTGGTCGCAATGTCCTCTATGTTCTCATTACAAATTACCGTAATTAACCACCTGTGGGGGTGTTAGAAGCCGGGTCTTGGGTTTTCTCTGGCTTCCTATCTCTAAATTGGAAGACCCAGAGGTGCTGCCATCTTTGAGCCAATCGTACAATCATACTTTCACCTTCGTGGAGTGTTTTGTTCAAAAATGGAAGGCTCTCTTACTGATTTCATTTGACTAGTTGGTGACTGGCGGGCTTGGTTTCGCAAGTGTCATACGTAACAACAACAGGGGAAACTATTCTTAGACAGTGGGTCGTATTCACGTGTCTCAAGAGAAGAAGCCTGGAAGCATCTGCATCCATAGACGAAATTACAGAAGGCAGGATTACACCATCCATTTCCAGTTGGTTAACAATAGCTAATATTAAACGAAAGACTTTATATACAGAAAAACACTGTTCTGCTACTAGATGGTCATGGTTAGCGACAAAGCATTTACTTTATAATTATCAAGAAATTTAATACGACATTCGAATTGCAGTAAATGATTAAAGAGACAAGAACATACGTCTGTAAAATGTCAATAGCCTTATTAGAGGTTGAGATTTCTGGCCTTCAGATTAAGACTTCATAACCAGCTCTACTTTCCTCAGATTCTAGATAAGGTAAAATAAAAAAAAAGGGAATTGTTTTACATTCAACAATTTTTACCAGCAAAATAAAAAATAATTTGAATGAAAATGGTCTTGGACTCACTATTAACAAAACTTTTTTTCTAAGCTATGCACATCTGAGTGTTAAGTCTCAAATTTCCTGTTAGCCATTGTGAAACAACGAGAAATGATCTTGTCGCCCCAGTTTTACGCATCCACATCTGTTAGGATTGCTGTTTGAAAGTTTTCTTAGCTTCTTACAACACAATACGGGAATAACCTATTACCTATGAAAACTTTTCCAGGTAGGCTATCTTCGACTCTGTCAATCAAGACTTCATACCCTTCTGTGTTACTCATAGAAGGCTGGTAATTTCGCCAAATATCTGTGAGGAGGTGTTCAGCTAGAAAATTATCTTCATTTTAAAAAGTGAAAAACTATAATACACTACTGGCCATTAAAATTGCTACACCAAGAAGGCGACATACTACAGACGTGAAATTTATACGAAAAGAAGAAGGTGCTGTGATATGCAAATGATTAGCTTTTCTACATTGTGTTTAAATGAGGAAATTGTTCAGCCGGTTCCTAATACACAAATTGCATTTGAACGTTGTTGTCTGGTGAAAAGTTGTTGTGATGCCTCGTGTAAGAAGGAGAAGCGTACCAGCCCGTTTCTGACATTGATAAAGGTCGAATTGTAGCGTACCGGGATTGCGATTTATCTTATTGCAGTATTGCTGTTCGCGTCTGTCGAGATCCAATGACTGTTAGCAGAATATGGAATCGATGGGTTCATGACGGTAATACGCCATGCGGGAACGCCATCCGGGATCTCAACGGCCACCTATCACTAGCAGCCGAGAAGACAGGCATATTATCCGCATGGCCGTAATGGATCGTGCAAGTCGTGAGTCAAGAAACGGGGTCGTTTGGAAGACAGCAGGTGTCTGCACGAACAGTTTGAGGACGTTTGCAGCAGCATGGACTCTCAGCTCGGAGACCATGGCTGCGGCTTCCCTTGACGCTGCGTCATAGACAAGAGCGGCTTCAATGGTGTGATCAACGACGAACCTGGGAGCGCGAATGGCGAGACGTCATCTTTTCAGATGAATCCAGGTTCTGTGTACATCATCATGATGGTCGCATCCGTGTTTGTCGGCATCGTGGTAAACGCACAATGGCAGCGTGCATTCGTCATCGTCATACTGGGCCATCACCTGGAGTGATGGTATGGGGTGCCATTGGATACACGTCTCGGTCACCTCTTTTTCGCATTGACGTTGCTTTGAACAGTGCACGTTACATTTCTGGTGTGTTACGACCCGTGGCTCTACCCTTTATTCGAGCCCTGCGAAACCCTACGTTTTAGGAGGATAATGCCCGACTGCATGTTGCCGGTATTGTCGGACCTTCCTTGACACGGAACATGTCCGGCTGTTGCCCTGGCCAGCACGTTCTCCAGATCTTTCACCAATAGAAAACGTCTGGTCAATGGTTGCCGAGCGACTGACTCGCCAACAAACGCCAGTCACTACGGTTGATGAACTGTGGCATCGTGTTGAAGCTGCATGGGCATCTGTACCTGTACATGCAATCCAATCTCTGTTTGACTCAATGCCCAGGCGTATAACTGCTGTTAATACTGCCAGAGGTGGTTGTTCTGGGTACTGATTTCTCAGGATCCATCCAGCCAAATTTTTTCAAAATTTAATCACTCGTTATTTCTAGTATAATATATTTGTCCAATAAATATCATTTAGTTATCTGTATTTCTTCTTGGTGTAGCAATTTTAATGGCCAGTAGTGTAACTTTAT
Organism: Latrodectus geometricus; assembly: GCA_026290005.1. NCBI lineage: Eukaryota > Metazoa > Arthropoda > Arachnida > Araneae > Theridiidae > Latrodectus > Latrodectus geometricus. The sequence continues at coordinate 436,700 of JAPDSC010130838.1, read as the reverse complement.
TGAATAAAAAGATGATTTGGTCTACTACGCACGAGTGCTTATTTGAAGAAGAACTTACTACTTAGGGTGGATCAAAATCACTATATGTATTTATACTGGAAGTGCAAGTCAAAAACAAAATCGTAGGTTCAACTATCACCTTGATTCAGATAGTCTGAAGTTCTTCAAAAAAACTTACGTTGTAGCCATGAAAATATTGGACTGCCTTATATGTAAAATTTAAAAATATTCTTTTATTAGTCTGTACATATATACAGACTCTC
>JAPDSC010130838.1:386103-422765 GCA_026290005.1 Latrodectus geometricus | reverse complement strand
CACACACACACACACACACACACACACACACACACACACACACACACACACACACACACAAAGATATTAATCAATTAAGATATTAATCCCAATCATTATTTGAAAATTATATTTACATCATATCTTTTTCTTACAAATTGATAAAATCATTATTTTTTTCCAAGTTAATTGGAACACAATCATTTTCATACAAAATCCTTGATATCATCTAACAATAAAATAAATGCCAAATTATCCACAAACATTAGACGTAAGACTTTGGAGGGGTAACATATTCCATTGGACAATCTGAAATGACTTAATAAATCTTAAAGTGATTTAATCCATAAGCTTCAGGTAATCCAAAGAAATCAAAATTTCGATTGTCCATTTATTTTCAATATAGATAGCTAACCAATGTGTTCCTATCTCGCCATGTTTGCCAGTGTTAAAGGAAAATATTGAATCATGAGAATTTTTAGGGAAAAACTCCAATGAGAGAGAGAGAAACATCTTTGATCATGTAAATCATGGGAGAGTATTCGATGAATCTGTTGAGAGTTCATTAGTTTCCAAATTATAAAGAATATTTCTAGCTTTGTTGATTTCGATCCAGTTTTCAAATTCATCCTAAACTAATTAAGAAAAAGTTTGGAGTTGAGGTACACTAAATTTAGTTTCCAGTCTTAAGTTGCTATGACGAACCAAATTCAAATGTCTTCATTCACAAAGGTCAAGCGATAAATTAAAACGAAACAAAGCGTTTCCTCCTGAGAATTCTGATCTAGTAAGAAATAACCCCCGATCTTCAGCATTCAAAAATAAGTTTTGATAGGCTCGTATAAAATGATTGAGTTCTTAATAAGGTTGTAAAGGAGTAGTAGGTATAAATTGTCCATCCACATACACGGCGATGAAATTAATATTGCAATGTTTAGATTCAAACAGTGATTTTTTTATAGTCATCATTAAAGACGTCACTATCGCCACAAGAAACCACAATTCGAGGCATTGGTCCTATAATTATGGTATCTTGAACAAAAGACATTTTTTCTGACGGAAATGAATAGGCCTCACAAAGTACTCGTTATATAAGATATTTATCTGTTTTTTCACTACGCTTTTGGCATGTCCAAGTACAACATACAGACTAACTCGAACTTTTCTGGCAAATATGGAGGGGGGGGGTTGACAATTATTTTGAAATTTCAATCTCTGAACAAACAAAATTCAGATTTACTAAGAATTAATTTAAGTTTGATATCCACAATGTTCAATAAAAGTTTTTCTTGATGGAACATTCCAAATTGTAGCCTTCCAATCACATCAACAGAAGCTCTAAGTTGAAAGAGATCCGCTCTTTTGTTCAATCCTTTGTTAGGTTCTTTATCTTCTGTATCAAATACGATCATACTTCCAGCAGCATCTTTAAAAAAGAGTTCTGTGGAAATTTGGGAAATCTTCTATTCATATCCATGATTCAATAAAGACTTTTTCATAGCTCTGAATGAATACGTGTTATTATTTGATGAAACGAGTCTTTCATTTAAACTAAAATCTATTTGAGACCACAGGAATGTGGAAATTGATTGACAGGGCCCACTTTATTTTCAGCCGTAAGGGGTTTCCCGTTACTTTTTAAAATTTCTACTTTTACCAGCAAATGAGTTGGATAGAGATCAAGATTATCATCACTACTTCTGAAATATTAAATTCCACAGCACCTCTATCCTATACATTATCCAGTGGGTGAAATTTGACCCACTGACATCTTTCAATAACAGTTTATGTAGGAGGTAACGTAAATAATTCAATTTCGGATTCAACACAATCCAGAGAATCTTTAAGGATAAAAGTCATTTTTTTAAGGATAAAAAATATCACGTCCTTTCAATTTCTTGACTTAGGAAGAAATTAACCCTTTGTAAGTTTTGCTCTTCCTTTTACGGGTACCATGACTGATCAACTCATCTGTTATCTGAAAAGTTTTTCTGGCTACTACCTTTCCTCTCTCTTTAACTCTTGATTAGAGAGATAATTTAACGCTTTTACTGACCAACACGTTATTAGCTTGAGTACAAGTACGCAGTGTTTCTTTTCCAACAGCTTTGGCGTCAGTTACTAAAAATGGCATCGCACTATGAAATAGTTTCGCAGAAAATCCACCGATTCCGTGCTCTCTTTGTAAAACTGAAACTCAATAGATAGATCATTTCCTGTTTGCTTGATGTAATATATTCAAATGTTTTTGTACAATACTTATAAAGGATTAACATTTCCCCAATATCTCTTGGTTTATTTACACCAGCAAAATGAAATCTGTTAGTAGAAAATAAAGTCTTTTACAGCATTTGCCTCAGACGAAAATGGCACAATGAATACCATTCCTCATTTGAAGTGTACCAAATCTACAGTATGAAGTCTAATGGTAACTTGTATAGTTTGAAAATGTTAACGGATGACAGGTAAGTTTATGGGTCTAAGAAAATGAGCATTGAAAATCTCTCCATCATTTCCTTCCACAGTGACGATTTTTAAAAATGGGGGGGGGGGCTTTAACATTTCCCACGATTTGTGCCTCTACTATATCACAGTACATATGCATGGCATGAAAAGAGACTTTCGGATCAATCACAATAAACTTAGTCAAATTCTTTGATATTCTACTTAGTCAAATCTCTTTGATATTAAATCACATCAGTTCAGCCATGTCCTCGTTAAGAATAAATTTAGCTTAGCCTGCTGTTTTAAGTTTGTCACTGAATAGTAATGAAATTCCATTTTATTTTGATATGAATCTATTCTAATGGCCTTTAAGATAGTTTTGAGCTCTTTTTCTACTGGATAATAACCCGAGTCTTTAACGTTTTGAAGTTATTTCTTGTAAAAAAGTACCTTCGATCACATCTCTAGCTAAGTCTTTGAGTTTGTATAGATTGGCTTTCTGTGCAAAATTTTATGGAAAGTGAATATTTCTGTTTTGTCCAATTCTTCTCATATCCTTTCTCAAAACGCATCTTTTCTTTACTAATACAAATTGTAACATATACTTTGAAATCTAATTTTGGTAATTTTAGATTTAAAAGTGAATTACCGTACAGTGTTTACTAAACCTTGGCTTCATTACCTATATTTACGACGCTGGGTGCATTTGAATGCTACGATGTCAGGTATGATTGTAACTATGCACCAGTTTATCAATGATATTAATACAACGTTTGGTGTTCTTTTCAGTAAAATATTTCTACATTTTCACTTTAAGAGCCCAACAAAAACATTTCACAATGAAGAACTTGAGTTATGTGTAAAAAAAGTACTATTTTTCTTCAAAAGTTTTGAGAATGTTTATTTTACAGTTCTTATCAATCTTCACTTTGTAACTTTTCTGGAGATATATCTAAAAAGATTTTTCAATCTATAATCTCTGATTTTTTATTCTTCAGTGGTATGGCCCATGCATATTTAGAAAAAATGTCAATGTATATAAGCAAGTATTTATAATCATCGTTGTAGCTTGTTAGACACGAAATCACCTACTATGACACAATTTCTGCTGAAATTGTGTCTTAAGGGTTTGTGTAACGTATACTAATACTTCGTTCACAATCATTTCTTAATATCTCCAGATTTGACTATCATTTAAAGCACGATATAAATCGTTAATAGCATCGAAACTACTTGAAACATGAGGATCTTTGTAAAAAGGAGCAAGATTGTTTTCAGTGATATTTATTGTGAGATGAACGAAAATAGCTATTAAATCGCCCAAATATATCTCGAGGAAATGTTATATTAAATACAGTCTCAGATAGAATATATATCACAAACATTAAAATAATATAAACGAGCAAAAAAATGACCTCCTCTTTTGACAATGCCATTCTAAATTAATGGTAATTTTTAATTCCCTGATTAAATACTTTATCACTCTAGATACTGCTGGACTAAAATTTAAATCTAAAAATCAAATACAATTTACTAAACTTTATGCAGACATCTCCTCTGAAAATATTTTCCTAAATAAAAATATAAAACATCATATTATGTAAACACTTATATAAAGTTTATTAAATAAATAGGAAAGAAATAACATAACAAGCAAATTTATTCAAGTAATAGAAGCTCATTGCACACAATATTTTCTTCTGAAACATATATTATCTCAATTTGTTTAAATAACGCTTTTACATTTAAGATATCAAAAAACTCTTGTCCAAATTCAAAGTCAAGATTAGTATGTTTATTTTTTTCAAAAAACTCCGTAGTCATTAGTTGCCAGTCCAGTTGAAATAAAGACAGTTAAAATATTCATTGCATTTCTCACCAGGAGTCTGCGTCATGTCTAGAAGGTATTTAGTTTCAAGGATTGCACACAGTTCTGAAAATTTTAAAATCACAGCATTTGCTGTGCATTTATCTAGAGAATTTCTGATTTTTTATATACGGGTATAGGTAGAATATGAGAATTAAATTTGGATTGTTTCATCTCAGGTAAAATGTATTCCGGTAAACAACATTTGATGAAGTTTTCATTCATTTGGTCTGAAATCGCTGAAATTTTGTCTCACACATTTGAAAACTGAGACCTGTTTAGCACAACATTATTGAATATGAACTGTAACTGCAAACTTTTGCGTTGGAACAACTTTTGAAACAGTAATTCATCATTAATAGTTTGCTGTGATACACATAACTTTTTATCCACGATTGTCACAATATCAGAAGAACAATTAACTCTGAATTTGCAGATTTCTTTAACCAGTAAGATTCACATGACAGGAGACATAATAGCTCCTTATTTGTTGGCTATAACCATCCTTTAGTATCTGTAATAAACTCCAAAATATTGGCATAGGTATAGTGTATGTAATGCTTCAAGCATGTAGCATAGGCGAAGTAATCTCCTTCAAAAACCATATGTTCAGCTTGGTTTGTTTTAGCAGACTTTATCTCACGTTCTGCCTTTTCATTATGAATTTTTGACCCAGAACAGCTTTATTCAGTATTCGAGGTTTTAAGTTATACAAATCTCTGGAGAAACGTTTAATTTTTTATTTTAATTTACCAAAAGTAGAAAAAATAACAGTAAGCGCATACACTGAACTAACATTTTCCGACAAAAGTACAAGTGAGTTGCAATAGTGTTACCAAACCTAGTGGCACAATTTATTTGACCAACAGAAAATTAAATTCAGTAAAAGATCTACTCAACACGTGAATGACATCACCGATCCGATCGCTGAAAACAAGATCGGGCTTGCCTTAACATACATACGCATATTTCGTCGTAAAGTCGAATGTTGTAGTTATTCACAGAAACAAAAATTTAACAATGCACGTAGAAAATAGTCCTTTCTGTAAAACTACTGCTATTCCCAGATATAAGGACTTCACACTACACGTAACATATATCAGAAAAATATTAACCAAAAGATGTTGCCATTTCTAAAAATAAAAACTTTATCGCACGTGGGATATATAAAAAAAATATTTCGTGAAAGTTGTAGCCATTCCCATGAATAGAAACTTTTACTGCTCACGGAATACATAAAAAAACTATTTTGTAAAATTTGTTGTCCTTCTTGAAAATAAAAACTTTACAAACCATGTAGAATGGATAAAAATAAATAAAGCAACTGAAACAAATTACACTGGACAATCTATTACTATGGTCTGGCTTAAAAAAATGTGTAGGTTTCAATATACTCATCAATAAGTATTAATTGTTATGTTTAAAAGTGTTCATGATTGTATTGAAAATATTGTATTTAATGGATCACATCGAAGTAATATTTTTGAAGTAAATAAATTGTAACTCAACTAGGTGACTCACCTAGATGAATCACATAAATTTTAGTTTATTATTTCCATCTTATACTGATTGAGTTAAAAAGTTCCACTGTTAACAGGATCGGATTTTGAATAGCAATCATGGGAATCTCTCTTAAATATAGAATAATAAAACTTACACTGCATTCAAACAGTTACTAATTTTAGTATTGATATAGAAGTTTCATTTTGATAAATGAATCACTCTGAAATTATGAAAATAACTATCGAAAATATTAAGCTGATATTTATGTAATTTTTTAGCTATTAGTTCCATTGAAAATGAAAAACAAACATTGAAACAGCTTGTTTTATATTTTCAACATCCTTGCAAAAATAATTCCTTTCCAAATTGTAAGAAATGGTTCACATAGAAGAATGTCAACATTTTTTGGCTAAAATCATCTGCCTCAGTAGTATAATTTAGTTAAAATATAATGCCTACTTAAAAGTATAGTTAATGATTGTTTTGAATTTCTTCATTATACACTACTGGCCATTAAAATTGCTACACCAAGAAGGCGACATGCTACAGACGTGAAATTTATATGAAAGGAAGAAGGTGCTGTGATATGCAAATGATTAGCTATTCAGCGCATTCAGATAAAGCAGGCTGCTCCAGTAGCGACAACTATATTGTGTTTAAATGAGGAAATTGTTCAGCCGGTTCCTCATACACAAATTGCATTTGAACGTTGTTGCCTGGTGAAAAGTTGTTGTGATGCCTCGTGAAAGAAGGAGAAATGCGTACCAGCACGTTTCTGACTTTGATAAAGGTCGAATTGTAGTGTACCGGGATTGCGGTTTATCTTATCGCAGTATTGCTGCTCGCGTGGGTCGATATCCAATGACTGTTAGCAGAATATAGAATCGATGGGTTAAGGACGGTAATACGGAACGCCATGCGGAATCTCAACGGCCACCTATCACTAGCAGCCGAGAAAACAGACATATTATCCACATGGCCGTAACGGATCGTGCAACCACGTCACGAGCCGTGAGTCAAGAAACGGGGTCGTTTGGAAGACAACAGGTGTCTGCACGAACAGTTCGACGATGTTTGCAGCAGCATGGACTCTCATCTCAGAGACCATGGCTGCGGCTTCCCTTGACACTGCGTCATAGACAAGAGCGCCTTCAATGGTGTGATCAACGACGAACCTTGGCGCGCGAATGGCGGGACGTCATCTTTTCAGATGAATCCAGCTTCTGTGTACAGCATCATGATGGCCGCATCCGTGTTTGGCGGCATTGTGGTGAACGCTCTCTGGCAGCGTGCATTCGTCAATGTCCTACTTGATGGCATCATCACCTGGCTTGATGGTATGGGGTGCCATTGGATACACGTCTCGGTCACCTCTTGTTTGCATTGACGGTGCTTTGAACAGTGCACGTTACATTTCTGGTGTGTTACGACCCGTGGCTCTTCCCATTATTCGAGCCTCGTTAAAACCTACGTTTCAGCAGGATAATGCCCGACCACATGTTGCCGGTATTGTACGGACCTTTCTTGATACGGAACATGTTCGGCTGTTGCCCTGGTCAGCATGTTCTCCAGATCTTTCACCAATAGAATACGTCTGGTCAATGGTTGCCGAGCGACTGGCTCACCAAACGCCAGTCACTACGGTTGACGAACTGTGGCATCGTGTTGAAGCTGCATGGGCATCTGTACCTGTACATGCAATCCAATCTCTGTTTGACTCAATGATCAGGCGTATAAATGCTGTTATTAATGCCAGAGGTGATTGTTCATGGTACTGATTTCTTAGGATCTATCCAGCTAAATTTTTTGAAAATTTAATCGCTTGTTATTTCTAGTAAAATATATTTGTCCAATAAATATCATTTTGTTATCTGCATTTCTTCTTGGTGTAACAATTTTAATGGCCAGTAGTGTAATATTGTAAAACAGTAATCTATTAAATGTTTGCTATTTAAAAAGATACATTTTTTTCTTATTTTGTTTAACGTTTATGTCTCAAAAATGAACATTGACTCTACACATTATGAAATTCATGAAACACTTTTCTGGATCATTCCAGTTTTTTATTTATGGAAACTTTTAAGCAATTACTTATTCAAAATACTATATTAAAATTTTTTTGTAGTCTCTCAAACAATATTTTTGTTGGGCAATAATTAGTGACCATTGCTAGAATATTGCTATAATTGTTCAAAACGTTTCCCGATATAATTGTCAAAGAATTTTTTCTAACTGTTCATTTCAATAAAGTTTCCCTATGGTAACAAAAATGATTGAAGTGAACAATTATAATATAATTTAAAAATATTGGTTTATGGTAAGAGTAAATGCTTCTAATTGAAATAGTCAACAATTGAAGTTATATCCAAGAAATAATTTTAATATTTTGGTAACAACAATATTAATCATTAAAAATCATTATGCATATTTTTGTCAAAACATTTTTAAATATAAATTTTATTTTGAGTTATAAAAAGAACTTGAAGTAGCTTTTAAATTTATGTATTTGTGAATTTTATTTATTCTAATAACTTTTTATTCTTAATTCTATAGCTGCTATTCAACTTGACAAATTTTAGTGAAGCAGTAAATTAAAAACAATTAGATGAAATAAAATGAAATGTACTATCGAAATTGCAAAAATATATTCATTTTATTAAATAAAAGTTTTAGAATAAACTACTATGCTGTGTAGCTCGTATATTCAGGATAGAGTTTCTGCATTTGGGCAACTTCTATTTAAAAGTAATGTTGAATTCTTCATAAATTTATGAATAAATTATTTTTTTACTCATTTGAATACAACATATGTTGTGTATATATTATACACAACATATGTTATTTCTTGTGCAAGTAATATATTTGAAAATTAAATAGCGAGACGTGAATTAAAAAATTCAGTTACAATATGTAATAAACATCTAATTAAAAACTTTTAACTAACGTAATATGATTTTTTGATACTTTTCTGTTTAAAATAGAGCAAATCATTATAAGTTAGAAACATTGACAAAATTAAGAATTTTTATCTTTATGTGAGCCATATGTAGAGATTAATTTAAATGAATAATACTTTTTTAATGTAGTTTTATCAAAAAGAAAACAAATTTTAATTGGAACTCGCTTTGTAGAAAAGAACCATTTATTCAGTAAAATGTTATGTAAAGTATAAAAATGTGATTATGAATTTATGTGCCAAAATTGATACTTTCAGCTATCAAGGAGTGTTGTTAAGTAATGCGGAAATATGTCATTTGCTTTAAACATTAAACGAATGAAATTTTTGTATTATTAATGGGATTATTTAGAGTGTGACCTGCATGATATTTAGATCTATATGCTGAATAACTAATGTGTTCAAAATTGTCTGGGAGTTAATAATTATTTTTTACTTTACTTCTTTTTCTTTCTTGCATATTAATTTCAACCTAAGATATGATTTTCATCATATAGCAATAATTTTTAATTTATTGCTTAATGGCAAATTTAGTACTTAATTTAGCAAAATCAGTATTGGTTAAATTAGCAAAATTAATATTGCTTAAAAGAATAACGAATTCGTCTCTTGTGTTAACTCATCGAAAAGTTCTTATTAATCTATATAGAATGTAAAATAATAAATTTTATAATCGTAACAATTATTTTACTTATATGAAGTGCATAATACCACGTTAAAGGAAAAAATTATGTGTGTATTAAAATAATGTAAAATAGCTAGTTTTTCACTTAGCAGTTCAAAACAATATACATTGTTATCAAAATAGGAGCTACATATAATGTAGACAAATTTGCAAGAGTCGCCAAGAATGGTTCTATCTTGGCTGAGGAGAATCAACCAATTTTGACCACACACCCAGTCTAGTTTATAAATAAAACCTCAGTCGATATGTATATAAAGGTGGAACGATATACTCTTAGGAACATTGAAAATAGTACAAGTAGGGAGAATGGGATTGAAATGAAATTTTCTATAAATAATGAAATAGATGTGAGATTCACTTAATCACAAAATCAAGACAATTAAATAAATACAGTGTGTACAATTAGACAAATACAGAACAATCTCAAGAGCGCATCGGACCTCCTTCTGCTGCAGTACATATCGCCACATGGTCCGGCATCGAGTTTATTAGACTTCTTATGTCTCAAGACATATGTGCCTGCAAATCTTGAACAGTTTTTCCCAAATCATGTAATGTGTGTATGTAATCATGTGACAAGGCGGCATTTGTCGTTTCCGCAGGTCCCAAACATGCTCTATCGGGAGCAATTCCGGGAGCGGGAAAACCATGAAAGAATCTGAACATGACGTAAGAAGTCTTGAGAAACTCAAGATGTATGCGGAAGAGTACTCTTTTGCTGGAGAATTTCCCCTGAATGACCATTTAAGAAAGGTTCCACGTGGGGTCGAAGAAGTCATCAACACAAAATTCATCGAACACAAACATCATCAACACAGTCATCGAAGATGTCATCAACACAAAGCAAGAATGTTAAGATTACATGAACCATAAATAGAGTGGACTGCCTATCATAGGCTATGGCTCTCAGATTATTACGCCTGCTGTTCGGGCAACGTGTCCGCCGACAATGCGTGTGGGAGTGAACCGTTCATCAGCACCACTGTAGTCGGAGTCACGGATGTTGCGGTGTTAAAGGCAATGCACGAAACCAGCGCTTGGATTGCAAATTCACTTTCACAAGACATCTGAAAATGGTTTGTGGAACAGCTGGCACCCATACATCTGCATTTATCGTTTAATGAATCACTATGGTATGGACGAGCGCTTGACTCACGATACTTTGATCCTCTCGCCTTGCCTTAATCCTGAACGCCCCAGACACAGTATGCCACACCTGGGTACCAATGCATATGTGTCCACTGTTCCTAACATGTTCTGATGGTACACTCTGAACAATCTACCCAGCGAGCAACACTGTGCATCGACCAGCCTGCAGTTTTCAAGCTGATGATGATTCTCGTCTCAATTTGGCTTAACTGTGCGAAATGTCTTCTCAGACGTCCCTCTGATATTCTTTGCTTACTTTAGTCTTCCTAGTGTCAGCGTGTGATCGTTATATTTCTGAATCTTCCAACTTGGGCCGGTTTATAAAGGACCGACATACTGATTACAGTGCCAATGCCGGGTGTGCTGTTATGCGCATTGGCACCAAGCTCAAATCATTTGCATATCGGATATTATTCTATTTGCAAAGCTTCGTGCTTGTACCTTTCTTCCTTCTTGGTGTGCTATTTTCAATGTTCTTAATTGTATCTATCGCTTGTAGTTTAATATGTGATTGAAATTGCACCTTCCACATTAATGCCGTATTCAGCTTCAACCTCGATCACTGGTTAAGAGTGAAACCACAGGTCAAAGCTAAAATGGTATTCAACAACAACTACATAAGGAGTAACTGAGGCTAAAAGGACGGGAAGGATTAACCAGACTACGCATGCGTAGTACTTATATGCAATAATTGATGAGGCGCACTTCTTTTTAACTCTCTTAAACTTTAGGATGTTTACTATTTACAACAAAAATTTCAAGTGTGTCGTAGTTTAACGTTAATTATTTTGTACAAACTTTACGTCTAATTTATTATATTGTCTGCAGTGCTTTGAGTTTTTTGAGAAACTAGGGAAAGAAACCCGGAAGTGGAGGAGTTAGAAATGCATAAGTGATATCTCTTAACAAATGTTACTATGGAGCTATTAAAATCGAAGATTTAGAGCCCCTAATAGCTATTTAAATAATTCTCTCTTCCTCAACAACTTGGTTGCATGAAGATTGTTTTGCTATGGCAGCTCACCAGCTTGTAATTGGTGATTTGGCAGAAATAAGCTAATTAACAATTCCAATATTATACTCCAATGTAAGTAAAGCTACTGCTTCTTTGCAATCACGTTATACAAGAATTCCAATGACAGAAGAAGACTGTTCAAAGGTTCCATTGTTTTTTATTGTTAAAATGTTAGGTAAAAGAAGTGTTTAAATTGCAAAGAAATTCCTGATTATTTTGGATAAATGTATGTAATTCTATAAAAGCTGTAATAGATAAGAAGTAAATTAGGATAAAGAATATAGTTTTAAATATCTATTTAATTTATACAGAATTGTATTAAAATATTTCATTCTATTTTAAGTTTTTTTTGTTACTTATGCATTATCTTGTCAACTATTTTCGTAAAAAAGGTTGTCACCAAATTTGGCAGCTTAACGATCATTTATATTTACTTAAACTTCATTTTATGTTTTTCATTTTTAATGACTGTAAAAGTTTAAGTTTATAGTCTTAGGAAATTTAATTTAAAATGGAGTTTTCAAATATATTTATTTAATGAAACTATAAACTAACTTAGTTTTTTCCTTCAAGTGTTGAAAAATTATTATAACTGCTATTATTTAATGGCATATATTTTTAGCCAAATATGATTAACAGAATAATATGTTAGTACATTTAATTCATATTTAATTCTCTCTCAATACATGTTATTGAAATTAAATTAACTTGTATTTTAGCACTGTTTTAAAGATTTAACTATTATGTTTTCTTACAGATCAATGAGAAATTTCTTCATATAGCCTAGTTTCCCAGAGTGATAATTGAAGTGATGATTGTATATGTGTACCAATCCTTTCACAGATAATTGAACAATCAAATTAAAGAAGAATATTTACTTTTAATTTATTTAGTAGTAAGTAATATTTTAAGTAATATTATATCTTAATTTATTTGTTTCTTCCATTTTTGTTGAACAATGAAGTTGCTGCTTATAAACTCTTATAAAATTAAAGTAACGTATGAAACATTTTATTAAAAAATAATTTATTTACTGTATTCTTAAGAAATATTTATTTCTATAAATTCCTTTGTGTGTGTGTCTCTTTAAGAAAATTTTAGTAATGCGAAACAATACCAAATTTACTAAGAAAATAATTTATCGAATTGAAAGCCACTTCAATATTCTAGTAAGCAATCATAAATTTTGATTTCTGTGCAATAAATAGAATAATTTATGTATTGAATCCTCAAAATATATATTAGAAATCTTCTAATTATAATAGTTTTTTCACTTTTATATCAAATTCAATATATTCTCATTTAATGAGCTTACTTTTCGATGCCAGAAATTCGTAATTTCTTAAAAATATAGATGACATTTCATATATTATAAATTCATCGAATACATATTTTATTTAAAATCTTAATCTTTATTTTTAAAAATAAATATGCATTCGAACGTTCGACTCAAGTTCCTCATATTAAAATCAAGCTAGATTTCTCATGTTTTAATATTACAAAATTAAGTGAACTGCTGTTTTATTTATTTTGATTTCTCAATCAAAATTTAATCTGTCTCTTCCAAATTATGACGATAAATAATAATGGAGATATACATAAGTTGATATTTCTAAATATAGAACTTGTCAGCTGATAACAGTTGACAAGAATTCAATACTTGCGGACTGGTTCTTGAAAGCAAAAAGTAAACCGACAAATAAAACAGTATGATTTTCTATTCATTTCTTCCTTAAGTAACACCTAAGTATCCGAAAAGAACAGTCTAATTAAACGGTGAAAAGAGAGAGAGAGAATCATTAAATAATTTTATTCCAATTATAGATGAGAGTTTTAATGTATTTACCAGGGATATATAATTCATGAGGAGTAACATTGTTTTAAATAACACTAGACGTGCACTCTACTTGGTTTCATTCTTCAGTTTATTTTTTTATTCTTCCCCTCTCTATTTGCATCTTGTGTTCCGTTCTTCTTAGAATTAAAATTAAAAAGTAGATCTTTTTTTTTATTTAACGGAATTTATTGAAAATGATATAATGAAGATCACTCATTCATATCAAGACAGGCAAAAAAGCATGCTAACAAACTGGTTTTACTAATTACTTATCTGAACATTCAGTGTGAAATTGCTTAACATTAAGGTCTTGAATTTTCAGTTATTTCAATATATATATATATATATATATATATATATATATAATATATATAATATATATATATATATATATATATATATAGTGTGTGTGTGTGTGTGTTCGTTCAATAAAACTGTTTGTTTTCAATATAGTGCCTTGTTTCTAATATTATATTTAAACTTATTTTACTTCATCAAAATTTTATAAAATGTAAAATCAATCAAAATTTTTACTCGTTGTATTATTTTGAAGTATAATTTTCGGAGCGAGAAAAAAACTTTTTCTTTTAATAAATTATTGTTGAATATCTCTTAAAGATAACTTTTTCCTGTTGAATATCACACATACATATAGATGAGTTAAATTGTCTACAAAAAATACCGATATTTAATAAAATACACTCTTTGAGGTCATTATTAATAAAATAATATAGTTAAGTGTGTATCAAATGGATTCGAAATACTCAATAGTTTGGCAGAGAAAACTTATTTTCAACACTTAAACATAATAAAAGCCCTTTTTTTCAGTTCATTGGATTTTTTAAAGTAAAATATCTACCACATATACAAAATTTAAGCTCTGTTAAAATTTGATCCCTGAGATAAACTTTTACAGGTAGCGAATATGAACTTTCACTATAATTTACCAAAATGTTAACAACCATTATGTTATTAATATATTTTTATCATTGCCTACATTTATAAAACAACATTCAATAAAAGTTTGTCAATTGATATCTATTTCAATCACGGCCATTAAAGAACTATATTAGATTAAAACATTCGAATTTTGTCATAAGTTGTGTAAAGAAGATAAAATGTAATTGGATTTTGTGTAATGTTTAATTGAAATGACTCGTAATTAAATATTAACTTGCCAAACAGACTCCCTTATAACTCTGATAAAAGTGGGCATATCGGCAAGATGTTGGCAAATTATATACGATGTTGGAAGAGCAAATCATTGTTATACTTTTTTTTTACTTTCTGGACTGCATTTACAGAAGCGTAAAATACGTCTTAGTCGTCAAAGAACTCATTATCGTTATCTCACTCTCACAGCTGGCGGGGCGAAGAATGCACTGATGAGTTATGAACGAGTATCTGCCCTCATTTTCGACCCTCACTCGCACCACCTGGAGAGTTTTGGAATGGATCAGATAGAATGCTTTTCACAATCAGATCGTTGCTCTCTGGTGTTAAAATGGATCTGCTCTTAATTTATTGCCTTCGGCAAACTCAAAGAGACGTGGGTTTTAATTTTATCATAAATCTGGAGATCGGCAGAGAAGAATAGTCTTTAAATCTCTTTTACAAAATGTTAAGAAAGAAAATCCCTCTTTGAAGAAAACTACTAAAATATCTTTATTTTCTATCGCGAAATATTATTTTATATACTAAAAATATACTTTGATGTATAAGGAGAAATTATTATTTTTATTTTTACAGCATTTTTAATCCGATTCATAATTTAATCCTTAAAAAAAGTGTGTTTACTTTATCTGTTTAAAGCTTAGTTTTCACTTACTTGAGAATTCTTTAAATTGTTGATTCTGAAGAAGAATTATGTGTATTTAAAAATACTCATACATCATAAGCTTTTATAATTTTTCTTTAAGTTTTTTTCTATAAATAAATTTATTGAAAAATGAAATTTACTATTTTTTGTAAATTTGATTGAATTGAAATAAAATGCATGCAATCATTTACGAGTTAAGAGACAAAAATCTCATATTTCAATTTTCGATTCAATTATTTTCCAATTAAATTAATCTAGCAATTATTATTTACGCATTAGTATAGATGTTTTCAATGGATACTTCTGAAAATACATTTTGAATTGTTGAATTATGTATACTTAAAATTATTATGAACCGTTAATAATAGGATCGATAATTTCCATTTCTTGTACACTGCTCAAAACAATTAAAGGATATTTTCGTTTTAGGTGGATCTTGTAGCTGGGAAACTTTTTAGCTGATTGATACATGGTCGTCAGACGTAGTAAGTTATATGTGAATAAATTACACACGTTAGGCAGAAAAAAAATGCATTTTATTACGTATTTGAGTACAAAAGGAAAAAAAACACAATTTGTGCATATCAGAAAAAAAGAATAAGAAAAGGTGTTTTCTTCAAAGGAAATCATTTTCAGTAGGGGGTATAGTTTCCATGGACGTCCAGAAACGTTGAACACCTTTGAGGCATGGAGTCAATGAGGCAATTAATCACGAGTTAGGGTATTCTGTCCCACTCTTCCAGAAGAGCCCTTTCCAGTTCTTGGAGAATTTGGGGGGTGGTTGGTTGCCAGCAACTCATCTTCCTAAAGAGTCCCAAACGTGCTCTATTGGATTTATGTCTGGAGAACACGTTGTCCATTGCATTCGTACGATTTCTTCCTCGAAAAGGAAATCCTCCACGAAGTTAGCATGATGTAGCCTGCAGTTATCATCCATTAAAATGAAGTCATCTCCGATTGCTGCAGCGTAAGGGACTACAATTGGTGTGAGGATCTCATCCCTATATCGGCGATCAGTCAGAAGTCCATCTCGAATGATATAGAGGTCTGTGCGCCCGTCAATGGAGATGCTACCATACACCAACACTCCTCCACCGCCAAATCTGACACTTTCATGCACGAACGCAGGATTATTTCTACTGCCACGGTTCCTCCAGATGAAAATAAGCCTATTATATCAGGGTGAACAGAAAAACGGGACTCGTCAGAAAAAAGAACATTGCTCAATTCATTTTTCCTCCAGTTCACATGCTCTGTTGCCACTCCCTGCGGTCGTGACGATGCCTTGATGTTAGTTTAACGCATGCCATCGGTCGGTGAACGTACATACCTACACCATGTAGCCGGTTTCAGACAGTCTGAGTTGAAACCGTGGTGTCAGTAGCCGAGCAAAGGTGTCGTTGGATAAGAGTAGCGTTCATATTTCGGTGTCTCCGAGCCATTAACACTAAATAACGATCTTCATTGGGCATTGTTGCCTGTCAAAGGCCTTGCGCTGATCTTCGGCCCTCAATTCCAGTCTCCAAAATATAGTTCCAAATCCTGGAAATCACACTTTTTGACACTCCAATGGCTTGCCCTACTTCGGCTTGAGTTTGGCCTCGTTCTAACCTACCAACAACTCTCCAAGCTTCTGAATCGGTTAAAAGACTTCGTTGAGACATCGTACTCATCGAAGGAAAGCAGTCACTGAATGCCGATCATCCTTGTCTTCATTGTCTTTCATTCAGTTGAAAGTCAAATTTCATTCACTGCCGCTGAAGCGACGTTTTTGACGTCGAATTAAAAATTAGCATACTCCAGATTTTGAAAAATCAGAAAAATTTGCATTTGTGATTCTCTTCTCCCAATTTCGGCAAAATAAATTTCGCTTATATCTTTATTTTATATAAAATTCACAATATCCTTTAATTGTTTTGAGCAGTGTATAATAACACATTTTAAATCTCTGTATAGTGTTTTATGAACAGCTTATACTAATTTTCTATTGATTTATAACTGCCAAGCTAATTCTTTTGAAAGTATACAAGAATATAACTTCAGGATTAATGTGTAAGATGATTAAACAGATTTGTGTGTTTTAAGTCATACAGCATGCAAGTCGAAGAAAAAATAGATTTCTATAAAACTTTCATAATTAGATATATTACGAAAACTTTCTTAATATTTTAAACTAATTTGATAATGAAAGTAATTATATATTAAAATTATAATTATAGAAATTGAGCTTTAAAGGTTTTTTTAGCATATTAATTCATGTTTAATTTTTGTAATTACTTTCACTATAAAAAAATTGCAAGATTTGAAAAATCTCTCTCGAGCCATTGTAGAATTCGATTTATTTTAATTGTCTAATATGATTTCTTTGTTACAGCTATTGAAATTAGAATTAATTAATAAAATACGTAAATCATTAATAGACTACCGGTAGATCAAAATTTCTACCGGCAGCGCTTTATTTTCTACAAAACACTGCGAAAACTAATTTATGAACACAAGTTCTTTAATATTTTACTAGCTTTGGTTTCAATTAGTTAATGGAAAATATTTTTGTCCAGTTTTCAGCATAAACTGAGGAAATTGTATTCAATGTATTTGTGTGTGTGAAAATTAGAATTGTTCTATAAAATAAAAAATAAAAAAAGAATACAATAAAGATTTCTGTTAAGAGTGCTATTGTGATGGCTAACATCACATTTGAAATTTTTTTTAAGTTTATTTTTTCTTTTCTAAATACGTTGGTTTTTGCTTCCTTAAAATATTATTTTAAAAAATTATTATTAAAATATTATCCATTTTTGAGGACATAATATCTTTTGGTTTTAAAAAACCTCTGTCAATGTCTTTTATTTGGAAGAAGGAGCTAATTTCTTACAATCCGTGAGCTAATCGTTGGAATATTTATCAAGTTAATATTCTAAAGGAAAATAATTCAATATGTTTAATTTCCGAAAGCCAGAAAAATTTTCAATTCTTTTTATTGAATAATTGAGCTTTTAATATGAAGACTTTTAATAATTAATGAGACAAAACTAACATACAAAACTATATTTTGGAATTTTTCCCTAAAGATGTAGCTGAATTCTATGATTTTATAAGCAATTGTTTTGTTATTTTATGTAATAGTCCCAAAAAATCTCTTCAAATTAAAACTTTAAAACATCTGCTTTGTTTGACCCTCTTATGTCTGATAAAAGTTTAGGCCTTAAATTTGATGAATGTCTTAAAATTGAGACCAGTGCTTAATTATGACTGTTGAAAATTTGTAAAAATTTTGAATAGTTGGAAGAAACTTAGCACCAAAAATATTTTTTGCACGGTTATTTAGGACAAGTTCAAAGTGTGATTACATGGCACAAAAAAAGCTCTTTGCTTGATATCCAAAATTTTTTTAGAATACCTCTATGTATGTGAACCTTTCCTCTTTGAAACACTGTCATATAATTAGCTGCTTAAATTACAAATATCTAAGTTATATTTATATGAATTCTTTAAAAAAAGATGATGTAGTCTTTTACCGGTCTCATTTATTGCAGAGCAAAATGCTAAAAATTTTTTTCAATATATATATATTTCTGCATTTTTAAGCTAAAACTTGATATACACAGATATTTGTTCTTGGAAGTAATACCTAGTAAAATAGAAAACCTAATCATCTTATTTAAAATATATAGCTCAATATTTTCATATAATTATACTAAGTGAATAATTTCCTTTGAATGAATTCTATCTACAGTGGGACAAACAATTGAAGGTACACCTTACTTTTACTTTATAAATCCTGTTTTCAATCGAAATAACACATTAACTAGAAATTGTAATTTTGTGAAAACTTAATTTTATTTTTAGACATAACAAAAGGTTTAACTAACATTAAAAATAAAAAAAAATCAATGAAAAAATTCTGAAAGAAAAACTTTCAAAGGCGTTTCGAATAAACATAAGCAAATTTCTACCTCAAAAAATTGAGGATACACCAATGAAATTTTTGTTTAACAAGAACTAAATTTTTATTCTGCTTGCTACTATAATAATCTAAGTTTGGGCAATGTCATCTTAAACTTTTTGGACTGTTTATTTTTGTCTTTTGAAGTTGGTTCTGTGAATTTAAAGTCGCAAATTTAAATGGAAAAGAGTTCATGTTTTGGTATAAGAAAATTTATATTAAGGTTATTTAAGAAAGGAAAATCTAATCGTGAAATAGTTGAAATTGTCGGTAGAAGCCTTTCGTGTGTCCAGAAAACCATTGGAAGATTTAAAATCGATGTATTAATTGAAAATAAAAGTGG
Source organism: Latrodectus geometricus (assembly GCA_026290005.1). Lineage (NCBI taxonomy): Eukaryota > Metazoa > Arthropoda > Arachnida > Araneae > Theridiidae > Latrodectus > Latrodectus geometricus. The sequence goes on along the minus strand of JAPDSC010130838.1, from coordinate 403,221 downwards.
AAGAGGAAGGAAAAGTGTTCTGAGTGATGTAACCAAAAGAAAATTTTGAAAGATATCAAGATTGATCCTAAATTAAGTGATGTCAAACTAGCTGCAGAAACTTCTCGAATAATGGGCAGAAGTGTAAGTGCTGAAACTGTGAGAAATGTGATTAGACATGCTAGATATAACAGTCGAGTTTCTTGAAAGAAACGATTTATAAACTTACAAAATCAGAAAAAGCGTTTGGAAACTCATCAATTGACGACAGGCAACTTTTGGAAGAAAGTTATATTTAGTGATGAAAATTAATTCAACAATGTTTTAAGAGATTGTCGTCGGAGCGTTTGAAGAAAGCCGAATACTGATTTGGATCCAAAAAATTTACTTCTACAGTTAAACATGGTGATGGTTTGGATTTGTAGGGCTTCAAATGGGGTAGGAAATTTAGTTTTTATAGATAGCATAATGAATCATAAGCTTTATATAGATATATTCCTCTAGAATCTTAAGGAAAGTAAAAAAAAAAATTGGGTTTAGATGGAAATTTTATATTCCATCATGACAACGATTCCAAACACACGGCACGTCATGTCAAAATGTGGTGTCTTTTCATTGTAAACAGCAATCGTACATACCACCACAGTCTCCTACACCAATGTCATAGAAAATTTGTAGGCCACACTCAAAACAGCAGTCCAAAAACACCAAATTAGGAACAAAGCCCATTTAAAGCAAGTGTTACAAGAAGAATGGGATAAAATATTTTCATATACCACCAAAAATTGGTCGAATCTGTACTAAGACGTTTGGTGGACATTATAAAAGCCAAAGAACACGCAACCAAATATTGACACTGTCTTTGTATGTGATATATAACAAAAATTTCATTTGTGTAACCTCAATTTTTTGAGGTAGAAATTTGCTTATGTTTATTTGAAATGCCTCTGAAAATTTTTCTTTTAGAATTTTGTCATTGATTTTTCTTTATTTTTAACATTAATTAAACCTTTTGTTAATGTCTAAGAATAAAATTACATTTGCACTTCTAGTTAATGTGTTATTTCGATTGAAAGTAGGATTTATAAAGTAAAAGAAAGGTGTATCTTCAATTGTTTGTCCTACTGTATATGTACAAGAAATGATATGATCAAATTTTGAGAACATTTATATATACTTTAAAAATTATTTGAATAATTTGTTACAAGCAACACAAGCATAAAAGGCCGAGTTTTCTTCAGACACCAACTGAATGACATAATTTTCCCAATAACATTGCGCTAATGATTAGTTTTAATAAATTTTGTAATCAACAGCTATATCCTTTCATTGAATTTCAAAGAGATTAGACTAAGAACCCAGGCCTGGGAATTCTTATTTATAAATGTCAGCTAAATATATTCAGAATTACTTAATTTTACGTTTAAATTTGCAAAATCTACAATTTTAATCCTAAACTTTAAAGTTTTGCAATAAAAATAATAAATGAATTACTTTCAGCGGAATATAATATAACCCAATTTCTTCTCACTCTTTTATTGTTTGGTAAGATTTGATAAAAAGTATAAAAGTTTGTGTTTTTTGAGTAACTAAAATTGGAAACCTAATTTTCACACTATGGAAGATCAGTTTTTAATAAGACTCATTATAGGCTAAAAATAATGGGTTTCTTCATAAATCGGAATAAAAAATGATTGGAAAAAATATATGGCTTATTGCGGTAGTTGTGGATTTACCATAATTTCTTGGCATGATTTCATTGAAGATGAAGGTAATTTTCCAATCTAAACATTGGTAAGCTATTTCTTATGGTACCAATTAAAATATTGATAAAAGTTTTGATGAACAGTTAGTACAAGAGCAGCATTTACTTGGGTATTGTTCAAGAATAATTCAGTGATTTTTAAGTTATGGTCACGCAAACCATCTTCTCATTTCTTTTCTTTAGAAAATTCTGATGCCCTGACATTTTTCTCTTTTTTCTTCAGTCTTCTTTGAGAAATGAAAAAAAAAAAAAAAAAAAATAAATAAATAAATAAATAAAATAAATGTAGAAAATAATTATTATAAAAACTACTGTTTAAAATAACTTTTCTTATAAACATCCAGAGAATTACTGTTCAAAATATTTTACGTTGCTACAGAAAAACCTTTAAACATCTTAAGCCTTCAGAATGAAAAACCTTTTGAGCGATTTCACCAATAACAATGGTGGTACTCTCTACTTCAGTTTATTGAAATAAAAAAGTTAAAGAATGTGCTTAAGACATTATGAGTTAATAAAATATTTTTCTTTGATTTTCTCGAAAAAAAAAAAAAAAAAAACAGGAAAACCACAAGTTTTTAATTTTAGAACATTTTGCATGTATTTACGTCTAGTCTAAAAAATATTTTGAATTCAGTGGTGGTGCGCAAGTTTTTAATCTTTTTAGTAAAAAACTACTATTTACTACATCTAAACTCACTCCATTTTAAATTAAGTAACAATATAAGAATATTTCATTTTAAAATCAAAACTTTAGATCATTGCCACAAACACAAAAGGAATTGAAAAATTGTTTCATAAAAATATACAATGTTATTTTTACAAAAATGTTATTTTTCCGAAGAAAAAGTTAACCCAAGTTGAACAACCTAAGTCAAACAAGTAATGAATTTATCTTACTTCTTTTTATTTATAATGGCATCTGCAAAAAATTAACCTCAAAACAATCTGAGAAAGACGAATATTTTGCTCAAAAAATTGTATTTCGATTGCAACAATCAACAATATATACAAAACAAAGAATTTGGTAGTTTTGATTTTTGTATGAGCCGCCCAACCTGCCTAGTGGTTAGCGTAATTGACTGCGGATGGGGAGGACCTGGGTTTGAATCCCGGCTCGGGCATAGATGTACTTTCTCTTTTTCTCTCTCTGCGTTTCTTGTCCTTTGCTCAGATGATGGATGAATGTGGCCCGCCCTATAAATGGGTTTGTGGTGGTGTGGCGTGGGTGATGCTACTCGTATCTCCGTGACTTGGTTCATAGGTGCCCACCGGGTAACTATAAAATGAGTAGCAGTTTCCAGCTTTGTTGCGGCAAATAGGCTAATGCTACTTACTTGCTCAAGGGTGCCCGACATTAGAAATTAAAAATTTTTTTTATGAAATATATATATCTCTATTTGGAGTTTTTCAGGGTCCGATGCCTTCATGCACCGTACTGTGTTGCACGTATTGATAAAATTAGCTTGTTCATCCAGACTGTTCCCATTCTCTAAATAGTGCATTGTTCCCATTCTCTAAATAGTGCATTGTTCCCATTCTTCAAACAGAGCATTGTTCCCATTCTGAAAACAACGCATATTTCCAGTCTCGAAACAGTGCATTTTACTGAGGAACACAAAAAAGTTAATCCCATAAACATAGTGAATAACGCTGTCTTACAGATAGACTAAGGTTGTGGATTATGTTGTGACTTTCGAAAATAGATGGCTAGCTTATTAAGTCAATAAATCAACTCTTGAAGAAGATGATTGCCATGGAAATGGAGAAAAATCAATGATGATATTTGATTCTGAGATTTTTAAATAATAAAAAAACATTGAAAATTAAAGTCAGTTAATTTTTTTCTAATTTTCCAAAATTGAAAAAAGTGTACATCTAATTTTAAATTAGTGTTTTCTATGATGTTTTGTAATGCATTAATTAAATGCGTTTAGTTAATACATTGAAGTAAAAATATAAATGAAATAAATATTAGTATTTCCGTAGCTCCAAAGATTTAAAAAACATCTAATAACAGTAAAGATTTTCTGAGAATTCATAACATTTCAAGTAGAGTTATTAAAATAAAATGACTAAACCAAGTCTCAAAATTTATAACTACGTAAAGCTGTTTCTCTTAGTATCTTTGATAATAATAGTATTATATATTTAGCATCTTTAATAGTGGTATTATATGCATAGTATCTTTGATAAAAATAGTACAGTAGTAGTAAGGATGTTCTTAACAAGTATGATATAAGAATTGTAATTTGAAAAAAAAAAAAAAAGAAAAAAAAACACACAAACACACACACACCTTATTCTTTTGAAAAGAAGTTTAATACATAAAGAGATTAATTGAACCAAATATATTTTACAGAGCATTTTTTTTGTTGGCAATGATTGAATATCTAATATATGATTTTAATATAACTTTAAAATAGGATACAATAAAAGAAGTTCCTGTTAAGCAATACTAATTTTAAGAACTGTAGAGACAAATAATTTTAAAGAACAAAGAAATTAAAATCTACTTCATATGTGTTAAGAACATAAAAGTCAGTTTTATTATAATTGATAATTTAAAAAACATTTATTTTAATCCAAATTAACACTGGAATAATCTGGTAAACTAATTAACGTAAAATGCATGGAAATTTAATTGAATTACACATACATGGTATGGATATCAAAAAATTATAATTACTTGCTATGAAGATGATCTAATTATTTAAATATGAAACACGTTAAATAGATTACTTATATAGGCAACTATTAAAATAAAAATGCTGTCATGAAACTACCCATGACTTACATTAAAACATAAGTATGGGATATCTTTTGAATAGGATTTGTGGATGTTAAAGACTTTGTAATACTTGAAATTGTAGAATTTATTTCAATAAAAACTTTTTAGAATAGTGTACTTACATAGTTCTCTTGTATCAGTGTAAATATAATAATTATATTATTGTGTACTATTAATTACATATTCAACATTTAAAGGAAGTTACATTTAAATTACATGACGAAAAAGTTTTGATAAATAGTAAAAGTGTTGTGTAAAAGTATTTGTGATGGTCATATTTTCGTAAAACAATCCATTCAATTTTTTTACAAGATTTGGAATTTGTGTCATTACTAACCAACTTTTCTTTTTCCTTAAAAATTATTTATTTTTGATTTCTCTTTATGAATTTATCATACATACATACATTTTTAAATATACAATAATTACTTTATTTTAAATAGAGTATTGGTAGAAAATCTTGTATTATTTTGTTAACAATTCTCTTAAATTGATATATTCGGAGCTGCAAACGAAAAGTTAAGCAAATATTTAGAAATCAAAATGTCTTCAATTATCTAAACTAAAACATTGCAGTGATTCAATGCTTTTAAAATATTACTTTTGGATTTTTGCTAGTTAATTTTTGAGTAACAATATAGAACAATACTAATTCTGAATTAACACACTTCTATCGCAGTTTTTTATAAATTACTGTAAGCATTAACTTCGTTACTTGTTACTGTTTTCACACTTTTATGAATGAGATGAGTGTAATTTCTTTCTAAATACTTTAGGAAAAAAATAAACCCGATGTAATTCGTTCTTTTTTTTTTTCTATATTCGAGTTTGTAGTTTCCATGTGCTGAGGTATTTCATTAGAATCTTGATGTGTGAATTTTCTTCTTAATATCTAGTTTGGAGACATTGGTTATCAAGATTATTAAATATGTAGTCAAAAGTTTGAGAGACAAGTTTTAATTTTCTTCTTAAGCGAACCGAGTTTTATAAACCCGTCGTATAGATATGCGATACTGATCACCAAACATGCTTTGGTATTCATGGAAATGAGATTTTTCTCAATGAATCTTTCACAATAATTAATAACACACATTTGAATTAAGTGAGAAGTATTCAAATATGTATTTTTTTTAAAAAATTATGGTATGCATAATGGAAAACTAAATACGTTGTTCTAGTTAATAACCCTCTGGATTCATGCTCTTCCACTTATCTAAGCAATTAAAAAATTTCATGAAAAATTCTTTAATATGATTTGATTCTTTTTTATTGATTCATATGTGGGAATTAGCTTAAAATTTCTTTTTTAACATTAGCCAGCATTTACAAAATTATGTCAATGTTACTTATGGTTTCATTACAATAAATAAGATTATGTTCTCCTCTGAAGTCTCTTATTTCTTGAATCTTATTTATTGAAAATTTTTAACACAAGATAACATTCCAGTGCATAAAATTTGTTAGTCAAAGAGTTTTCATCATTTGGCAATTAACCAAAGAGACTTCCGTAAAACCCCAAAAGTGAAAGTTTGAAACGCATAAAATATTGAAATAGAAGTTTGAGAATCATTTTTTCTATTCCACTACATGGAGAATCATATATATTATAACCATATTTTTATCGATTCAGTTCAGTCTAACAGATTTCACATGAAACACATAACACATTAAATGATGTCCGAGATGGATAAATTGGAGTTTTATATTGCATTTGTAGTTTGGGAGCCACTAAAATTAGGAATTGCGCAGTAGTTTTATGAGATTTTGAGGGAGAAAGTATAACTTCTTTACTATCGTCTAAGTTCTTATGAATTACAGTGCACTCTTGCCATCTGTCCGCCAAATGGGCAGAACTTTTTTGATTTGATGATTATTTCCTACTTGGTGTTTCATCATTTAATATTCTGGTCTATCCTGCTCTAACATAGAAAACATTTAAATTTAATTTTGAAAGAGTAAATGTGGTGTTTGTTTTACTAAATCTCACAGAAAGAATCTGAAAATATTTTGCTGTATTTTAAACCATTGTCTGAAACCGATAATATTGAGCATGAAATGCTTATTAAAAAGTTATAAGATCTCAATATATCTATTTCCAGCTGTATTAAAAATACATGTGTGTGTAACATTTTAATCCACTTTTTAGACAAATTCTTCGAAGAAATAAACAGAAAAAAATTGTAATGGAACAATGAATTATAACTGAACCTAGTAAGGTAATTATAGAATGCAAAGCAGATATAATACGAACGAACTTCTATCTGTTGAATTCTAAAAGATTTTAGGAAAATTATTCTAAATTTTAAAACATTTGCTGCAGAAAACATAAAAGAACAATAATCCAGTCTTCGGAGAATTACAGTACAAATATTAAATCATAACCATGAACTATTTTGCATGCGATAATTATTAAAAGACATAAAAATCAAACAACAGCAATACCAACTAAACTTTTAATGACAAATATTTTTCTTATTTGGTTAAAACTTCATGGATTCCTGCGAACCAATTTTTTCTGTTGGATAATATTCATTTTGGCAATTCATATCATTCAGAATTAAGAATGTCTTTAGACATCTCATAAACAGTCATAACTATCTAAATTTTTTGGATAAAAAAAAATTGCACTTAAAAAAAAAAAAAAAAAAAAAAAAAGAAACTCCAAGAGAGGAGGATGGTATTTCCAGAAAAATTATACCTGAAATTTTTAATCATTTTTTAATCCTTATTACAGAACTTTATAGTAAATATTTATTTAGAGGCTTGCTCCAATATGTCTGTAAATATTATAACTTAGATTCTTTACAAGACCGGTACAAGAGCTCTTATCAGACTTCAAAATTTAGACTTCTATGTTTGCTGCCTGCAGTAAAAACTATATAATGATAGATTAGGCATTTCTTATATTGAAACAATAAACTAATACCAAATAAGTTTGGTTTGTCACCTGACAAAAATATTAAAGATATGATTTTCAGGAGTTTTAGTGTTGTGAAAAAAATCTGCATAGAAATCTTCAAGTTTTAAATTTGACATTAGATGTTAAATATGTCTGCGATCCTATCTGGTATCTTGATAATTTAAATCAAATAAAAGAAATCCAGAAAAAAATTTGTATTTTAGCCAGAAACTATTATGACAAATGCTCGGCAACTTTTTTTTTCTGCCGCAACACCCATTATTAGAAAAGAAGACACAATGGGTTGTTTTCAAGGATCTTACTACGATTTTGGTTTTTGGATAATATTATGAGTTTTGCACTACATTTTTTTACTCAAAATACCAACATAGAATCCTGCTCAATAGAGAATTCTACCCAATATAGAATACAATGTACAGATAATTTTTAGATCATTTTCTTACTTATCAGTGCTAAAACTAAAATCAAACTGGAAATATATGGTTATATCAACAGCCCAAAAATTTAGTCTTGTGAAAAAAAAGGATATTTATAACCTAGAAAAAACTAATATTCTATTATTTTTAAGAGATGGCCAATGGGGCTGAGTGCTTAGCATTCCTGACTCCTGGGCTATTAATTCTGGGTTCAAATGCCGGTTTGGGCACGGACGCGTTTCCTTTTTCTCTCTCTCTCTGTACATCTTTGTCCTTTCTTCTTTTGAGATGATGGATGAATGTGGCCCTATAAAAAGGCTTGTGGTGGTGTGAAGTGGGTAATGCTACTTGCCTGCGTGACTTGGTTCACGGGTGCCCATCGGGTAACGCTAAATGAGTAGAAGATTCTGGCCTTGTAGTGGGCAATGGGTCAATCACCCATTGCCCCACCATTAGAAAAAAAGTAAGAAAAGAAAACGGAAATAAATAAGTATTTATATAAAGTACACTGATTGCACTTTAAAGATGTCAATGAAATGCGTTATTTTAGCGTGGTTTTTTGATAAAGGATTTCGCGAGCGCGCGTTGGAAAAAAAACATATATTAATATATAATTTAAAAAATTTAATATTATTCTTAGCTTACATTGTAAAACAGCAAATGTTACTTGAGAATATTCGCACAAAACTCTTAAAATTATTTGTGATACCGCAATTTTGACGTAGTTAACATGTGTAGCTCTAGCATGGATTAATAGTATAACAGATGCAAATTTATAACTATTCAGAGGTAAATTGCCTTACATGTGTAATAAAGCGTTTCCGTGCAATTTCTGATGTGTGAAACTTTATGTTTTTCTTACAATTTCCTATGAAATTTCTAGAGGTTGTGTTTCCATTCATTTAAGGATCCAAGAAAATGCATAGTTTTATTGCAAAGTAAAACTGGATTTTTAGGAAAATATTAAATCTGAATTTTTTCCAAAGTACTAGTTACACTTTGGGAAATAAGTTTCAATAAAAATGGTATTCAGTGTTGAAAACTACTTTTTATCAAGTTTTTATTGATGGTGGTAAAATAAATAATAATCATGGGCACTTTTGTAATTTATTGTTATGATAACATAATTACGAAAAAGAAATATATTTCCGTACATATTTTTTATGTAGAAAAGTTGAGATATTTGCTGTTTTGCAAGTTTTATATAGGATTTTATACAGTATTTATTTGTTCATTATTGATTTGATCAGTTCTTACTTCATTTTTCACAAATAACAGTTAATAAAACTCCAAAATTCAAATAGAGAATACAATGCAGAACAATTGAAAAATTTTTTTTTCTGCTCTAGAAATTCACCGCAAAAGATATTCAACTAATCATCAAGTTGATCAAAGGTCATTCTAATAATACTAATGATATGAAAGCTGATAAATTAGCAAAAGTTGTGACTCAATCAAAAGACCCTATTTGTTTTAGATTACCTAATCCTCAATGAAATGCAAATACATCGACAATCTAATGAATTTTAGCAAAATGAGTAATCTACTACTCACAAAGATAATATAACTAAAAAGTTTTTGTAGTCAATACAAGAAAAGTTGCATAAAAATTTGAGTTATAACCAAATTAACCCAAAAAAATTAAACCCACATTCTTTCCAGATATTCTCGAATAGAATATTTATTCATATTGCTTCATATGTGTGTAATTGCGATTGGAATCAAATTCAAAATATCGAACATATAAAGGGGTGGACTAAGGACTAGGAAATCTAGGCACATGCCTAGGGCCCGTAAATTTTGGGGCCTGAAAATTAAGTTTTTAATTTTTATAATTAATTTTAACCATATTTAAAAGAAAAACGGGATATTTCTAATTATTGCTGAAACGAAATCCAAATTATGTTGAATTATTTATTGATAAACTCGACAAGTGTGGATGAACGTTTCCGTGCTTATGCATCCTGATTGTCAACGTTTGTAAATATGATCTAGCTTCGCTCATATCAAGCCCTTACTAAACTGCTAAAAACAATTAAAAGATAGCAATTAAAGAAGTTTTACTTAAAAAAAAAGACATAAGCGAAATGTTTTGGCCGAAAATGGAAGAAGAGAATCACAAATGCAATTTTTTCTGATTTTCAAACTGTGGAGTATGCTAATTTTGAGTTCGACGTCAAAAACGTCGATTCAGTGGCAGTGAATGAAATTCGACTTTCAACTGAATAAAAGACAATGAAGACAAGGATAATCAGCATTCAGTGACTGCTTTGTTTCGATGAGTATAATGTCTCAGCGAAGTCATTTAACTAATTCAGAAGCTTGGAGAGTTGTTGGTAGATTAGAAGGAGACCAAACTCAAGCCGAAGTAGCACAAGCCATTGGAGTGTCACAAAGTGTGATTTCCAGGATCTGGAACTGTTGTTTGGAGACTGGAAGTGCAAGCCGAAGACCAGGGCAAGGTCGTAGACGGACAACAATGCCCAATGAAGATCGCTATTTAGTGTTAACGGCTCAGAGACTCCGAAATATGAACGCTATTCTTTTCCAACAACATCTTCTCTCAGCTACTGACACCACGGTTTCAACTCAGTCTGCCCGAAACCGGCTCCATGGTGTAGGTCTGTATGCGTGCTAACCTGGTGGAGGATTTTCTTTTCGAGGAAGGAATCGTATGAATGGAATGGCCAGCGTGTTCTTTAGATATGAATCCAATAGAGCTTGTTTGGGACACTCTAGAAGATGAATTGATGGCCACCAACCACCCCCACAAACTCTCCAAGAACTGGAAAGAGCTGTTCTAGAAGAGTGGGACAGAATACCCCTACTCGTGATTAATAGCCTCATTGACTCAATGCTTCAAAGTTGTTCAACGTTGCTTGTCGTCAGTGGAAACCATATCCCTTACTGAAAATGATTTTCTTTGAAAACACCTTTTCTTATTCTTATTTTCTCATACGCACAAATTATGTTTTTTTTTCCTTTTGTACACAAATATGCAATAAAATGGATTTTTTTCTGCCAAACAAGTGTAGTTTATTTTCATATAACCTATTACCTCTGTCGACCATGTATCAATCAGCTAAAATGTTTCCCAGCTACAAGATCCACCTAAAACAGCAATATCCTTTAATTGTTTTGACAAGTGTATATACGTGTTAAAATAAAAAAGTAAGTTCTTATAAAAGTATTACATTTTATTTATTTAAAATAATATATAATACAAAATACCACAAATTATGATTTTGTGATTGTGATATTGAGTAAAAATATAAATTTAATTGAAGATCATTTTCTTCTTTCCATTCAGTATAAGTGGAGTTCTTTAAACATTTAAGTGGAAGTGAAAAAGAAAACGAAAAGAGCAGATAGAGGTAAAACAAATGGAAAGATCATTTGACAAATTTTTAGCTGTTGATGGAGAAGAATTACAACAACTGTCATCATTTTCACAAATTTCCCCTGATCAAACTCCAGAAACACCATTTGTTTCTAAAACTATATTACAAAAATACTAGCAGGAAAAACCAAGCAATTAAGTTTGTGAAGATGAACTAAAGCAGAAAATATAAATTTTAAATCGTGTCAAAGTAATGATTAAACTAAGATCTTTGTAAACGATATTGAATTATGGCCAGGATACTTAACACAGGCCACGTGAGAGTATTATAAAAAATCTACCAAAATCAATAAATGGGTCTTTGGAATCATGTTCTCTTCGATGCAACGAAGGGTCAAAACAAATCACTAGAAAACTAACTATTGCCTCCTTCTTCAGAACAATATATATCGGGGAAGAAATCAAAGGAGGTTGGTTGGTTTATACTAAATTCAACAAACTTATTGTATTGTTACGTCTGTAAATTACACTGTTGGCCACTTGAATTGCAACACCAAGAAAGACAGGAGATATCACAACAAAATTTATTTTGTGCATAACATGTTGACCAAGTATCCAATGATTAAATTTTTAGACTTCTGTCAAGTGTGGTTCCTTCTAGTATCAGTAGCCAGTGCCGCCATTGATGATGGCTGCCACACATCTCGACATTGATTCAAAGAGACTTTGGATGTGTTCTTGGGGTACAGCAGACGAACCAGCTTCCACACATTGCAAATGTTAATCTGTTGTGGCAGCTGAGTATATAATCTGGGTCATTCATTGAACAACCATGGACTACATATTTTTATCAGCTAAAGATCCGGAGAGCAAGAGGGCCAGGGAAGCTATTCAATCTGGCGATTGACGAAAGACCTTTGGACAATGTGTGACACGTGTGGTCGTGCATAACCCTGATGAAATATGGCTGTGGGCAAGCCCTGAAGGTAAGGGTGGGCAACTGGCACCAACAGTTAAGAGATGTAACACTTGCTATTTAAAGTACGAACAATGCGTATTAGAGGAGTGTGAGAGTTAAATCCAATACCACCGCATACTTTAATACCCTTTGCAGGAGCAGTGTGGTGGTGCATAACGCAGCATAATTCAGCTTCCTCTCTCCACGGTGTCTCCAGACTCGAATGCGACCATCGTGGTGTAGCAGACAGAAGCATGACTCATCAGTAAAGACAATTTCATTAATTATGCCGTCCACACCCTTCTTACATCGCTTCATTGGCGGCGGAAGCGTCTGTGGTTCTGCGTCAAGGGTAAACGAAGCAATGGACATCTTGCGGACAGATCACTCTTCTGTAAACGGAGTCGAATGGTACGCATGGATAATGCGCTACAGACTGAATGTGTTGTGCTATGATTCGGGAAGAGGCTGAGCAATCCTTCACTGCCATGCACACAATGTGCCTGTCCTCACATGAAGTGGTGCACTGAAATGCATGTGATTGAACAGGTTGATTCGTCGTACCCTCTTGCATCCAAAGATTACATATCCGCATTACAGTTGTTTGGTTTAGTCCAACAATGCTACTGATTTCTCTGAAGGATAATCCCCAATCTCGGTAAGCCACTATCCTTCCAGTGTCGAACTAGGATACTTGATGAAAAAATGATCCCTGTTTTCTACGAGGCATAATTGTTCGTTTGATTGGAAAAACCACAAGAAAAACACAATTGCCAAACTTGAAATCGTCGAAATCTCCAAGCCTTAAATAGCGCTTTCAAGTGACGTACGTGGTGAGCGTCGGCGCTGAAATTCTAATCATTTGCATTTCTCACATCTGCTAATCCATGTTGTAAGTTTCATGTTATTTGTATGCTTATTTCAGGATGTTGCATTTATGATTGCCAGCAGTGTATTTTCCAAGTAAACACCACTAATGACAAAAGGAGCGAATGATTGGAGAAATGTACACAAGAAATATTCAGAGTAAGAAAAGTTTAGTGATCACATTAATTCCATTTTATTTTTTATAACAAGGTCTGAGATTACCGGACACATTGACACTGAACCGAAAAAACAAATTATAAATGAAAAAAAATATATTGGAAGGAAGTACTCAAACTTGTGGTAGCGATAATATATTAATTTCTTCCTACTCTTAAATGTTTTGTGATAAAAATAAAGTGTTTTTTTAGTGAAAATAATGGTAATTATATTGGCGCTTTGGAATATTTATCCAAGTTCGATCCGTTTTTGTGGGAACACATGAAAAAATATGCAAATTGTGGCAACGGTACTGTAAACTTTTTGTCGCCTACAATATGTGATAAATTTATTTTTATTGTATCGAAAGAATTACAACTCACAATAGTGAATGAAATAAAGTAAGCTAAATTTTACTCTCTAGTTATTGATTCAACACCTGATATATCTCACATAGATAAGCTGACCGTCATTATTCGCTATGTTCTTCCAAGTGGTATAAAAAAAAATGTTGGGATTTCTACCTACTTTTTCTCATACTGGTGAAAACTTGGAGAAAGTTATTTCAGAATTTTTAATTAATATAGATTTAGACATCACAATTGTTGGGGGCAAAGTTATGGTAATGATTTTAATATGCCACATAAATATAAGGAACTCGAATCCAGAATAAAATAACAGATTTCTTTCGGGCCATTTTATATCATGTGCAAATCATTCATGAAATTAAATTGGAAACGCTGCTGCCGAAAGTTGCATGGAAATGTTCACCTTTTTCAATATCGTACAGGAATTGTACGTATTTTTTTCAAGTTCTACACGTAGGTGGAATGTATTACTAAAATTTTGTAACAGCAAACACTTGAGTATTAAGCCTATTTGTGACATCAGATGGTTTGCTCGTTCCGATGCTGTGAAATTAGTTTTAAGAAATTGTTAAGGGAAAATTATGAAGAAATTAAATGCAAACGTCATTTTTCTTCAAACAAATATGAAAACCTTTAAAAAGTTCCGAAGCTGCCAATTTACTTAAAAAAATTGATATATTTGAGGATGTACTGTTACACTTACTATATGGGAAAATACTTTAGAGAGAATAGATGCTTCGAACAAGACTCTTCAACAAAAAGACAAACCTCTAAATACAGCTGTTTTAATATATAATTCATTGATAGATTTCATAAAAACTGTTTGAGATAATTTTGAAAATTTAGAGAAAGAAGCAGAAAAAATTAAACATATTGCATATACTAATGATAAAACATAGCAGTAAAATACGAAAACTATTTCATGATGAAATTTCAGAGCATGAAATAAAATTCAGTGACAAAGATTATTTTAAAGTTAATATCATTTTTGTTGTATGCGATTCTTTAATTAGCAATATTAAAAAAAGATCTGAGGGATATAAAACTATTAACAATAAATTCAAAACAATTTTTCATGATAGTGTGATGTTAGTGACTACTCTTTAATAGAGGAATTAAAATGTTATGAACAAGATATAAACTCCTAGCGGAACTGAAAAATGAAGTATTACAATTTAAGATTTTTATAAGTAAAGAATATATTATTTCACCTGTATCCATGTGGTCATTTATTCAAGAAAATAATATTATTGCAAAACATTCCCTTATTTAAACCTAATTCTGAGAATTTATTTAACCCATCCAATAAGGAATGAAAGCAGTGAAAGTTCATTCTCAGTAAGGGCTAGAATAAAAAAAAATTTTAGATCCATATTAGGCCAATAAAAATCAAATAGTTTGTCATTATTTTATGTATAGAAAAAAAAGTTATTAAATAACTCTATTAGTTATGATAAACTAATTGACGAATTTGCAGGATTAAAAGTGAGAAAAAAGGCAATATAACTAATCCATCTGGGTATATTTGTTTAAGTATTATTGTTGGTATTAAGAAATTATGTTTATTTAATTTTTGTACATGTATATTATTTTTTTCCTTGGAATCCGATAATTAAATAGAACTACATACTATATGCTTTAAAACCAAACCATCAAACACAAAGTATTTGTCATGACTGAAAAATAGGCCCGGAATTACAATGTTGCCTAGAGCCCGCTTTAGCCTTAGTCCACCTCTGAACATTTATATATATATATATATATATATATATATATATATATATATATATATTATCATGTCCCCCAGGATTTGAAATTTTGATTTCAACCGACTGATTTATTTTGTTTGTTTATTTTATAAATAGTACTTCTCTCTTGAATTCTGAAACATTGATCTAATTTTGAAATTAGAACACTGAGCTTAGAGATTGGAAACATTGAAGACTGAAAATTGAAGTTATGAACTTATTTATTTGTAATTTTAAGTTTTGAACTATCATCGTTTTATTTAAAATGGAAACTTTTAAAATATTTTTAATTTTTTTATTTTCTATAACTGTAATTGAAAAGTATATTTCTTTCGTAATCTACCTCATCTAGTATGACCAATTGTTAGAGTCTGTTGTTGAAAAAATATGCAATCAAATGCTACACGTGTGTGCCATATATTTATATTAATAATGTTAAATAATGTTAATAACGTTATTTTGCGTTAACATTATTAAATAAATAGGGCATTATATTGCTTGCTAAGAGAAAAATTAGTTCTCTTTTATACTTTGGATTATTATAATGGATCAATGTTCAAATTTAATGAAGAAACATCGTTGCATATAATCTCTTGATATATTATTTTTGACTCAATATATAATAACAATAAAATGAATGAACTTTGTTGTCACTATTAAATTTAAAATAATATTTTTCTTTCCCCGCCATTATTTACACTTGGAAAATAATTTGTGATCGTATGAATAAATCTTTTTATATTGTAAATGTGTCAAATTTGGAATAAAAAAAATTTCCTTTCGAGTATTGACGATATTTTTAAGAAGCATATGAACTCTTACACTTTGTGAGCAATATAAAACGATTAAATAATCTGAAATTAGTTGAAAAATTGTGCTTAAATATCAAAAGCTTTATTTTTGTATGCAAATGTGAAGTAAAACTTTTTCAGAAAAAGCTTCCATATGAATTAATGCGATTTTTGTAAATTGTTTGAAGAACTGATCAATTAGTTGAATTTTATTATTTTAGTGGAAAAATTGTGCTTAAATATCAAAAGCTTTATTTTTGTATGCAAATGTGAAGTAAAACTTTTTCAGAAAAAGCTTCCATATGAATTAATGCGATTTTTGTAAATTGTTTGAAGAACTGATCGAGTTTCAAATAAAACATAAAAGCAATCTGTGTTCTCCAGCTGAGAATGACAGCAATGATAATATTTTATAGGAAATCATGGCTGCGAATGTGACAGATATTGGATATTTTTTGAAAATAGAGCAAAAATAGACAATACAAAATTGAAAAGTTGACGGTAAAAAATATTGGATTTTAAAGGCATGTACAGCTTTTGTGTGTATTTTTCAAGAAAGAACTGATGAAAGTGAACAAAGTAATTCTATATAAAAGACTTGAAGTAAAAAATATAAAAAAGTTTTAGAAATGTAATTTTAAGTATGCACTTAGTTTTTTATTTTACATGTGCACCACACAAATGTGTTAGCAAATAATTAAAAAATGAGAAGAATATGACAGTATAAATAGGATAATTTTCCATGAGAAGTTTTTATTTTGAGTCACTCTATATTTAATTTTATTACAAAAATATTTAGAAACCATTTTAGAATATTTCTCTGATAATGATTTTGTCTTTAATTCAAGCTAGGTGGCATATTCTTATTTTATTTAATAACATTTTAAAACGTATTTAAATCCTTGATGAAGAATGAATTCAATAAATTTATTTAAATACACATACATACACGTACGTACGTATAGGCCTCCAATATATATATATATATATATATATATATATATATATATATATATATA
>JAPDSC010130838.1:315240-386093 GCA_026290005.1 Latrodectus geometricus | reverse complement strand
TATATATATATATATATATATATATATATATATATATATATATATATGAAGGAATTTAATTGTAACACAGAATAGAGCAGAAAAAAGCAAATGAGAAATTAGCAGAAGACATTAGACAATTTTATTATTTGTGTCCGAAACACACCATGACTATTTGATAATGCAAGATAAATTTAGAATATGTATATTTTTGAATGTATTCTTTATTATTGAAAGCTCTGAACAAACTTTTAGTATTTTAAAAATATTCACATTAGTTTCTACGAATCTGATTAGAATTTGCGATAAAACATTATATTTTTATTAAGTAATGAAATTTTTAATTCATTAGAAATAAATTATAATAACACAGTAAATCCTAATTTCATTTTAAATTTGATAATATAAGATATTAATGTTTAAAATACAGTGACAGATAAATTAAGTAAAAATAGAATTCATGACATAAATAATTAGTAACTTTCGAATGATATAATTTTAAACTGAGAACGCGCGCGTTATTTCCTCGCTGTTTATAATTATTAATTTCAGAACTTTTTTTTAACTTGTTTTCCACTATAAAGCAAGGTAACACACTTTCTTTTAAATTATTTGCGTAACTTTAAAAAGGAAGACATTAAATATTTAATTTTTAGCTTTTTTTTTTACATTTCTATTTAAAACATTCATGATATATCAAAATAAATGTTTCTGTACTTAAACATCTTGAATCAACTTTTGTATTCAATAATATTGAATTTTAAGCTTATTTAGATTTATGATTAATCTTTTCTTAAATAAGATTTTAATTACAATTAATTTTTTAATAATACAAATTATATTTGTGAGAATGTTCTTTTTTTCCTTTACAAGATTCATAAGTTTTATCAGTTTGTTTCTTCACTTGTTGGTCACATTGTTACAAGCAATATGAATATAGTAAATATTGATTTAAGAGACATTCTAGGTGTTAAATTTAGACCTATTCAGTATTATAGTAAAAAATTTTTTTATTTGATCTTAATAAATTTTTCTTTATAATTTCTATTTTATTTTTGATTCCATTTGAATACTTTTCAAATGAAGTGACATTTTTAATAAGTTTAAAAATAACATTAACATTTTTAGAAACAATGGCTTATACAAAAGAAATATTGTTGATTCTTCTATATATATATATATATATATATATATATATATATATATATATATATACACACAAATGATTTATGGACAAAAATTTGAAAGAAATTTCTATAAACTGGTTGAGAAATTGAAATGTTTAGAATCATCTGAAAATGATAAAGTTAAGTTAGAAATTAGAACAAGAGTTTTCTACAGAAACAAAATGTTATTTCATTTGTCAAAAACTATTGAGATCGAGATGTGTAAGTGTAAACATTATACATAAAATTCTCACTTATAACTGTCCTATATGGATCTAAGACATACACTGCAAGTGATTCTTTTATTTAAAAAATGTGTGAAAAATACTATGAAAGATTTTTTGGAGAAATTTGTAAAAATAGTCATTAGAAAATTAAAACAAATAAAGAGGAATGCAAATAAGTATAAGGAATTATTTTAGCAATAAGGGAGCAAAAAGAACCCAATGGTTTGGACATGTATTAGAGATGGACGAGAGAAGATTTGAAAAAAATTATTAGTTGGAAACACAGGAGAGTAAAGGTTTAGAGAAAGATATAAAACTAAAAGGAAAGAACAAGTGAAAGAGGACTTGTAAATGTTTGGAGTTACTGATTACAAGCGAAGAAAAACAGTGTTCTCAAATTTTAAATGATGTCATTTATTTTCAAGGGCACCTTTATGATTATTTACAAATATTCTTTTCATGAATTACGTAATGTATTGATATTCATGAACAGAATTTTATAAACTCTAGATTATCTATATGATATGTCTCAGTTCTGAAGAAACTTCAATGCCTAATAAAGAGGAAGATTTTCAGAGTAAAAAGAAACATATAAATTTGAATGATTATCTAGGAATGTAAATCTATTATTCCTCTTGTAACAAGTGTGTTTTCGTTAACTGTACTGTGTCTAAATTATTCAAATGCATATTTGTGTTGACTTGTTCTGTTTTGTTTTTTCCTAATTTTGGGAATTATATCCGAGAAATTGACTTATCAGCAATAGTCGTACCACTTAATTTTGATGATAATCGGAAGTTTATTGAACCTGATATAAATCAGCAATTTTGAAATAATTTATTAGACATTTGTAATAATTATACTTTAACGGCAAAAACCTTTTTGTTCAAGTTAATTTTATCTAACAAATTTCAAAACTCTCGAGTCATTTCGTTAGTTAATGTTTCGCATAATAACGAAAACTCTTATGTTTCATAAATGTCCTCCCTTTCCTTGAAGTGCCAAGTTATGTTAAAAATAATAGTTATGAAAGTCTTAATAATAATTATTAAAAATAATAATCATGAACTTAACATGATATTTTTTTATTAATGTTGTATTACTTAATAAATATACTATTATTGTTATGAAACTACTGAATTGAGTTGCAGTGTACATAAATTCATATTTTGATATTCTAATCAATTTATTAGAATATCAAAATATTAATTTATGAATATTGAAACTGACTGTAAGCAAAATGTTCATAAATATATACTTGAATTTTGTTTTCGGTTAATTAGCTAGAGCTTAAAGTATTTGTAAACATTTAAATATCATAAAGAAACAACTAAATTCTTATACAATATTAAGCAATATATGTATCTCAAGGAGATTTATTAAAAACTAATAATAAAATAGTGTTTATAAAATTTAAGTATAATGGGGTTATAAACTAGAAGAATAACTCAAGGCTTATAACAGGTTTGAAATGCTGTTCAGTGTGTGTTAATGTATCTTAGTATTTCACTAAGATATTAAATTTCTTCATTATGTGTACATTTAATTTAGTATCCTTCCATTTAGTCTTAAAACCTAATTTGATTTTAATTATATGCAGATAATTTATTTTAATTTGATATAAGATTTCATTTTACTTAGTGTCTGTTATTATTTGCATATTTATTTTAATTTAATGTTAAATTAAATTTCATCAAGTGAGAATCATGTTTATCTGCAAATTTTACTTCCATTTTCTTGTACATTATAGTTGTTCATCATGCAGATACTACGTTTACGTTGTGTACATTTTTATAATCATTTTTGTTTGTTCTATAGTTTCCATTTCAATCACTTTATTATATATTCGTATACAATAATTTTTATAATAATGTTTTAGAAAGAATTGATAATTTAAAATGTTTAGAATATAAAAATTAAAGCACACATATCCTTAATATATATCTAAACACATAATAAAACTTTTACGTAAACATTAATTAGCTACTTAATATAGTACGAAATTATTATGTAAATATTTTAATTAATTAGATAAGTTAATATGTTTTTAATTTTGACATGAACACATATTTTATTAATACAATTAATTTATTAATACTCCTATTTCAAGAAAATAAATTTGAAGATATGATGAGAGATAATTTGTTTGCTTATTTTGATGAGACTATTGATATAACTATTGTTTCTATTAAGGTTTTGTCAAGATAATATTTGTAAGACGATATATTTTTTAAATTATGTTATTATGTACTCATATTATGCGATAATTTGTGGTAATTCAATAACATTTCACGAAATATATTAATAATTAAGTTAAATATAATTTTAATGCTCTTGGGAGATTAGGATAAAATAGTTTAAAACATTCTTGCTTTGCAATGATGAACGTTATTGTAAATGTAATGACAATCAATGAATTTTTGAAATTAACTTTTCTATATAAGGAGTTATATATTTAATAATATATTTGAAAGTGAAAAGGCGTCTATATTTCCTGATTTAAATGTTTGCTATTTACGTAAACTTGTGCAAAATTATTAATGAGTTATCACTAAAATTGGCTTTATTATATTACTTTTGGCAATGTAATTTTCAACATAATGCTCATTTTACAACTCATTCACTCTACTTTCTCTTGACTGTTCAATTTACAAAATTATTTTTCAATAAAATTAAATGACTGCTGTTGTTAAAATTTAGAAACAAAACGAATGAACGTAATAATTATACTTTGTTAAAATAAATATTTTCTGATTTTTCAGGTAATTCATGAGTGAGATATTGTGCGCTTCACTCTTATCATGTCTCGTGATCACAAAGTTGATCATATAATACATATTAATGCAAAAATACCATCCTTACAAAGTCTTAATAGAAATTATCATGATCTCAAAAGATACTACCGATTTATAACATCAAAGTGAGCAAAACATTTTTCCATCATCAGATTTAGTTTATTGATGTAGGAACGCAAGTTAAATAGATTTACAAAAAATTATATGCTATGCTAGTTAAAAAGATACATAAAAATAAGCATGCTTGATATTGCTATCGATATTGTTTAAAGCTATCGATATCGTTTAAAGAATATAATGACAACAGCCTTTAATGAAAAAAAAGGAGTCTGCAAAATGTTTAGGGGAAAGCAATTTCGATAGTACAAGAATCAATTTTGATAGAAGAAGATACTCTGCATCTATAACAAACTTAAAATGTTTGTTTTTCACGAATTTCTATAATCTGTTAAGTATATATTTGTCTTTAAAATACTAAAATTAAAAAGTTTCTAAGTAAAAAGCTTTTAAAATATTCCATAGAAAGAGCTTATGTGCAGGACGTTAATTTGTTTCCAAACTTCAAATATGCAAGCTCTCTTAGATAGTTCTATCTAGAGAAAAATATAATAATTCATTCATGATTGCAAAATTAAATTTATTCATCAAAAATACTTTTCTAAAGGAATCGATAGTATATATCATTGATTTTTCGATAGATTCTTATGAAATTCATGTTTATATCTGTACTCATCTGAAAATATTGTGTGACATTCAGTGATAGAGAAGTAAATCAAGTAAAGTTCGATTGATTTAAAAGCACAAGCACTTACAGAAAAATAGATGTAACACATAGATAATTTTGAGGAAGCAGTATTATATTTTTCCCTTTTAAAATTTGAGTTTACCTTGTTTTATTTAAGCTAATCCATATAAAAATTAAAACATTTATTCAACAAACTCATTACTATATATATATGTATATACAGAGCCGTTCTGATCCCATAGCCCCTCTCCAAGATATCGGTCAAATCACTAACATAGACAATAAACATAGGTCTCCCTCAGGCGCTGTCTTCAGACCTATATAGAGATAAAGATAGGTCCCTGTTGACTTTGCTTACAATTAGATAAAGCCTTTTCATATTTCACTGTACAAAACCGCTGGCCAAGAAAATCCCTTAGCCAACTCAACATATTTCCACTGATACCCAAAGACATTAGGCTAGAAATTAATTTAGATCGTCAGACATTGTTATAAGCTGGCGAAAAGTCAACAAAGGTAGCTAAGACAGATCTATGACTGTCCAGTTCATCCTTGATATTTTGACTAAGATAAGACACCTGTTGACTAAGATAATTTGTTAATTGTATTTTGACCAAGATAAGACTGCACTATTGTAGTCAGAATAGTTTCATCTCTTGTACTATGTGCATTGAAATTTCCTATTAACACAGTCTTATTGGAAAAAGAAATTGTATCAAAAGATAATTTTGTATTATCAGTGGGTTGTAGCACATGTAAATTTTAAAATGGACATCATTTTTCCAAACTTCGATGCAAACCAACTCAATACTTATGGCAAAGTCTAAGTCCCTAATTATTGTAAAAGAAGCTATCAAGGTTATTTTATACCCAAAAGTATATTACTTTTCTTGGCTTCGTACAAGGAATATCCAGAAAATTTGTAAAATTTCTGAGATTCCAAAGGCTAATTAGCTTCAACTATGAAGAATACATCAATATCTTCCTTAACTAGTTTGGAGTTTGCTCCTTTTTTATATGAGAAACTGTCCCCATTCCGCTGAAGCACTCTTAACACATTACATATTTTGCCATAAATAAAATTCCAATTTCTCAAAATAGTCCAGAGACTCTAGAAAGGGGGAAAAGCTGTTGCAGGTATAGCGTTACCCAGGGTGCACTATAAGGAAACCTGCTACTTTACACCCGATTTACTTAAGATTATTAATTTACTAAAAATCAAATTTAATTTAACACAAAGTAAAGAAATTTCTCTTCCTTTTGAAAATTTTTTACTCCTAACAAAGTAAAAAAATTTCTTCTCCTTTTGGAATTAATTTTCTTTTTATAAAATTTTTATCTAATTTTCAATAAAAGAAGAATTTTTTTTTCTTCTATATATTTTTTAATTTGAATTCGATACTATTGATATAATAAATTTTGCTATTAAAAGTACTCAATGTTTTTTCACTAATATTTGGTAATAGCTTGTAAAATGGATAGTAATTAGCTGAATAAAGGTAGCTAAAAGTCAACTAATAATGAAGTCAAAGAAAAACTTAACTTGTTATTAGAAATAAGCTTAGAATGTTGAAATTTCATTCTAGATATTCATTTTTAAAAATAAAATTCTGTTTCCTCTCTGTTATCTATTGTATATTTTCTGGTAATTTGAATAATAAAAGTTGAAAGTTTCAGAACATTTATTAGAACTTTTTGAATGTCACCTTAAATGAGTTCGATGATATAAGTTTCTTCTCAAGCATAATAATCACTGTGTATTCATGTTACTGATGGAATTTGTGAAATAAAACTATTTCGAGTAACCAGCTTTGCAAGTAAGGTCTTTAAATCTGTTTTTTCCTACATCTTAATCAAGACTTCTTGTTATTTCTACATGATAAAAAAACATAAATGATCACCTAGCAGAAAAAGTTCAAATTACTGCTCAAAATAATATTCAAATGTGTTAAATAATCGAAATGACATAAAAAAATTTAATTAAGAATCACAGTTTTCAAATTTTCCAATCTAAATTTTTATCTTATACTTTTCCATCTTTTTAAATAGTTTATTTGGTCTTCAGAGTTGCTTTTCATTTTTCTGTTTCCTCAAAAACTTTACCTCATTTTTCTTTTTCCTCCTATTCTATTTTTTTCTCATTTTAGATCTCCTATCTAGCTATTTATAAGTATTTATGAAGGAATTCTCCCATATACCAGTACTCTTCAAACACTTATTTTTTAAATCTTTGATTTTATGATGATTTAAAAAAATTTTATTCCAGGGATTCTTTAGCTAAGTATATCGTACTTTATTTTTTTTATCATTATTCTTCCCAAAAGCGTTAGGAATCACACTTTTATCAATTGACTATGCAAGAAATATCTCGCTCAACTTTAATAATTCCGTAAAACATTTCTTAAAATGCGAATAAATGAAATGATTTAAGAGAAATTCTCAATAAGAATCATAGGAATTAATGAAAAAATAATTATTTCTAATAAATACTAATGATTTATAGTGTTTTAGAAAAACTGAATACTTTTTCAATATGAATTGCATTTGAAAATTGACAATAAATCAGAAAAAAAATGGTAGACAGAAAATAATAAACCTGAGCAATATTTCTCAGACAAGCAGATTTTTATTAAAAATTTCATAAAGGTAATATTACATATTTCTTTTAGAAAATATTCTTAAAGTTATTTTAAAATTTAAAGATTAAAAATAATAAAGTGGAATTGATCGCGAAAAATATAATTAAAATAATCAAGGTTAACTTTCACAATACGCAGTACATTCGTAATTAAAAGAGAAATAATTGTAATTTAAAACTGATTTGTAATAATTGTGTTTGTCAAAATCAGCCAAATTTTAGATTTACTAGTTTGACTGTAGAAAAATTTAATATAGAAAGAAAACTTGATTTTTCCCAGCTTTCTTACACATTATTTTTTCACATTTATCTTTCTCTGCATAAAAGAAGTGCAGGCAGTTGAATGATTATTGCTCTGGCTAGAAATTCAACTGTTCCTAGGTTCGAATCCTCTTTCTAATTAGCGTCCGCCTTTCTAATTAGCTCTCGTGAGTAAAAAAATGACCGTGAAGCAACAAACCAGCTATATAAGAAAAGCAATTTAGTATTTTAATCCTGACTGATATAGCTATATGGAATTAAAGAACTATTTTCAGAATTTTCTTAAACTGTACTTCTGCAAAAAGAAGTTTCAGAAATGTGATTTCCATTATATAAAACTTAGAATATTTCTGTCTTATCAAAACATGAAAACCAAGAAATATTGTTAATTGCATTGGTTTGGAATATAAATTAAACTTTATAACCGTGTTAAATTAATCATCTCTGCAAAAACTGACATTTAAAGCAACAAATCAAATCATCTGAAAAGAAGGAAGTCAATAAAAGGTTTTATTGTAGTTTTCTATGTTTTTTAATTTACATGATGGAGTTGGATATGTTATTATCAATTTACATCCGTAACTCGAGGTTAATGCTCGCAATACTCTGCTAAATATCTCAGTGAATATTATCCACAGATTTTAGGAGAATATAAAAGTACTGACAGAACGAATAAATGAAAGAATAATTTTACTTTCCTCAAAATTTTTACTACAAGAAAGCAAAAATACCAATCAAGGGTTCATTTTGAGGATGTTTAACAATATAGATTTTGAGTATCCCGAAAATCAGGACCGATTGTTCAGCTTCTTTTTAGATTAGATTCTAATTAAAAGATATAGAGCTGCTAGTTAGAAATTCCAAACCAAGACGAAAGCAACAATGCAGAATATTTAATTAATATTTTAATGTTTTGATGTTTATTTGTCCTCACTAATTTAATGATAATATTAAATATCCAATAAATAACAAACATAAAAGCATTAGAATAAAACTATTTTTTAAATATTTAGTTTGTTCCTATTGCAAAAAAGATGTTTATTCATAAAAAAACCATTTTAAGGTGGTATAAAAGGGAGAATGAAAATAAGTAAATTAAAATGAAATAGAAGTTAGTTTAATATTAGTTAATTTTGAGAAATAAAAAAGATGAAACTCCTTATATTAAAAGCTGGAATTTACTAAAGATACTTTACAAAAACATTTTCAGTTGTTAATACACAATTATTTAAAAATATAAGGAGTTTTGAATCTTTTTTTGCATAGGAGAATGGATATTGTGTAAGGAAATCAATACTGCACTGTTTCAGATTATTTAGAGAGGTTTACCTCAGTGATATAAGCCCTTATTTTAGAAATCCGTGGGAATAAAAGTGAGTGTCTATTTGCAACACCATCATATTCCAAATCTGCTAACTGAATTTACTGGTTTAATATATATATATATATATATATATATATATATATATATATATATATAGACGTTTGTTGATTAATGTGAAGAGAATCCCTCAGAGACACATATATATTTAGAATGGCCAGTTTTCCATGTAAACCCTAACCACATCTTATAACAAATAGAAGGCTCACCATTATCGTACTTGAGCACGATTCCTTTTTAAATAATGAGCTTAACAATCAATAAGTATATCAAGTATGACATGATATACTTATTGATCCTTTCACTTATATTCTATGATTGTTGGAATAGGTTTTTCGAAATTACATCAATACTTATTGCAAACATTTGGGGTCCTTACCATGAGAACAATAACACTTCTGCTTACCATTATCTGTAGGATAATAGTAGCATTTGCTATTACAAGACCGGCAGTATGAAATTACGCTAATTTTTTGTTATTTGGAATCATCCAACATTAATGCTTTTATAAATGCTAGATGGCATGGATGCACATACAACAATCACCAGCCTCATGGTAACAAACATATCCTAATATAAATATAAAGGATGTATAATTCATTATTTCTTCAGGTATTATTCCATAGATTGATCTTGGTTAGCGCCTAATGCCGTAGGATACATTCGGCATAACAATGTTATACTTTGATCGTATTAAGTATGAATTGCTTCTTGACATACTGTGTGGATGCGTAGCTTGCCATTCTGGTGTAGTTGGATATTATTCTTTTTATATATTGTTGAGGTTAAAGCATATCATAGATCTTCTAGTTTTCTATATTCCATCACAATTTATTAAGTTCCAAATAAATTTCTTTATACTTTAAATGCAGGAGTTAGACATTATTTGATAATTTACATTATTAGTAATGCAATATCATAAATGTTCAATGAAAAGTTAAATACTGTAATTTTTTCAAAATAGATTTTTCAGTATAATTTGCTATAAGTAAGTATAAGCTCAGTATAAGAAATAAAGTTTTTCAAAATAGATTTTTGTACTTTATAAAATTGACCTCATATAATTATTAAATTATAATGGAAAATGATATATAATCACTTGTTAATTTTAAGTATACAAGAAAAGTGTTTTTAATGTTACAGGCATGGAAAACGAATTTCTAAAAGTTTTAAGTATCTTTATGAAGAGTTAAGAATCATATAAGAAGTTAGATTTTGTACTCCTTGTAAAATAATTTTTCGATTTTAAAATTCAGGTAAAATTTACTAAATGGGAAATATTCCTTCACTTTGAAGTGAAACTTTGAAGAAACGTTTTAGGCTGAATGAATAAGCAGGTAAAATTTTAAATAAGCAGGTTTTTTATTGTAAGATAGTTTATTTAAGAACTAATTCAGAATTTCCCCATTACTTTTCATAGGAAATTTTAATATTATCTGCTGGAATAATATATAGCGCAGAGTAGATTTTTTATAAATACGTAAATTTCAGAATTTTTTGAGCAAGTGAAAATTATAAAAGGAAAGTAACTAAGCATACCTGTTTCATAACCATTCTCTTAACTCTTTATAAAGATGTTGAAATAAAAATCATTAATCATAGCAAGGTGTAGCAAAAATGTTCTTAAAATGAGAGCCTTTAGAAAAGGTGATTCCTTTTAATTAGAAGTTTTTTCATTTAGTCTAAAAAGAATTAAAAAAAGATATTTATAGTTACTTTTTATGTTTTAGCTTAAAAAGTTTTGATTTTAATTAAATTTTTTGAATTAAATTTTATCACAATTCGTTTGTCAGTTTTATTTTATAAAAGAAAAAAAATTATTTCTTTTCTGATTTTAAAAAGTGCTAGTGAATTTCAAGTTAAGCTAAACTATAAATGTTTTACTAACATATTTTTAAACTGTCATAAGCATGTGAACTATACTTTCACATACATTTTTCAGAGCATTATAACATTCGGACATTTTATTAGTAGGTACATATACTAATAGAATGTCGGTAAAAGTTATTATATACCATATTATTCTTGAAAATTCAAGAAGCATCTGTATTGTCTCAACCAAAATTTCGGCTGGCTTATCTTAGCTGTGAGGTACCTGGGTTCGAATGATCCTTACCCTCTTCCGGAGCTTTGAGCGGTTTGGTGAACTATAGCTGTAATGAACTGGCATGTTATTGGTTAAATTTATTTATGGGCATGGATACGTTTTATTTTCTGAAAGGGGAGTTAAAAAGTTTGAAATTTTATTATTATTTACTTAAGACAGCATCTATTAAAACCTTTAAAAACTTATTTAAATTAATTTTAAATAGGTTAATATTAAGTTATATTTTTCATGATTAGTTTTTGATTTAATTATTATTGGTTTGAAAGTAAGAGGTGAGCTTAAATAGCTTATCCATTGGTGACTTAATTTTCTGAAGCTCTGGGAATTTCATTAAAAATTGACTTGATTATAAGAGTCAGTAAATCCACTTCCAGAAGCAAGATTAGAAAGAATAGAATCTAATTCACCTAAAGGGGTGGGAGAAGGGGAGGTCTAGCTGCTTGTGTGTATGTCACTCCAGGTCGAATGGAGCTAGCAAGGGTTGATTTTTTGAAATCTTTGAACATAGATTTTGTATTTGGTATAGGGAAGACATTACATCCCATGTAATTTGCGGAGTGGGTGCCTGAGCAATTGCCACACTTCTGTTGCTCTACTCTCTCTTGGGGGTCATCCGCGGGTGTTGTGGGAACCAGCACACTTGACGCATCTTGGCGTCATTTGGCACATTTCAGAGATGTGATTGAATCTCTGACAGTTGTAGCACTGCATCGCTTTTTTGGGTCCTTTGATGTATTCAACAGTAATGCCAGATATGCAACATAATTTTGTAAGGTTGTTGCCATCTGTTGATGGGGTTTGGTTAATTAAAAAGAGCGGCATTGGTTTGGCGGTCTTTGGGTGAGTAATACAGGTGACTGTCATGGGCTGGTAGCCTGGACTAGCTAAATCTTTGCCAATGTCTTCACATTTAGTTGTGATAGGGAGACCCCTGATCACCAATTTCTTATGTTTTTGGTTATTGCTCCAGAGCAAAATGTTTTCTATTGCGTTTCGATCGAAATAGGTTGTTAGTGCTCTAAGATGGTCGGCTGTTGTGACGAATAGTTTAAGAAATAAACCTAGCGTTTTGGCTTTTATATCAAAGTTGAGATTGGTTTTCAATTTTGATAAGAATTCGACATGGTTCGTACCATATCTCACAAGCACTGTTAGAATTTTCTCCTCTGAGGGAGAATGCCTTACTGTAGGCTTAGAGCTATGCTTTTGCACCTGATTGGTCTAGAGCTTCTCGAAAGAGTTTTTGATTTCTAGCGGGGCTTATAGAGCGTGATCTACTCTAACTGCAGCTGTTTTTTAGGCTTGATAAAGTCATCTGCCTGATTTTTTTAAAGCCATTTCTTAGAGACAGGGAATTTTAATCTTACTAGCTGATTCAGCAACATTAGCTGTATTAGTTTAAGATTGACTACAGGGGAGCCAGTTCATTAACAGTATAGTCACCTGTACTAGATGGCTTGTCCGTTTCTCTGAAGTTTCTGTCAATACCTGCATGAGGAAAATCCTCAGCAGCTTCCATCATGAATTTTCTGAGTGCATCATTGTCCGGTCTGTCCCCTTGGGCTGACAGGATTTCTTGAATTTTTCCTAAAATGTCATCCATGAAGTGGAGTTTGAAGTGAAGACGAATTTGTTGAGCACTTTAAAGTGCTTTTGTTTTTCTAAAGGGATAAAGGAAAGGAGAGGTTGAGCGAGTAGAACTTAATCACCTAGATTAGCAGAACAGACTTGGACACATCCGTCCGGAGTAGAGGCTAAGCCCCTGACAAGTGAATGAAAATTATTGTCTCAGCCTTTAATCATAAATATATATTTATAGCCAGCAGTTTCAAACTTGACAAGATTTTACCTTAAATTAATCTTAAAATAAAATATACATTTATTAGTTTAAAAAATAAAAATAAACTGTGTAGTTTTTATGAAGCTCAAAAGTATTTCTTTATTTAGTATAAAGAAAATGTATTTAAAATATACGAAATTCATTTATTTAAAAGCGTTTCAGATGGGCTACACAAAATATATTTCTGGTGCATAAGTATACCATGAAAAATTATCATTAAATTTACGAAATTGACAAAGAGGTAAATCAAGAACCTGAAAAGTTGGAACACGAGCATAATATCTTATAGATTCATGCAAACATGCAAAAGTGCTCCAACATGACATGACGACATGATTAATGTTTTAAAATATTTTGGAGGGAATTCACACAGTGAATCAGGCACACCAAATATTCATAGAATGAGAAGTGGCGGAGATTTTTCTCAATAGTACATCATAAGCTATTCCAATGGTATACTTAATATTTCTATATGAGTATTAAGGCAAACTATGGGTGTAAAAATTTTTAAAAGTGATATTGTGGAGTCTTCACAGAAATAATTGTAGAAATTTACGGTGTTTCTCTTGTTCTGCTGGAATTGTCACAGTCCGTCGAAATACGTAATGGACCGGGATGGGTGTAGATGATTTGACAGTTATATGAATATAAGGGTATCTTTTTATTCAATCATCTGTAAGAAACTTTATTATTCAATATTTGTGTTTACATTTACTTGTTTTATTTGTCAGCGTTCATTTGAATAAAAGTTTTTATTTCTTACTTTTTGTTATAAACCTCAAAGGTATAGTAGACAGTAAAAAATTGTTTAATAATAGAGGTATGACGCAGAAATTTTGTATATTTATTTATAACATAGAAAAGATGAATCCAATCAAGTTAGAAAAAGTTATTTCATTAATTTTTTTGTGCTAATTATGGTTTAATTCATTAAAAATATAAAAAATTCATTGCTTGCGAAATAAATATCTATAATTTGTTTAACAAAATACATTTTTCAATACTTTTAAGGTATTTTTAAGAACTGTTAAGAAATATTTGATTTTAAAAAAATTTAGAAAGCGATAAAAATATTTTAATTTATTTTGTGAATAAAATTTTTATCATAAAAATTTAAATTATTAAAATAGTCATAAAATACATTACATCCAATTTCTGTTTCCAACAACTTAATTATGTATATCTAAAGAGTAAATGCGAGAAAATTGTGAAGTTTGCACAAAATTTGTGGAGCAAGAAGTATTTTGAAGTTTTATAAATTGAAAATGTTTCTTTTTGAGAAAATAACACTTTTAAGCTATAAGCTAAATATTTTGGACAAACATGTACAAAATGAGGCAAATATTTTAAAATTTTAATTATTCAACTATTATTACTAATAAAACATAAAATAAATATATTGTCAATAAATTATTTTAAAAAAACATCATTTAGCCTTGCCTATTATAGAAGGTTTGATGTGATTTTCGATTCCAAAAAAGAGAGAGTGGCCTTGATTTAGAAAATTTTTATTTTATTCATAGTTAACTAAAAAATTCTCGAAATCGAAAACTTTTATTTGAAATCACAGGAAAATGAGATGCAGTAATAAATAATTTAAAAAATGAAAAATTGATATTTTTGTCAAATTGGCTGTCCACTGTACCCTTAATGTTTTATAGTCGTATTTCATTGTATTAATTTATACATTTTCTGTTTTCAAGTACTTCCTTTCGTTTACGCATTCCAGTTTCATCTTCCTAATATTTTCGCTAGTTCTAAAATATTAATAATTTATTTTCATTGTTAATTTGGGTTAGTTTACTTTTATACTGGTCTTCACAGTCTTTTTTTTTGAAAAAATAAATATTTATTACATACCATTAAGTAAGTTTTAAGACATTTCGTTTGCCGAAAACAAAATCTAAAATTATCTTCAACATAAGCGTGATGTTCCAACTTACAACTGTAAATGGTCCTTTAGTGGCAAAATAGTGTGGTCCCTTTGGTTATGTGTTTTGAAAGATAAAGTCAGCAGGAGGCGAATGGAAACCTTCAAATTATATCCATTGTGTTTGAATAAATTCATTATGAAAGAATTAACCAGTGTAATTTCTGATACCTTGCGTAGAGAATGAAAAAATTATTAGTTTCTTGTGGAAATTCAGTACACATTCCTAAACATTACTTGCTATAAAATATACTTTGTGTGTACTTTCTAGAACAGTTATACAAACCTTTGTTTACGCAGGCAGAGAATCCTTGTGTCTACATTTTACATATGCTGCAAATGATCAGTTCTGGTGAATGTTTGATTCCATAAGCGTAGTTATGAATATTACTATAAAAAACTATATTTGTTTAATGTTATCCAAAAGCTTCAGAACTTATTTTAGAATTTTATCTTTTCAAAATTGGAAAGCTAAACAAGTTGATTACCTTGGGGTTAGAGAGTTAAGTGGCAATGATTCGTTTAATGTTATCCAAAAGCTTCAGAACTTATTTTAGAATTTTATCTTTTCAAAATTGGAAAGCTAAACAAGTTGATTACCTTGGGGTTAAAGAGTAAAGTGGCAATGATTCGCTTGAGCCACAGAGTGTATCATTAGTCCGATGGTAATACAATGTCCCATGAAGAAGTATTGAGACTTACTGTAAGGAATGATACGCCTTCCCCTCCAAAGGCATTGTTTCTATTGTCTAGACTCTAGAGCATGATTTCAAAGTAGGTAGCTAGGGAATGACCCGTAACCAGTGATAAGGAATGTGATTTGCCTTGATCATACTGTGATTTATTGAAAGCAGTTGGAAAAATCGTATTTACGTCTTGTGTCTCTAATGTTTCAAAGAGACTGCTATTACTAAAGCGCTTAATTCATGAAGAGAGTACGTAGATGCGTCTGCAGAATTGGTAAATATTCACGCCTCTCGTAAAATTTACCTGATAATTTCGTTGAGAGGCCAGATTCTTCATTATTAAAACTTCAACGTCAGCTTTGACTTAGGCTAGATGGATATATTTGTTGCTTTAAAAATATCTTGTATGACTTGAACGATTGAACTTTGAAATTTGTGGTTTCTAAGCATTTTTAGGTTGTCTACTCATCCAAATAGTCGTGAGTAGGTCTATGCTGGTGAACCATTCTACAGCATGTTTGATGACTATCAATTCAACCTGATAGATAAAATCATCACTTCCTACTTTGCATTGGCATTTTTGAATGATAAAGAATTTTCTGTAAACAAAAAGGTAACCCAAGTGTCATGTGAACATTTAAAATTACTATTTTTTTCATAAAAGCAATCTTGATCCTGATAAAAATTGGAAAATCTTGTATACTATCCAGTTCAATCAAAATATACTTATGATTACTGAGGAAGTTATCTATCATTGACCAATTGTAGAAATTTGCAAAGGAAGGATTAGGAGTGAATGTGATTTTCAGCCAGCCTTCGGCTGTTGATATCATGAAAGTGGAAAAGACATTCTGTTTGTTAATTATAAATAAATTGCTAACAATTAGGAAGTCATGTAGAGGATTAGGTCACTGATATCTGTTTGATTGTACCATTCGACATATTTGACTGATGAGGGGAATGTCCGTAAATTGTCCAATTCTTATCTTATCATCTTATTGACTCAACATCACAGGCGCTTGCGTCTCTTGTGGTGCAAAGAATCTGACATGGACAAAGAAACGGAATAGCGTTATCTTTACTAATGAACCCCGCTTTTGCCCGTGAGATTTCGATGCTTGTATTTGAGTCTGAAGAAATCGTGGAGAGAGACTGCTTAATTGTTGCGTTATGCACAGCCACATTATTAATTATTAATACACCGGATATCATGATTTGAGTTGGTATTAGATTTGACTACAACATCCATCTAGTACGCTTTACAATAACACTGAATAGCCAGAGCTACATCTCTAATGTGTTGAAGCCTGTTGTCTTCCCATACATACAGGCATTGCTATCTGTCATATTGTATCAGGAAAATGCGTGACTACACGTGGTGCGCAATGTTCAACAGTTCTTCTTTACCAATCAGATTTAATTACTTTCTTGGCTTACCCAATCTATCACCAATAAATGTATATATATAAGAATATGTAACTCAGAAAATTTTTAAATACATAAATATTCATGCATATCAAACTCAAATAATACATGATACAAATTTCCCAAGAGTAAGTTTAGGTATGTTAGTCCAGGAAAGAGAAAACTTAAGTTTTACATGTTGTAATTTTCATGAACATAATCAATGCTGTAATTTTTTGGAAGTTGTAATAATTGGAAGAAATATATTTCTATTTATCAAATGAATATTTAGCTAAGGCCAATAGGTCTCAGTTCGATAAATAATTTGAGAGAAAATCATCATGAAACTGGTATAAAATCATGATCATTTTTTCTAGCAGGTTTAATTTGTAATCACAAGAACAAAACTGACTAAAAGTCTGTTTTTCCTATCATTTTGAAAATGTATCAGAGAAAACACTGTGGTCACTACTATATTAACATATGACAATTCCCTTAAAATTAGAAAATAGTGAAATGAGTCTTCGAATGCGCAAGTGCTGTATTATCATTTATTAGCAAATTTTGAGGTATTTTAATAAATACACTGTTAAAAACAATTGAACGATATTGTAAGTCTTATAAAATAACGGTATAAGAAAAAACTTTTTTCCTAAAAAATTAAATAAGGGAGTCACAAATCTATATATTTCTCATTTCAAACTTCGCAGTATGCAAGTTTTGTGTTTTTCGATGAAGTATGATGATATGAAGACGATGCTTTAGCGTCAGCGAATGATATTTGGATTTCAGCTTTATGTAAGATAAAGAGGAGAAGAATGATCGATATTCATTAAGCACGTTGTTTCGATGAATGCGATGTATCAATGAAATCATTTAATTGAATCAGGAGTTTGGAGAGTTGTTGGCTGTTTAGAGATGGATCAAACACAATTCGAAATAGCAGAAGCCGTTGGAGTTTCTCAAAGCCTAGTTTCCAATACTTGTAACCGTTATCGAAATTAGAAATACAACCCGAAGATCAGAACAAGGTCGTAGACATACAACAATCCCCAATGAAAGTAGTTATTTAACGCTAATGTCTCGGGAGCCCAGAAATATGAATACCACTCTTCTTAAACATCACATTCGATAGGTTACTGGTACCTAAATTTTAACACAAATTGTCTGAAACTGGTTTTACGCTGTAGAACTATTTGCTCGTCAACGAATGACGTGTCTCATGTTAATAGTAAGGCACCGTCCCTTCCGCTGGGAGTGGGCAACATTGTATATGAAATGGTGAAGAAATGAATGACGCTATATTATTTTTTCTGACGAATCCCCTTTCACCCTTCATCCTGATAATAAGCGTATTTTCATCTGGGTACTTGAAATATTCCTTGAACAATCCTGCATGAAAGTTTCAGATTTGGCAGTGGAGGAGTGATGGTCTATATGCTGACATCTTCAGTGATGGTGGCACCGATCTCCATATCATTCGAAAGGGAACTCTCATTGATTACCAATATAGGGATGAAATTCTCAGACCTATTGTAATCCTTTACATTATTATACATTTTAACAAACAAAAACTTTATTCTAATTATAAACAAAATCAATTAGATTGGTGCATATTCTAAATGCTGCAGAATAGAACAGGAATGAAAATATATAAATTGGCACAAATCAGATAGAAGCTTTTATTAATGATATTGAAATTATGAATATGGAGATTATGGAATTTTTTCATAAAATTTTTGGAGTTCTTAATAGATATATTTTCTGAATATGAATAAAATAATGGAATACTTTGAAATGAAAATCTTTAAAGTTGCACTGCAAACTACAGAAAATAAATTATCTGTGTGTGTATGTGGCTTGCCGTATTGAATCCCACATGACTCAAGGAAACTTTTTAAGATTGTTATTATTTTTTTTTATCTCAATTTCAAGTAAAAAGTTAGAATGTTTTTAATAATAATTGACAAAACTCTGACATGTGTGTGTGTGCGTATGTATGAATAGAAGGAATAAGAATGATTTTATTAAAACACGTCAAACTTGTTTTGATACAAACAATTCTACTTACTCAAATTATATTTAAATTTTGCAGTTTTAAATACTTTTTTAAATTATCCAATTTTTTTTCTGAGTTCCTTCAAATCCTTTATTTAGGATTTTTTTGTTTTTTACAGTTAACATTTTTTTTAAATAGGTACATTTTTCTTCCTTCGGACTGTGTATAAATTAGCTTTAAGGTTCACAAAATTTTAATTTAGTTAAAAATGAAATTAGTGATAAAAATTAATTTCATTTTCGATTATGATTTTAATATAAATGATAATATTTTACTTTAATGAATTTCTATATCACGTTTTATTTACTTAAAAAATTTTGAGATAAATTGTGTTGGTAAAAATATTGAATTATTGGTCTGCATTGTTGAATTACATGTGAGTAAAAACAAATGAATTCCTTCTTGAATTTATAATAAATTTGCAAGAAAATTTAAATTGTATTATAAGATATACATATTGAGGGTAGAATATATATTAGATTGTCAAAATACCACTTTATGATTGATATATACAGAAAAAGTATTATTGAAATAGTAAGATTCCGATTTTGCTTGATTATTTAATCTTGTTTTCGACATAAGTAATTCATTTCAATTAATAATTTAAAAGTAAGTAAACGATTCATTTTCCCCAGAATTTGTGTTTACAGAATGATTTGATAGATGGCACTACGCATTCCAATAGACTTATTTCAATGTTCCTGCAATAAAAAGGCTAAAACTATAAGAAATAGAAAATTCTTGCTATATCCTCGTTTCTTAAATAAATATTTCCACAAGAGGATATTGAAGCGGAATATTTTTTCTTTTCAATTTGTACAGTTGGTATTTTTTGCTTTTCGCGAGTTTTCGAATATCTTTGCGTTAGAAAACGCAATATATCAGAGCAGTATTGAACAGATTAACATTTCTTTTAAGCATGCATATAAATAAAACTTTACAAAGTAGTTTTGAAATATCAAATTTTATTATTCATTATCTTGACTAACCATTAAGCTTATCACATGATGTTTTGCTTAGACATTTCTAATTGAGAGAGAGAAAAAGATGATTACTCAAATACCTATTAAAGTGTATTGCTTTTTTTTTTTATAATAAACAGGAGATTTTTCGATCTTTTTTTGAATTTCACAATCATTTTTAAAATTTTGTAAAAGTTGGGTAGTATATGTAAGAATTACAGTAAGTTTTGAATAAGTTTTTTGATTGAGTATCTTACTTTTTTGTGAATATGAGAATTACATTCACAAAATGAGAGTATATGTATGAGATGAATTAAAATAAAGTAAATTTTAAACTGATATGATTATATGCATAAATTTCTCAGTAACAATAAATAAAAATTTGTAGAATTTGAATATATTAAATTAATTATTTTACATGAGTAGAATTTTTTAAAACATATTTTACAAAAATGATATTACGAGAAATTTCTTTGATACCGTCAGTTAAAAAATACAAATATCTTATAAGAAATGTTTATTGAATTGCCCATAACCTAAATAAATTCACAAAAGGAAATAACCATTTAATTTCAAAAAGTAAACAAATGCTTGAATTTACGTATGTAAAATATAGATACAATAAATTTTTGTCGAAAATTTTATTTTTATAATTATAAGTATTAGAACGTTAAGAAAGTTCTTTTGTAAACTTAACTCAGTAACAAGTATTTTACTGTGAAGTATTTTAAGTGAGATAATGAGAAATTCATATAAAATAAGATAAAAATACATTAAATCTTTTCTTCAATCAATAAAATAATTTATTTAATACAAATTGTATACCTTAAGTAAAAAAAAACTAAACTTCCATTTTTAAATTTTAAGTTCTTGCTACTTATAATAGAAAATTCCACATTTTTATATGAATTTTGTTCTTTTTTATTCTACGGAAGCTACAGATGACTCCTCTAATGATAACTCCTCTAATGATAAAATTCGGAATATAATTTCTGAAAAATCATGTTTCAGTGATGCTTTTAGCAAGATTGACTCTTCCTTTTAAAAGTTATATACGGAGGAGAACATTAATACAGGGGTCAGAGACAGAGTGTATTTGATGGGGACACACAACAGCTTGTTTAGTTTATTCATTAATTCAATGTTGTGACTGAAAGTGATTTTATTGTGAAGATTCTATTTCTTTTCTTAAAAAAAACTTGCACCATTTTTATTAATATAAATTGTATTTATCCATTTTTATAAGTGACCAAATATATTCTTAAAAATCAAATATTAAATCCAAAGTATTTTTAAACTTTCATAGTGATTTACTTTCTAAAATATTAGTAATTTAGTACTTTTGTGTAAAGATGACTAATTTTGGAATAACATTCGAAGTGTGATATGTTTTCGATATGAAAAATTAAATGAATAGAAAAAAGGAGAAATCAGGAAAAATATAATGTTAAAAACTGACTACAGGTTTTACATATTTTTTAATTGACTCAATTTATCTATCACTAACAAAAAGCAGAAAACATTAAAACGATGGTCCAAGAGAACTAGAGAAATCGCATTTGGCATTAATTTGCTATGCTATTACATGTGGTAGTACTTACAAGGTAATTAACAATAATGCGTTGGTCTGTCATAAGTGAAACGCAAGCATTACAAAATAAACGAAATGGAAAACTATACATAGTGAGGCACAAAGACACAAAGTAAGCAAAAACGCTATATGATAAAAATTATAAGAAAATTTTTTTGAAGCTTAAAGAGTGCTCAATTAAAATTTGAAAAGAAGTATCATGCAAAACGGTTACTGGCAGTTAAGATATCATCAGTCAAGTCTACAGGTTAACCACTTAACAGTTTCGTTTTTCTGCCATATTATGTCCAAAAATAAGCACATTTTTTATAAACAATTTTGTATTAAAATCGATTGTATAAACTCAAATCCTCAGTCAAAATTGTTAGAAATATTGCATTTATTAATTTATTTTAAATTTTTAATTAAGCGAAAAAATGGCATTTTTACTTAAAGTGGGTTTTTTTAAGAACAACTAACTGAACTGTAAAGAACATTTTTGCCACTAGAGAAGTCCGATAACGAACTTTCACAACTGCCGGAATCATTGTCTGATCCAATATCAGAATTATATTCTGTATTAAGCTGCTCACTATCTCTCATTGTAACACAAAATGAGGAAAGAAAGTATTCGCAACGCCTGATACAGAGAGAGCCATCTATTAGAAGCAATGGAAACTAAAAAAATGAGAAAAAGCCGGGCAAATCAGTGGATCGGCGTAAAAAAACAAGCTGCTCGAGCGGCGCTCAGGCAAATCAAAAAAGTCCCCTTTCGCTGCACCCGAGCGGCGTTCGGGCAAAACTGGTAAGTGGTTAAGATTCAATGTCTGGTGAACAAATAGTTTCCGTTTTACAAATTTGGACATTACAAATTTATAGTCATTTAGCAAGTGAAAATTTTGGTTTTGTTTGTAAGTTATTTCAGAAATTTCAAAGTTTGGGCGTGAATTATATTTTCCAAAATCTTTAATTCTTAAATTATATGAGAAAAAGGGCGTATAATGGGTATACTCTTTGTTCCAGGTCACTCTTATAGATAAGGCAAAATATTTTCCAAAGAATAATAATAGCAGTAAAATGATTTGCATTTTGATAAAAATAATGAAAATATTCATAATTAGTGATTTCGTAGTTATTAACAATTAACAGAAATATGGAGACCATTGAAAACAGTTTGTGTAAGTGGAGCAGTAGGAAGGACTTAAGTACCAGTATTTAATGTAAAGGATTTGTGTAACAGGGTATTTGTATTCCCAGTCTTAGAAAAGAATCCTAAAGATTTTGGAAGAGGAATATCAAAGACTTCTAGATCAGGATTCCTAGCTGCTTCATTTGTCTAATTGATTTTTAGCACATTCCACTAAATTTCATTATAGTTTCTTGTTTAAGAGAGTTGTATTCTAAATGCGAAGGTACTTTTTGAAGCTTAACTTTTTAGCTTGTCGTATATCACTTATGATAAGAATTAATGAAGACTAACAGCCCAAAAAAGTGTCATTCCAAAATATGACTAGAGGTAAGCTTAAATATGCATAATATATGATCTTCATCAGATAAAGATTGCAAAACAATGAATGCAAAACAGTCAACAGGTATTGGGAATGTAGAGGGCACTCTTAAATATTATTTATAAACGTACTTCTGAAAAATGTAGATAAAAAATTTGTGACCAAGAGTATGCATAACATTTTAATGTACATATTTTGTAAAAAGAAGTTTTGTTTATTTTTTAAATTAAAAAAAAATTATAAAGAAGAAGCCAAAAATAAATATTTTCACATTTTAGATGTTCTTAACTATTAGAGAATAAAGAGATTTTGTTGTTTTAATATACTAGTGAATGATTGCATGCCAATATACAAATTTGTACAACTACGAACCTAATTTGAATAATAAATAAAATAATTTGCTATTTGTAAAGAAATTAGTTTTTTAAGGCTTTTTACTCATTTTTCAAAATCATCTTATTTGTAAGTATACATTGCAAATAAAGGAGAAGCATTTATTTGGAAAGAAACATTTGGTTTAAAATTAAAACAAATATCTCATTAGAAATGATTTTTAATGGTTTATAGAAGAGTAGAAATTTATTACAGAGCAAGCAATACTTAATTCATGATTACGATACGAATTTCCAAATTTATGGTCAAATTGAAACTCATGAGATTATTGGAAATATTAAATCACTGAAATGTATTAAAACTAATTCCTCAAGAAAGTCACTTAAAATTAAAATTTAGGTATGATAAATAAATTATTTAAATTTATAACCAATATTAAGTAGTTTAGTGTTTTTGTATCTGTCAAATAAACATCTGAAAATTTAAATTTATTTCAATTTGTTTACACGATAGTCTAAACTTACGAAAAAATTAATTATTTATGCTCTATTAAATATTAATAACTGAATTAAATTAATGTTTGAATTTAAACCACCCTCTTTAAATAAAATATTGTATTATCAATTTTTACAGTCGCTTCAAATTTTACTAGGTTTTTGCTTTTTTCTATATTAGAAGAACGCGAGTTACAATTAAAATATATTTCTGAAAGTTGTAAAAATGTTCTGAGATGGAAAATTCAACATCAATCAATATTAATATTTCGCTCTATTGCATCAAAGAGTTTTATTCAGAAAATATATTTTAGAAATTTATTTTAGATTTCAAAATATATTTTAGATTTCAATTTAGAAAATATATTTTAGAAATACTCCTTCGTTTATATTTTGTTTGAAAAATGTCAATCATCAATTTCATTCAAACCTGATTAAATTAAATGAATTTAACTAGTCATCAGGAAGCGAATTATGCTTTGATCATAGAATACTATTGATAATAGGAAACAAATCTTTAAGAAAATTTAGCTAATTCTTGAAGCCTGTTTTTAGTTTTGGGAGCCAATCAATAAGGATACCTAAAAGTCGGAAAACTATCACATAAGTGTTTGGAAATTTTTTTTATACTTTAAGGACAAAAGCATTGACAGCCATATGTAGAAAAAATATACATTTAAAGTATAATTGTTTCAAGAATAGAGACAATAATAATTGACTAATTAGAGCTAAATTGGTGTTACAGAATGTGATATTCAACTTATCTCAACGCAGCTTTTGAAAGGAGATTTATTGCTTATGATGGTTAGAGCAGCATTTCATTGAAAATTTGATATAAATATTTTGCTTTTTGAATGTTTTCTAAATCAAATCCAGTCTATATTTTCAAAATATTCACACAGCATATAAATAATATGAATACTATACATCTCAGATATTACTTTTCTTTCTAAAGATAAGTGAAGATTGTCATTAGAATATAAGTGAAGATTATCATTAGAAATTAAGTGAACCATATCATTGAAGCTTATCACGAGACTGGTTTTTTTTCTAAAGATAAGTGAAGCTTATCATTGTCACATTTCTCAGTCGAAAAATCTGAATTTTATGTCCTATTCAAAATATTCGAAACAATGCGTTCAAAATGTACTTTGAGGATTTCCGAATGCAAATTTTATAGTGTTAAGTTTAATTTTTAAGTGTGTTAATTGCAATAATTAAATATTTTATCATTCATCATTTGCTTTTCAAATAAAAAAATAATGTTAAAGGAAATTTTTCTGCACTTGGTGAATAAAAATAGGGAAGATTTGATTTAATTAAATCTTTCACTGTCTTTCTTTCATAAGAAATAAAATTTACGTATATAGATTTGGATAGATTCAAAAGAAAACTATTCGAGGAAACTCAAAAGTGCTTTTGTTACATTCCCTCTGCATCAATTATCTAAAAGTTTGCACAATATTAAATATATAAATTAAATTTAGGTCTCATATGCATAGTAAGAATTACAAAATATGACACATTTTTAGAATTTTGGCTTCTAAATCTTATTAAAAATAGCTTTCTGGCATAAAAGAATGAACCGTAGACTTAATAAAAAAGAAAATGTGATTTTCTTTTGAAATAATACAGATACATTATACAATCATGCAGATAAATTGCATAAAAATGTGCAGATAAATTGCACAATTATATAATTGCTTGTCCAGATATGAGCTAAATTACGCACGTGCATTCAAATATCAATAAACAATTAGTCATTACATAACTAAATGTTTAAAATCTTTTAAACGTTTACAGATTCAGTAAAAATGTTAACAGTTATCATGACCTTATGGACTTTAATTAGATGATTATAACGTATTGAACAATTCTGTAAAATAATTTATTAATAATGAAAATGGAGTTTATTATAAAAAGTGAATTTTTTTTTATTTAGTCTTATGCATCTTAGAATAGTAAAGTCAATATTCTGAAGAATGGGTTTGAGATTGTTTGTTTTAAACCAATCCAACTAACATTTTACAATGAAGTGTGGGAAGATTTAAATAATATATTGTATGTACTTAAATGTATTTATTAAAAAAAATAATTCGAATGAAAAATCAGCTAAAAGATTCAACCAATAAAGAGAACAATTTACCAAGAGTTGATAAATTCGATTATTTCAATTCAATCATTAAACAAATTTTCTTATTAAATAGTTCTTAAAAAGCATATAAGGATTTATAAAATTAACTTATCTTAACGGCATATATTTAAAAAAAAATATAAAAATTTGTAGATTTTTACTAAAATGTTCGTCTGCATATATGCTTAGCTACTTCATATAAATTTATATTTTCGATAAAAATTCGAGAAAAAGAAATTGTTTTCGTTTAGTAAGTTTTTCAAATTACTAATTATTTGACGCACTAGAAAGATTTATTCAAATAATTAAACTGTCTGAGATTAGAATGTAGAGAACTAAAAGTATAAAATATATTTAAAAAGTAATTGTGTTTATACAAAGTCATTAATTTTTACTTACTTAGAAATGAAAATAAAAAAAACACATTTCTAATTAAAATAAACATATGCATTAAAATCATTAAATATATGCTTTTGCATCTTCTAATAAGCTCTATAAAAATAATAGTGACTTTTAGAGTGACAAAGCAATTTTTATATCTTCAATTTGAAAGTAACTTTGGAAGAAAACGCATACATTAACTATTAACAAAGATATTTTATTTAAAAAATTTTCCTATAATTCATAGTAAAATTTCTTAGCTAAAGATTTACGTCAGCAAGATCTTATAAGTATTTTAGATTCATCAGTAAAACAATTGCCTCATTACTCGTAAGATATAAACTAGGATAATTTTACGATACACATTGTTTTTAACCGAGTAATACATTTTAAATAGGATTGTTGTAAATATTGGAATATTGTTGAAAAATTTGTCACAGATTTTAACTTGAAGATAGGTTGTAGATATCTATTTTCTGGTTTTAAAATATTTTGTAAGTCTTGAAATAACAAATATAGACAGAAATTTAGAAAATTTTGTTAATTTACAGTAACTTTTTCTTATGAGAAATTCAACGATTTTATCAGATATAAAAATGTTTCATTTATTATAAAAGAAAAATGAATGATAAAAATTAAAATTAAAACTTCATAATTAAAAATAATTATAGATGAGTTGCATGCGGTACTCTTCTTATTTTTAAAATTTAAATAACTTGAAATTTGCAAGCAAAATGCGATTATTGCTCTAGTAAATAAGAGTTACAGCAATAAAATATAACTGTTCTTTTCACAACTAGTAAACGAAGTCTTCTAAATTGAACCCAAAATAAATAGAAATCACGTTAAAATATGAGAAAATGCACATATTAATAAGGTAATGGTAAAAGTAGAGGCTAATAATTTCTCTCT
Source organism: Latrodectus geometricus (assembly GCA_026290005.1). Taxonomy (NCBI): domain Eukaryota; kingdom Metazoa; phylum Arthropoda; class Arachnida; order Araneae; family Theridiidae; genus Latrodectus; species Latrodectus geometricus. The sequence continues at coordinate 358,581 of JAPDSC010130838.1, read as the reverse complement.
TCAAAGCTATCTTGCTATTTATTTATCGTTATTGTAATTTGATTTCTAATATAAATATTTTTGTTGTCATTTAATCATTTTAATAAGCGTTTCTTTCATTATATGATTCAACGTTAGAATAAATGATGCGATTTAAAGCTTCTTTTTTTATTTTCAGTTCTAGCAATAATAAAACAAAAAATTTGCTTTTAGACTGTAGAAAATAATCAATATATTCTAATTTTTGTAACCTTTTCCTACATAATAAATTATACGAGTTAATAAAATAGCTATGAAAAAAATTTATGTAAGTTCATGTTTTTAATTTCAATAATGTTATTAATCGCTTTTATTTCAAGATAATGTTAGGTTTTCGCTGTGAAATTTTTAAACAATAATAGGTACACGGAAAACAATTTTAATTAAACCCCATTCTAAATTATTTGCTGTAAACTTTGAATTATGCTTGAAAAAATATTTGTAAAAGATATTTCCATGCCTCTAATCGAATATCTCTCTCCGGTTTAGCAATGCTGATGAGACAATTTTGATGAAAGTAATTTTCATTTATTAAATTTTATTGACAACATTCTAAAAATGAATTCTACCATCTTCTGTCAAGCATAACTTCATATAACTGCTTCTTTCAGACGCTATATCAGGCATAGTTTAATTACTGTGCCAAAACAATTAAACAGATTTGCTATTCTTTGATTAATAGGAAAATTATTATTTCTTTAAATAACTGTTCAAAAATTTGACTTAATGTAGAATATATATTATGTTATTACCATATTTATATAGAAGTTTTGCAGCTTTTGAATCCTTCATCAATTTAATAGCAAGAATAAGATAAAAATACAAATAAATTACGAATGAAGAAACAAAATATTTGTATATTTTAAATAAGAAAAATAGTAATTTATTTGTGATGGAAATTTTTACAATTGTTATTCCTGAAATTTTATGAGAAAGGATGCAAATTCAAATAACTATCATTTGAAAATTCTTAGGCATTAATTTGATTAGGGTTATTCAGATTTTGAAATAAAATTGGACAGCAAAGAAATTAATTGTTTAAGAATGTTTGAAGACTTAAATTTCGTAAGTTATAGTATTGATTGCTAATGCTTTTTCTGCAAGAACTATCGATTTTCTTTGACAAATAAATTGTTATGGAAATAGAAAACTCTTATAAATGTGATTAATTCAGTCAAAATCATGCCAGTAAATCTAAATGTATTTCAACGTTCATATTTTGTTTGTATTTTTAAATGCATCAGATGGAAGTTTTCAACCAAAATCAAATTAACAAAATATTCAGAAAATCACTTACAAATTGTTTATGAATGCATAGAAGCATATACAAATAAAGATTGATTTAAAAATAATATTTTAATCTAGGAAATAGAGCAATTTTAAGACAATTATTTTTAGTTAAATAGGGTAATGTTGGTCTGGTTGATCAAAGTGTCGTTATCGTGAGTTCCAATTACTACCAAATAAAAGATCTGTCTTTTAATGAATGGCGGATGGGACATATAAAATAGGTGGTTGTGGCAATGTCTGCTGTGTGAAATGATACTTCTGGAAGGCCATTATTAGGAGTCTTTTGCTTGATCCTTGCCTTTAAATTACGAAAACCTATCTACTTTCGAGGCAACGATGGTACGCCCACTATATAAAGGTGCCATTATTTCCGCTACTGGTAGTGACGAAAGGGGAAATTCTATATGCCGCGCATTAGAAACAATAATTTTGTGAAATAGAATCCATAATTACACAAATATAGTCACATAATTTTTGATATATTTGTATTTATTTTATTTCCCTGAAATTTTTAATGCCATATTGATAATATTAAAATTTTAAATCGAAATAAATATCTAAATAACAATGTTTATTTCATTTCATTGCAGATTGTCTCAATAAGTTTTTTTTTATAAGACTGTTTGTAAATGTTATTTAAAAACTCTATTTTTATAATATAAATTTTTCCTCAAAATAAGAACACAAAGCAAAAATGTATCTATATAGGATTTTTATAATTATTAGTTAAAATGTATAAGAAAATAAATGCCTAATATGTTTACATAAAAATGTAGTCAATATTTTCTATCAATCTGCTCTCAAAACAAAAAATCTCAAATAAAGCAAAAATAACGTGATAAAGTCACACTTTTAAATTAGATGTCTACATTCCGAGAATAAATAAACCATCATCCTAAATTCAAACTCTAAATATTTCCAATTTTATTTTTAATAAACAAGGAACAAAATTAATCAAGTGATTTTTTTTTAATATTCCAATATTAAGTGGGAAAATTCTCAAATAATTGTTAAATTTAAAGAGTTTTAGTGTTGAGATAAATAAAATCCTTATTCTATTTATCTGGAGAATTTTTGTTAGAGTTTAATTGAGAAGAAAGACTGCATGGAATGGAATAAAATTTATAACAGGATGTTGGTATAAAATCTGTTATAAATTTAAATCAAAATCTGCCTAAATCAAAATAAAAGTTGTTTCATCTTGAAATTTTGATAACAGTGTTTGCAGTTAATTTAAACATAAGTAACGCTTATTTGAATTACCGTAAATTTGTTTATTCGCGATGTAAAATAATTTAAATAATGTAAATATTCCTCTCCGGGACTCTTCACACTTCAAGATGGATAGAATAGGATTCTTTTCCCCCTATTAAAATTGTCATCCATTCGTAGCTATTGGGAATAGAGAAAAATATTTATAAATCGTATCCTCCCTGTTTTCTTTCTTTCCACATAATTTATCTAAAAATTTAACAATATTAACTATAAGAATCTATTATACGAGAGACTTCTGTTCGCGGTGGAAAAATGTTTTCAACTAAGCTAAATTGTAAATAACATTAAAAATAGCATAAATAAACAGCGATATTTTCCTAAACCGTGATTCTTTCTTCAATGTTAGGCATATGTTTTTCATTGGGAATTTAGAAGAAAGCCAGAAAAATAATGAAATAAAAGAGTCCTACTTTTAAACATGCATTTACAAAGGGTGTTTTATAAAAACTGACAGTAAAATCCTAAAAAAAGTAAGAAATATATGTCAATCCAAAAATTAATCATTTTTCGCAAAATACCTTCAATTAAATGATACGCAATAACCCTACTTTATATAAATATACTTTTCAAAATAAGTAAAGAACCTTTTCCAAAAAACTGTTTAAAAAAAAACTCTGCTCTGCTGACATATAACATCTGAATTTGTATTACATTTTTTGCCAACGAATATAAATTTTTCGTTAAAAACCGCTCAAAATCGAATAGAACGTGATCTGGATTGTAGAGGGGATGCGTTATGATTTTAATGATACATTCAGTAAGGTCTTGCTGAACAAAATCAGCGACATGTGGCAAGTATTATCATGACGTATGGTCATATTCATCACCAGTTCATGGTGCTTTTTTGATATATGTTGTCGCAAAACTTTCGACATTGAAACATAAATGCACAGTAACTTTGGGTGACTTAAAAAGCTGATAGGTAATGTCTTTATGGATAGGTTACATTATTAGGATGAATAGGTAACACATTTATTATCAAAGAAAATAATTAACATGACCATTGCAGCAGATTTAGTTTGTCTAATGTTTTTGGAGGTGGTGATCATTGTGCTTTCATATACTTGTTCCAGACTAAATAAGAGGATCAAAATAATGTATCCAAAATTCATAAACTATTGTTAGAGTTTTTAAAAGGAATTGATAACTTTGAAACATCTGTTTCCATTCACAAGATTAGTGAACTCTTGTTTGCATTTCCCGAAGAATAAATAAAAATTATTTTTAATCAATCATGAAACTACGAAAATAAAATCGTCTATTTTATTTAGAATATTTATTAAGGTTCATTTAACATCTTGAAAAATTGTCTGAACTTCTTTTAGTTCTCAATGTTGCTACTACATGAGAAATATTATTTTTCATGTATGGTTATTTTCGTCATGGTTCTTAAGGTATGTCCTTTGTAGTATAATTATATAAAGTATATTTCATTACAATAATCTCTTCTAAATATATCTTATCGTTTCTTTTGTAATATCAAACAAGAATATGTAGAATCATTTTATAAGGCGTATAGATGTAAGAACATTGAAATAATTTTCGTTAAAATAAGCAGCCCTTCACTGCTGTTCTGAAATTGTATTTTAAATATTTGCAAAACAAACTGATTTGTTTTTGTGGAAATCATCATAAAAAGAAACAATGATAACAAATTAGTTCTGAACAACATGATTCCATAAATAAATTTTGACACTATTTACAGTTACATTATTATGAAAGAATTTTTTAACATTATTTTTCCTCTTTACATTTTTTATTCATGGATATAAGGAAAGTCACTTATAAAATAATAGTATTGACGTATAAAGATGTTCACGTATAAATAATATATAAGAATATTCACACGTATAAATTTTTATTTTAACAATTTTTATTCTATTGATATTAAAAATACGCTTGAATTACTTATTACCTATTTTTTCATTTCTTATTAAATTTTTTACAATTTATTTAAATACAGAAAACTAAACCAATATTTAAATAATAAGCCTGATCTCTTTTTTAAAATTTTATACTTTAGGCAACATTAAAAACAATAAACTTAATTTATTTGAATTCTCAGCATAGAAAGACACAGGTTACAGTGAATTTATGTTTTTAATCTCTTATATATTAAAATTTTATGTAATCTGTTATAATACTTTATAGATATACAAATTACGTTAGAGATTATTTCAGAAGAAATAATGAAAAATAATGTTTTTCTCAATGATTATTGTATTTTTACTTGTATGTGATACTAATTTTAAGATTTAAATTTTTAAAAATACAATCAAAATATAATCTATTAATTTTCAAGAGCATATTTATCATGAACATATAATTTTCATGAAAATATTTAAAACAGCTTTTCCTAAATAACCTAAAACCAACTTGTTAACTTTCTTCAACAATTTAACTCTTTTGATTCCTTAAGACTACCATTGAAAAAACATTGTAATTTCAAAAGCTCGTGATTATAGTAAATTTAATTAATTAAATAAAAGAGCGAAATTAAGTCAAAATTCATTTTAAAATTTTGAAGGTACAATGAAAATAATAATCTTAAATTAATATACTAAATTTCACAATTTATACTGTTACATTTATGCAGGAGCATGAATAGAGTTGAAATATGTTTAATTCTTTTTCCATACTTCGTTCCAAATAAAAAAGAATTTCCCTTATTTGATCAAAAGAAAAAACATTGAAATGAGAGAATTGTTTATATTGTTAAAACAATGGCAATGGAGAGCTCTGGAGACCAGAAAATAAATTTTTCAGTTAGTTCTGAATCGATAGCCAGTGTATTCTTTGCTTTTCTAACATGAGTGGTTGATCTCTTTATTTGTAGCCAGCAGTGATATTTGCACTTTAGTCCACAACGCACGTCTTTTCTTCGATACTTGATTACTAACATGGCTATTGGACGAAGATTTAATCATTTTTCTTCTTGGTCTCGTTTTCTATGCTGCCCAGACTACCTTTAAGGCTACAGGGAATATCCCTTTTTATGTTCCTCTCGACTGAAATAACTAAAGAGATTGAGATGCTTTCAACTGAACGTCAGTTGTCGATCGCTTTTGATACTGTAGATTGGAAAGCTTAGAAGAGTTACAGTAAGCAGCACTTGCAAGTAGTAAATTTGAACAATCCTCCTACAATTTTTAGAAATCGGTTTCGAAAAAAAGCTCAAACATCTTTGAATCATAATTTAAAAAAAAAAAAAAAATAAATAAATAAAATAAAAAAAAAAAAGCAGTTTTGAGAAACGAATTTTGGATTTTTTTTTCATTTATATTCCGTGTTACCTCGTGATCATCAATTTTGTATGCATATTTTGCGAGAAAAATAAATTTAAATTTCCATTTTAATAATCAAGAAATTAAGTGAAATTTCTTATATTTAACTAAATTAAACTAAAAAGGATGTTTAATTATTGTGTATGTTTACTTTATTTTACTACTTTTAGAGTATTTCGATGAATTATTCTTAATGATATTGTTTTTAGTCCCTGTTGTAGTTAATTTAGTTTTCATAATTATTATGAAATTAGAATTACATAATTGCTTGTACTAAAATGGTGTAATGTATAATAAGTTTTCAATTCACAATGCCGTTGTATAACCTACTTTCTCAAACCATATACCTGTGTTCAAATTCTTAGTGAAGGAATAGATTTTTATCCGTAATACATTTATTTTGATGTTATTTAAAACTTTTTTGCACAGTACCTTTTTAAGAGGATTCTATTCATCAGTATTATACTAATGTATAGATGTAATATTCATTATTATTAAAATCATCATTAGTATTGGACTGTACTTTATACATCAACTTTTCTTAAATGCTAACTTGTAAAGTATTTAGCAGTAATGCAAGTTTCGGAAGTTACTATTTAAGTTATTTTTCTCACTTAGACAATCTAAATTGTGTAGATATCAATATTATTTCTACAAGTTGTAAAGCTCAATGAAGCATTTTTATAAATCTTTACATACTCTTGGTAAAAAAAGTATGGCTTAAAAATGATTGGTATCTCTTTCGAAGTCCACTCAAACTGACACACATATGAAACTAAACGTGTATAAAATATTTGAAATCAAACAAAAGGTTTATATTTCCTATACATATCAAAGTAAATGCATATCAAATATTTGATATACATATCAAATTAAAGGTTCAATGCATATAATGCTATGGCAATTTGAATATATAAACTTGTTGCACTTTGTTTGAATCCAAACACTTATCTACGAACTTCAGAAAGTAATAATTTCTTCTTATATTAAAATCTACCTTTAAATAGATTTTTGAATTTAAATTTAGAAAATTATTATTTATTTTAGGTTCACATAAACATTACCATTCACACTTTTTCATTTTTAACTGTCTTTTTATCAATAACTAGAAAATAAAATTATATGGAAGCAAACATTTCTTGTTATTTAAACCTTATTTGAAAAGAATTTTTTTCCTAAAATAACAACATATAATATCATGAATGACGCAAAAAACCTCATGAAAGTAATTCAGATTCAATTCAATTACTATAAATTTCAATATTCAACAAATGCCTTATAAAAAGTTAATTTAATGCTAGATTCAACAATTATCACAAATTATATTTACCAATTACAAATTTAAAAACTCTCTATCTTATTTCATTTATGCAAAAGATATAAATGAAACGATAAATTTTTTTTTCCGAATTTCAAAGTTGAATTATTTAGATCAAAATCAGAATAATGACAAGAAATCTAAACGTAAGTACTACACTTTAAAATTAGTTAAATATAAAATCTTTTAACTAAATTTTAAAAAATTGTATTTAATAAATGACCTTTCTTGTGTGTGTGTGTCAAAGAGCTTAAAATATTTCTCAGAATATTTCTGTCTTTAGAATATTCATGGAATTGTAAAATAATTTTCAATTGATGACACGAACTTTCAAAAACAAAAACTCATTTTCAATAAAATTTTAATAATTCTTGACTTGAAAAATCCAAATACTTTGACAATTTTCATGCATCAACTAATAGTTTTATCGAGAAACACGCAAAAAATATATACATTGATTAATCTCAAATTATACTAAAATGAGTTCAATTACCCATAATGATATGATCAACCTACAAATATTTTTATTTGAAAATTATGGTAATTAATGTTTTTGATTATATATGGAAGAATAATCTCAAAAAATTAGCTCTATCCCATTTGCTTTTATCAGTTGAATTAAAGTCCTACTTTGTTTCAAAAAAGATATATTAAAACTCTAAGAAGTCAAAACTGTATTTAGAAGCATGATTTTGTATTTATTATTTATTATTTACAGTGCAAAAGGTTTTAATGACAATATTTAATCAAAACAAAGCATGTGTTAATTGTAAATTATACGAAGTAACTATAAAAAATTAAAATTTTATTAAAAGTTGACCAGAGACTCAAATATTTTAAATTATATCTACCACAAGAATGCAATGATGCATTTTTATTTTGAAATTTGACCGCAATTAGACCTATTATTGTGCTTATTTTATTGATGATCTAAATAAGTTATCTATGCTTCAAACATTTTTCTCCCATTAGCACTAAACTAATAATTATAGGAGAGTAAATTATTTTGTTAAATATTGACTTTTTTATTTTACATTTTGAAATAGAAACTATTATTAAAGTTACATCAAAAAATCCTTTTGCTTAAATCTTCGGACTTTTTCAAGCAAATATCTATTAGAAGGATGTTGCTTAAATAGCTAATCATAACCTTCATAAAGATATTCATTTTTTATTCTTTATATTTTGAATGGGCTAACAGCAATATTATTTCAAAGCAGAAATGTTTTTACTTTCATTTATTTTAAAATGTAACAATTACCTTAAATCTAAGCAATTGGAAATAAAAGCAAGTGAGCGCGAAAATATTTTAACCATAGTAAACCAAACGAAGCTGAAATTTCTGTACAGAAAATCTATAATTTTTCTAGAAAAGAAACAGAAATGGAAAAAAAATCTTTATCAAATACTTCGAATACTAGGAAACTAAAAGTGGATAATGGCATGTTTTTTCTACAAAAGTATTTCTCAAGATTTTTTTATTTAGCACAAAAGTCTTACATTTTTTTTCCAGTGGCTAACCGACTAAATGTACCACAGAAAAATTTCTTCCTTATATACCAAATCCCAGAGTGACAGTAGTCGATATATAGATTTAAAACGAATGCACTTAACCGAATCTCCTCATTTCAAAGCGTAAGCTTTCCACTTACTTGTTTCCTGAGCTACCTTTCGTAAAGATAATGGGTACACACCTGTCATTTCAGAAACACCAAAGTTCATTCGCTTAAATTCTTCGAAATAAAAATTGATAGAAATGGAACTCATTAGCGAAACAGAGTAGATAATTAGGAAGCTGTATTAATATTAATTGCCAATCCACTAACTAATTAAACCGATACCGAGTCTTAATTAAACAAATCTGTGCTATTTAGCTAATCAGGAACGTAAAACGCTTTGTATTTTCTCCCGCCTGCTTCAATTAGAAATTTCGATCTCACACATTTGAGAAACACAATGTCTTTGCTTCGAAAGTAAAAACTAATTAATTCAACATTTTGAAGCACTTTACAAGTGCGCTTAACGAAATGAATTTAATAAAACCTTTTTCATTATCTGTATCAATTATACTATTATAATTTAAACGGGTTTTCCAACATATCCAAATTTTTAGATCATCGAATTCTACACTGAGTGAATAACCAGTCGATGCATATTAAATTAACTGCATTGAAGAATATTTAGTAATTAAATTTGTTCCTCCATTTACATTCTTACACTTATGAATGCAATATGTAAGTAAATATATAATTTATATAAAATGAAATTTTGATAAAATATTTGTTTCATATGTCTAATATTACAATTTATCCTTTCAAATAACATGACAATTATTCATGATTTTAATTTCTTTTAATGTTTAAATTTGTTTTTTTTAATATAAGTATTCACGCAAATTCAAACAAATGTATAAATCTTAGGACACTAATTATATATAAAATCGCTAAACAAAAACTGTAGCTGAAAACTCTAGATTTATATAATTGAATATCTTATTTTGAAAAATTTGCATAGTTATTTTATTTCGAACGTGAAATTATAATTTTATATTATGCCTCAATTATATATCTATGCAAATATCTTGGAAATTTCATCTTCATTTAATAAAAAACATTTTATTCTATTAGATTTTTCTCAGGTATATTCTACAAATTAGTTTTGTGTTAAAATTTCGCCGATAAATTACTCTCTCTTCATGCTCTATTATTCAATATTATAGGATGCATTTACTTTTTAAATTAATTCACACAATATTAACTGAAAATTTTAACAATATACTTAATCTAGAAAACATTTTGCTGTTATTTCACAAGCTATTAAAACGCCTTTTGATAATGTGCCCCACGACTCCATCAAGTAAGCTTGAGATAACATCGACTGCTCTAATTATATAAAGCATATTAGCAATATTGCTAACAGAATTCCTATGATTAAAATAAATCATGGACTCGGTAAAACATTGTCTACAAAACTCCTGCATTGGACTAAGCCTTTGGAGTTATATAACTGAAGAGCCACTACAGTGGAATTGAAACATGTGGGAGAGGTATTGATCCAACATCAACAATAAAAACCCAATTATTTTAAATGATTTTATAGTTGCCATCTCTGTCGTCAGTGAAAGGAAAATTGGTAGAGTAGACACAGATGCTTTAAACTTTTTATAACTGAACTGACAAGCACCACTGAGCAATTTCTACCAGCAAATCCAAATGAAGCTCTAGTATGAGGTAACAATATCAGAGTAAGGAACATATTGTTAATGGATAGTATCCAGAGAAGATTCTTTTATATGTTAAAAGGTCATTCAGCACTTCATCAACAGCTGCACTTCAGGTCATCAGGAAAGAACCACCATTATATCTCTCTATTCAAGCTGAAGCTAAACTTTTTGCCAGCACAAAGAGAGGACATAACAATAGAAATTTTACTGAAGAAATACTTCCTCAATGAGATTTCCCTAAATCTCGAAATTAACACAATTTCAGGAATCTTTTGTATTGATGCAAACATAGACATTAAAGATATGGATGACTTAAAGATATCAATGATGGCTCTGAACTGGAAAAATAGCTCTAGAACTGTCTTATATGTTAATAGGAATGCGTCGTCATTCATAAGTGAAAAATTAATCTTGGAAACGATAAATCTGTCCATTTGGGAAAAATGGACACTTACCAAACACACTGTAGAATGGTCCCCTAGCATAGACAAACCCATGAATATTTGGACGGATATTCAAACTATCATAAAGGCATTCAGAAACTTCAAAGTAGAAAGTCCAATTGCTTGTGTCATTCAAGCTCTTTTTCAAAGCAAAAAGAGCATATATCTAAGCTGGGATAAAACTCACACTGAAGTTCTCGGCAGTGAAAAATTTGACCCCTGAAAGTTGCAGCTGAGTCTGTAAAGACCTGGATATTTACCGATTTCATGGACAAACCTACCTAGTTTCTCAGAAAAGAAACACTTAAGCAGAAGGGAAACTTTTTGGGTTAACAGAGATATAGGATGTACAATAAATTGAATCCGTTTAATGAATTATGTCTTTAATGAATCAAAGGGGGGGGGCCCAAGCAGCTCACGTTCTTTATCATTGACGCTAGCAACGGCATCCCTGTATACGGATAACATAGTCATAAACTAACTTATAAAACGTTTTATTACTTCCTTTGTCCATATTTTGCCATTATCAACCAGTGGCAGCAAATGTGTGTCAAGAGAATCATCGACAACAAATTATTTAGTGCCAAAATAATCAGCATGATCTTCATTCTAAATTTGAATGGAGAATTGATCAATGGGGTCACGTCCTCTTCACAAATGAGAGTCGTTTCAGTGCCACAAGCGATTTTCAACGCCAGTTGATTATGAGAGAGGTTTTTACAAGGTTTCATTCCAGTAACATAACTGAAGACATGGTCCTGCATGATTGTCTGGGGAGCATTTTACTGAATGGGTTGACTGAGCTCCACGTTGTCAGCAGAGGTTCTGTAACCAGAGATTGCTATGGTCAGGAGGTAATCCTTCCCCATGTGCGTCTGTTCCGAGGTGCCATTTGAGTAGATTTCATTTTTATGGATGACACTGCATGGTCACCTTGGACTCATGCTGTTCAACAGCTACTGGAAAGTGAAGGTATCACCTGAATGAATTGGCCAGTGTACTCCCCTGATTTAAATCCCATAGAACATGTGTGGGATTCTTTAGGGGGACGCATTGTGGCACCATTGCATCCTCCGGGAAACAAGCAGCAACTGAAACAGATGCTGATTGAGGAATGGGCACTCTTACCGCAAGAAGTGCTGGACAATCTGGTGCTGAGTATGGGGAGATGGTGCGAAGCAACCATTGCAGTAAGGGGAGGGCATATCCCATACTAAAGAACATCTGTTTGTTATTGTTCCTCTTGGACAGATGATCTTGTGCAAGGATACCGTGAGTTTAATAAAGCCTATTTTTGTTTGATTCCATAATGTATGCATTGTATTCATTTTTGTGCAATTATGCTTTCGCCACCCTTTAAGTACAAAATTATGTATCTCATGTCTGAATTTTATGTCCCTCAGATGATTTCTCGCGGAGTTATGGCAGAAAAACCAACTGTTGCTTAAGTTTTGCACACCAGTGTATTACTATCTCATTATTTTTACCAATTATAAAAGTCTTATTTTTTTCTGTATATGTTCTCTATGTAATATACTGTTACGTCTTTAACATGTCGTTTTATAGGATGATTGTGAAATTTTATTAGAAAGATGGTGGAAATTCATACTTTTATATCAGTAAATATTTTTTACTATTGATATGGCTTAGTAGGAATTAAGAGCACCTCCACACATACATGTAAGTTTTTGATAGGAAAAATAAACTTCTCAGTAGTCTCTATCTATATCAGTAGAGCTCATCTTGAGTTATGTAAAGGAAGGTTTAAAACATTTGACATATTTAATGCAATTCTGAATACAAGAACGACTATTAAAGAAAAGAAATTACGCTTAAGCATGAATTTTACTATATATATATATATATATATATATATATATATATATATTGGTATGAAGTATAGCTTCTCTGCAATGTTTGAAAACTAAGATCTAAATCAAGTCATTGCAACCCAAAGCGATACCGAAAAAGTTTTAAATTGAAGAAATACGACAAGAAAAAGAAGTAAGGAAAATACATAATTTCATACCAATATGGTCAAAACTTTCTGATGAAGCTGACTATGTTGGTACTTCATTTAAATTGATTTATTGTAAATTTTTTCTATTTTTTGTTTTAATCTGTATAATTATTTAAATGACTCAAATTTTAATATTCATTTTGTAAATTTCACGTTGCATATTGGTTATATGTTCTACCTTTTTGTTTATTTAAATAACTTATCTAATTTCTTTATTGTATTTATAACTATTTGAAATATTAGATGATATTTGCATATTTATATTATTAGAAATATTAAACATTATTTATTTTGTTGTTATACTATTTAAGCTGTTTTTGCGCTGAACGTATTGCCATACTTATAGATTTGGTATGTTATTATTTCTTTTGCATTATGATATTTCTAACTAGGATATATATATATATATATATATATATATATATATATATATATTATTTAGTAGAATTTTTAGCCCTAACAGGTGTGGATTTCATGCATGGTCTTTTTAATCTATGAGCTTTTATTTTGTTTCCACCTTCTTAAAGTAGCAAAATGTTTCTAAGGTTTAACATCTAATTAATTTTCTTTTTGCAGTTACCGAATACACGTTTAATTTTTCGTTACCACATTTAATAAAATTTTGAAGATGTAAGGAGTAGTATATTTTAACTTTTCCCATTTTGCATCTCATTTATATTATTTATAAATTAAACATTATTTTATTATTAATGACTGATACATATATTAATCAAAGAAAACTTTACTAAGTTTAAATCAATTCTACACTTGAATTCTGTGATGTACAATATGTCAGTAAATGCATTTGTATTTTACTTAAAATAAAAGAGTATTATAAATAAAGTCATATGCTCAAGCTCCAAGAAGTGAAATGAATCACCTTAATTCAAGATGGCTATTAAGATTTCTCAGCTTTGCACACATGATGACAAATAAAAGAATCTTTTTTTTCCATCGATATTCTTTTTGGTATTTGGAATTCAAATTGTTGGCTTTATTCACTGTTTCTTTATGATAATCATCTTTAAATTATATATCATTGAAGAATTTTTTGTGTTATATTATTGAAATAAGTAAATAAAATCAAAACTAGGCTTTTTAATTCGGAGAAATAATATTAATCTAACAAAAACATCAAAGGTATAGTTTTCAAAAACAATTAATATGCCAAACATAGGAATTTATTATTATTTCAATAGATGTATGTATGAGTAATTAGCAAATAATATTATATGAAATACATAAATCTTTGCATTTTATATATTAAAAATGGGTTTTTAATGCCAATTAAAATTTAGAAAATCAACTTCCAAGTTTTCTCCAGTTTAATGAAAAAGTTATTGGAATCTATGGATGCGTAAGTTTTTCCTTTAAAATAATAGCAGGAACTATAGATGCATTGAATGCAAAGATGATATGTTTAAGATGTCAATGTTTTCCTATTAATATTTCAAAATATCACCGAAATAAACAATCAACGAAAAGTGATCTTCAATTTAACATATTTTTTCCTTAATAAATAGAAAATTTCTCTGAAGCATGCGAAATATCCTTAATGGATTGTAGAATAAGGAGTAGCAATATTTACCAATGGTCTAAAACTCTCCTCGTTGTAAGCAACTTTTTTCATTCATCAAAGTTAAAATGTGAGTCCTTCATATATTTTATGTTTAAAAATTTTTGGAAATAAAATTTATAAATGGAGTGTGAGGAAAGGTATACTCATACTCCATTTATAATTTTTGACTGTTTATGTGTGCGCCATTTGCTTTAATAATATGATCATATTAATTCATCAAAACTCATTTTTTCAAATGGTTTCAGCTCTATCATCTGTATAAACTTTTTAATTTACGAAAAATTTCTACTCAAATTCAATTTTACATCGCTTTTACGATTCCTAACATTAAAATAAATGTTTAAATATAATCAAACATTATAAGATTAAGAAATAGAAGTTTATAATGTTTTTCTTGTTTAATTTAACCTACGCGAGTTTTTAAGTGGAATATGATCAAAATTATAAGAAAATAGGTTATTTAAAATGAAATTTTTCCAATAATATGAGTTTATATTTCAATTATAAAAAACATTAAAAAACAATTTTTTAATTACGAAGAAAATTTTTTATTCAGGGTACTTTTTTAGCTATACTGATTTCACCATTGGTGTACTTTTGCTGAAATAATATTAATTTTTTTAAAATAATGAATATTCTCAAAATTTCAATAATGTTTAACCAATTTATGAATGCTAATGGTTTTCAAATTCATATTTGATCCTAATTTATTTGAATATTTTTATTTTATTTGAAATCCCTATTTTTCACAGCCACCAATTATTTTTTTAAAACGAAATTGAAATATCAAACTAAAATATCTAATGCTTTGCCATTATTAACACTAATGATATATTTAATTACATCTAAAGATGGTCTGTTTTCAACTGAAACAACAAGGGCGGTATGATTAATATCCTTTTCTATTTACTTGTCTAAAGGTTTTTTGTAGCTCACTGAGAAAAAAGTGAAATGGCTTTTATTGGAATTGTCCGTAGATGTGATGAAAATTTTGCATGAAACATTTAATTAATGCAAATAAGGTAATTCTCGTTTCTTTACTTGGAGCTTGGCTTTATAAAATAATTCGTCAGACAAGGAAACTGACTTTTTCCTGTATGTTTGTAAAACGTTTGCTGAACTGAACAATCAAAGGCAACCAGTAGGAACTTTTGATGTCTTTGATTGATCACTTCAATTATCAACTCGTTCAAAAGTGAAAAATTTTCAGTATATTTGTCTTTTGCCTTGCCTTATTTCTTTTTATAAATAATTTTTGAGAAGCTACAAAATAGTGAACTATAAGGAATTGTTACATGATGTGTGCTAAAGCATTTTTATCTTTTAAGTTCCATATTTTACGTAATGACTTCTCCAAATATAGTGAAAACTTTGATAATTTTAGCGAAAAACAGAAAATTCTACCATAATAGCAAATACAGTAAATTGAGGTATAAGTACATGCTGGATAAATTTGGTTGACTTCTTTTTACTGAAGACTCTTAGCGTGAAGACTCTAATGAGTGTGTCAAAGAATATTTCACGTATCACTTTTCTGGTGCTTCATTGAACAATTTTGTTTCATTTTATGCAAAGTAAGAATGATTTTTAATGTGTCATTGCTAACAGTCAATTATAATTTGTCAAAATTAATTTCTTCATTTCATTTACAAACATTAATATTGCTTTACATTTTAAACTTAACTTTCATACGCATAATTCATGCCACTTTTTTGCTTATTTATTTATACATTTATTTTATATTAGAATACATTCTGATTATACTAATCTATTGCATTAACTTTTCCCTGATTTACACAGTTTTATTAAGGCTGGAGTCTGCTTCAAATTACAGCATATCTATTATCATTTTGCAATTTTTTTAAATTTATCCCAAAAATTAGACTTATTCTTAATAATGAAAGATTTAGAATCCTTACCAAGTACTAATGCAATATCCCTGTAGTATTCAAAGAATACTTAATCATAAAAAGTACTTTGTTTTCTTCAGGAACTGTAATTTACTGATATCTATCATAGTTTAATGTTAGTTAAATCATCAAAGAGAATTACAAGTCTTTTTGCAATGAATGTTTTTAAAATATAACTCCATCCCTACATTTAAAAATATTTTAAATTGCTATTTCTAATGAAAAATATTAAATAACCATCGTTAGAAAAAAATTTTTCTGCAGCTAAGAAAACACCACAAAAGTTCTCACACAGGATATTAAAAGATATCTCTTATAATATCTTATAATATATCGTGCTTAAGAAATGAAGATTAGTATAGTGCTTTTGAAACATTTTACAGTTTTCTTTAAATTGACATAATAAATAAATTTTTATTACTATTGGACATCTATAGCAACGAGACTGAGCCTACCTGATACGAGTGATTCCTGTGTAAAACCGCACAACATTGGTTCTAATTAACATAATGATAGAACACCGTAAACAGCTAATGAAAAAGTCTCTAATCTTGTCTATGGAGTAAGAAACAATAAAATTGAACAATTAGAAGTTTGTTAATTTTCAGATAAATTTTAGAGCCCTGACAAAAAGAAGATGGAATTTTTCTCAAAGATCGACTTCAATTTCATCACGAGCAGTCAAATTAATTGGTAAGTGCCCAGATGTTATATTAAATATTATTTGTGCAATATTTCTGTGTATTTAGATAATGAAATTATATGTGAATAGAGTGGTTAAGGCAGAAGTTATTAAGCTTTTTCTAAAGTTTTGAGTTTCATGTTTTTTGCCTTTTACAGCATTATTATTTTAAATCATTTTAATTATCCCTTAATAGCTCCGGATCTAAGTGTAACATAAATCTGATTTAAATTTTATTTAAAAAAGGATTTTCTACCAATTAGAGAGATAGGACAAGCTAAACTCTTATTAATAGCTCACGTTTTCAGATATCCTAAACTTTATATTTGTACATCATTTTTTCCCAAAATTTTCACTGTTTTTGTGAAGATAGTTTAATTAATCTATAATTGCTAAATAACTAAGTATGAATGCACTTCAATCTTCCCTTATTAATTCGAAGCAGACTTCTATTATTCAATATTTTCACTCATTTTGATAAAATAATAATTTATTAATATGTTATGAGCCAATAAGTCGGACACAAAATTGTTTTCGTCTTTTTTCTTACAGCTCCCCCCCCCCGTTACTATGCATGAACTGAGGGATCTCTGCTTTTCTTTTCATTTATTTATTTATATATTTTTAGGGTCAACCTTTTCAACTTTCCCCACACCCATTTTTCCGTTTTCGCCTTACTCTTGGGGCACTTATTGTCACCGCTGTGTTAAGCAATAAATTTATTATACTTTAATCAGTTCTTTTCTCGTCTCTTAATTGTCGCACAGATATGAGACTAATTTCTAAGTTTAGCGTTTTTCTAAGCACTTCCATGAAACCCATTAGGGGGAAAAAAAGGTGTAACAAAAATAAAAGTTTTTTTTTACATTTATTATTTTATTTTATTTAATTAATTTATTTCTTTACCCTTTATTTGTTTTCCTTTTATTAGTTTATAATTTTTTGAATTCTAATTTTTTTCGATAATAATTTTATTATGCTGTTATATTATTATTATGCCTGTAATATGCATATATATATATATGTGTGTGTATATATACGTCTATTATGTATATATATATGTGTGTTTGTGTATGTATGTATATTTTTTATTTTATTTATCGATTTATTATTATTTTTTAACTTGTTCATAAAACTTGCTGATGTTTTTTTAATTTTTATTTATTATTATTTATTATGACACAATTATCAAAATCTAAGTCATTCTAAAATTTTTTTTATTATTTTTTATCAATAATTTTCTTTTTATTTATTTATTATTACTTTTTTTCGATTCCTTAAACTTATCATGCCAGTCACCTTTCATGATATACTGCCATTGGCGTCAAGGAGCTTGATATCTCCATCAATAAATTACATGTGCTCCTTACATTCCATAGTAGTCTTTTTATATAATTTTATTCAACAAATATATTTATATTAAATTTTTTTTAATTTGACGTGACATCCCATTTTCTTCCGCTTAATATATCTCATAGAATATTAAATTTGAGATTATTCCGTATACGAAATGTTGTTTTGAACTCATAATCATTTTTAACATCCTTATAGTAATACATGGTAAAAGTAATTTAAAATAAATATAGTCATTTCATGTTTCTTTTTCATTTAATTTTATCTTTATTATTCTAATTTTAGTATATTTTTAATTATTTATTTATTTTTTATTTTCGTTATAATATCGTTATTATTTTAGAATTTTTATCCAACAGAATTAATGTTAATATAGCAAGCAAACACAGTGATTCTAATAATACAAAATCTGAAACTTTTTTACTGCCCTGCTCCTCTATTTTAATTGCTATTGGTTTTAAATAAATTTTTAAAACTCAAAAATCAGCCACATTTTTCTTTTGAAAAATGAGTTCCTTAATTTCTTTATATATATTTGGTTTTCATTTACTTTTTCCTTATGTGTCTTGTGCTTCTGTTTTTATTCATTTAGTTTTGTTTAACACTCCGCATAAAATGGCCCCTCCATGTAGTGCTCCGATATTCATTAATTACGCAAATTTTAACTAAGTAATTTAATAAAAATAAATAATTCTTTTTTATCTTGGAGTATGTTCCGAGAGAGTATTACTTTAATAGCAAGTACTTCAGATTTGCGCATGGATTCTAATAAGATATATGGCGTCTGGGTCACTCAAACTCATGTGAATATATTATTTTATAGCATTATTAAGAAAAGGTAATAAATTGTAAGGATTTCTGTTATACTGCTCAGTATTAGCGAAGGTAAACTATTAATCCCAGTTCCTTTAGCACACCTTCTTCTAGGTATTTAGCAGATTTATGTATTTATTAATTTTTTACCACTATGTCTATACTGTCCTCTTTTATAATTTTATTACAGTCTACAATACTTATCCTTAAAATAATCATGAAGGATGGTGATAACCTTAATACTCAACAGTTGCTAGTTGAAAGTATACACCCACAAATTATCACATTATTTGAAACATCAGTTACTAAACAAATGACTTCGTTTATTACCTCCCAAATGAGTTGCAATGACGTACAGCAATACATTAAAAGACGCAGGTATTTAATTGCTAACTGGAAAATAAATAAGAAATTATTACCAGTTACTATTAGAAAAGAACGCTTCCAGCTCCTCTATAAAATTTTAGACTTTTCTCTATCTGAAAGAACTGTTCCAAAGGAGGCAGAAAGATGTGTTAAAAATACAGACACACAGACTGACATCGCGACATACGCAAGCAAAGTTGCTCAAACTACAAAAATTCTTTTACTACCAAATATTGAACCATTATCTAAACAGCAAATTACATCGAGCCCAGAGACAGTGCAAAGTACCAACCAATATCAATAATGACCAGAAGACCTTAGCATCAGCACTCAAAAATAAATCGCCTTTTAGCGCCCGAATAACTACTAATAAATCAATTTTTTCAAACACGTACACTCCACGTTCTTTGATAAGGCTACTAAGATTTGTTGTATAAAGTATCCCATCACATATCCACCCAAGAGACTTCTTGGATCATCTTATAGTAAGCTGTAGTAAGATATCCCGGTGGCAAATCATTCGATTCCACTGTCTCCTACATGGCAACAAATCATATAAATTAGTCTTAACACTAGACACAGAAGCCTTTTCTATAATCAACTCCAGCACATAATACACCGAGGTAGACTTTATCGGTTCAAGGAACACTAGGGTCTCATTAGGTGCTATAATTGCCAACGATTCGGACACTACCAAGCATAGTGCAAATTTAATGCTAATTGTATTCATTGTAGTGGACCCCATCATTCAAGCTATTGTCAATCCGATGACATCACATGTATTAACTTGACAACTTCTAACAGAAAATATAATACACAGTACAACGTCTATCACTCAGCATCTCAGCCCCACTGCTCAGTCTACAAATAATTAATTTTAAAAGTAAAAACATAAACTAAATATCAATCACACAAATCTACATCCAGATCTTGGACCTCTATTTATCTAGCTTCTGTTCCATCATATCCACACGAGAAGTCTCTTGTCAATGAGGTTAAGTAAACAGCTATTTACCAGAGACCCCTCCTCAAACACAAACCAACAAATTTATGACCATAAATAACACTGATTCCAACATGATTTCATCATCTCTACAGCAACTATCTCAGCATCAACAAAACTATCTGTTTTCACTTTTAGATCTTCAAAGACCAAATAGTTTACTTCCAAATAACTTAAACATGACATCTTCAAATCTCACCAAATCGACGAAACAATTGAAACTAAACTTGAGAAAATCTAAACCTTCTACTGATCTTCTCCTCATTACAGCAAATGAATACCAAATAGATTTTTTCCTGGTCCAGGAACCTTTTCTTCAAAATAGGAAAATCTCCAATATTTTTCAAAGTTGAACTAGCTTGACATCAAAGAATTTAAAAGCGGCAATTTTCTCAACCTCAAAGGGCCTAAGACCAATACTAGTTCATTCCTCGGAAACAAACATTGCTGATAAAATAATCTTTGATAATAGCCCTCTGAATATAATATCAGCAAATAGTCCACCATCAAATCATCGCAGTAGAGGAACAGAAACAGCAGCCTTTCAAAAACCCTATGTGAACTAGATTTCCTTCTGCGATTGCTTAATCCAGAGCATTCTATTATAGGTGTTGACCTAAATGCTCACAGTGTCTTATGGGGATACAACTTTGAAGACTCAAGAGGTGAAGAAACTTTAGATTTCATTCTAGTTAACAACCTTTACATATTACATGAATCGGATTCAGTACCAACATTTATAACCAATCATCGACAAGGATGACTTGATCTAACTATAACTACCAGTGAATCAATGGCAAACTTAGTTAAGTGGAATGTCCTTGATGATGAAATACTTAGCGACCATTGATGTATCCTTATCTGCACTCACACTAAATTCTTAAATCTCCTCGCTCCAAATATCTCATATCTACTAAATCTGATAAAAAATGCAGTTTCTCCACAAGATTTGGACTTAGCCATAGAAACAATCCAAAACATAATCTTAGACTGTTGTTCCCACTCATATAAAATAAAACAGCACCGCTCCAACTGTACACCCAAATGGTGGTCACAATCTCTGTCTACAGCTAGAAATGAACTAAGGGCATTCCGACGCCATTTTCAAAGAGCATTTATTGTTGATCGGATCAAACTCTTGAGTATTTATAAGACAATTACTACGATCAGCAAAGAAAACTTCATGGAGGAATTTCTGTAGCACGGTTTCCAACCTATATAGCACAGCATTCAAAGCTACATTTGAAAACCCAATCCCTCCATCTCATCTATTCATGCGATCTTCCATGCGTCTTAGGGGCAATGATTTAGAGCAAGCCGAAGAAAAACTTGAAGTTCTATTCCTCACACCTCCCTCTCAAACTTTAAGCTCTTACATCGACACTCCATCTTCAGACGATCTTCAATTGAGCAAAGGTGAAATCGACAGAGTAATCAATTATTTACACGATGGGATAGCACCAGGCTACGACGCCTTAAACACGTCATAATCAAAAAAATCAATTTGAATTTTCCAGATTTATTTTTTCAGCTGTTCATTAAATGTCTTTCCCTGTCTCACTTTCCAAAATGTTTCAAAGTTGGTGTCATTATACTCTTCCTAAAAGAGGGAAAAGACATACAAGACATCAATTCTTACCGTCCAATTTCTTTATTACCAACAATGGGAAAACTTCTCGAAAAACTTACTACCAAAAGGCTGACTTTCGTTTTGGAAAATTCAAATTTTTTCAGTAAATATAAGTATGGCTTCCATCAAGGGAAATCAACCGACGACGCTCTCATCAACTTAATTAACACCATTCCTTCACATAAATCATCTAAATTACACACGGCTCTAATAAAAATAGATATCAAGGGAACTTTTAATTCAATCCAACATCATAAGCTCAAGAAAATCCTCCTATCAAGAAACTGCCCACGAAAGATCATAAACCTATTAATTAGCCATTTAGAATATAGAACTGTCATCTTACCAACTAACAGTGGCATAGTAAGAAAGAAACAATTAAATGCCCTCAGGGCTCCAGCAGTGGTCCCATACTCTGTAATTTAGTAGCTGACATCCCTTTGAAATTCGACTGGTGCAGCATAGGAAATGATCTGGATGAAGAAAGCACAGTACGTCTTCAAGCTTTTGCAGAGGATTTCCTTTTTGTGGTGGCAGCACGAAGTGAAAAGAGCTTGGGAAAGTAGAAAGTAAAGCTCTTTGTCTTTTGAAATCGTGGACAGATGATTTCAACCTCGAGATATCGTACTAGAAAACCAAATTTCTCTTAATTACTAAGCTACAACGTGGGCCACAAATTCCATCAGGTAATCATCGATTAAAAACGGCAGCTACCATCAAATTGCTGGGCATTACATTTGATAAAAAGCTAAATTTTGAAGCTCATATTACAACACAGGGAAATAAAGCCATTAAACATTATGAAAAACTCAAAAGAATTGCTGGTAGTTGGTGGAGATATTCAGAGAAATTCCGCGCAGTCTTATACAAAACTGTAACAGAAAGAATGCTTCTTTATAGAACAGCCATTTGGAGAATTTTACTCTCTGCCAAATTATCCATGAAGCTAAATTCTATACAGCGAAACTTTATCCTTAACTCATAATAGAAATTTATATATACTCATAATACTCAAATATATATTTATTATTACTATTATATATACTCATTTTTTATATATACTCATTTTCATTAGAAAATTTCCCCTCACTATCCACTACGCTCTATGGTTCCTAATGCCTCTTTAAAGAAACTTTATGATGATCGTTCTATGAGCATCCCACTTTTTCTCAAACACGCCAAATCCCATATGTGGCTTTCTGACCTATGTGGTATTCGGATTGCGACAGTTGAACCACTGACTCATTCACTTTGTTTTGTGTGCATACTGAGTGTTTGGAAGCTTTGGGAGGCAATAGTTTTACATGCCATCCAGTTGTGTCAAAGATTTTCAGAATACTTGATTCCCTTGCTGGCAAGAGATGCGACATTATTTTTTGTTGGGTACCAAGTCACATGGGTCTTGATGGAAATGAGAGAATGGATGCAGCTGCAAACGCCACATCAGGTCAAATTTCACCATCTGTCCCACTCTCTGATGTGAAAAAGGGTTAAAAATATTTATTTAATATTATTGGTAAGAATCATGGAGCAAGCAGGTCATGAATAAATTGCACACTATTTTCCCATACCTCATAACATTTCCAGTTTTACCGTTACGAAGTGACGATATTTGTTTGACTCGCCTTCGTATCGGACACACACTTATTTCACACACAGACATCTATTTCTAAGTGAATTAAATCCATGGTGTAAAACGTGTGATGAACCATATACTGTTTTTCATATTTTTATTTTATGCCCTGATTTTGATGTTTACCTTTTTTAAATGTTTTGATACATACATTTTAACTATGTATGATTTAGTGAAGAAGTTACCCCACAGAAAACTTTTTGCCTTTTTAAAGGCAATTGGTTTTATTTATTTTATTCAGACATTGTTACTTTAATTTTATGTGAATTTTATTTTTATCTTTAGTTTACTAATGATATTTATTTAGATTTTAATGGAATGATATACACCTATTTTTTTATTTTAATATTTTAACGTGGAGTTTGGGTTTTAAACAAGGTTTTATTTAAATTTAATTTTTGATGCAGCTTATCCACATTACACCTTGCGCCATAAAACCCCACGAACCAACCTTAACATCAAATCAGCATTTCGAATAACTCCAACGTCAACACTTCAAGTAATAATAGAAATCACCACTTAACCTTACATTAGAAGCAGAAGCAAAATTTATTCGTCTTACACGTTGCCAGTTTCAATCCCTTGATCCTCCTCTCCCACCAACGAAAAAGCCGACCAAGCTGCTAAAATACAGTAATACCAGAACGAACAAAAAACAATCATACCTCTTCCACGATGATCAATAAAAGCCACCCTCAGAAACTGGGTAATGAAGAACTGACAGGAAGACTGGATGAATGGTAATACAGGTCATTCCATCTTCAATTTAGAACCTTCTCTTTCTAGGCATCTCCTGTACTGGTCTAGAAGTGAGATACTTTTCCTCACTGGCCATGGCCCCTTCCCTACTTATTTTAAACAATTCAATATAGTACCAACTCATTACTGCACATGTTGAGAAGAGGGAAGGCCACTTCACTATTTGACAGTATGTCCACTTACAACATCTTAACATTTAGCAGCTCCAACAGCTAATTGGGTGTCACTTTGGAAAAAGAAAGTTTTGGAAAATCGACATTCCCGACAAAAGCTCAAAAGTCAAGTGAACTTTCTAATTGATCAAGAGCAACTTTTCTCTTGGATGAAAACAAGAAATTTAGCAAGCAGAAAGAACCTTACCTTACAAAAGAAATTGATATTACCTAATAAAAGAAATTGTTAGAAAATCAAGCAAATGACTTTTCCATGCATCTAGTGAGCCTCCGACTTAAAACCCTTAAAACTTAATACTCCTTAAATCCCAATACTATTGTAGATCTATAATGGTCAATTGAATTTTATTTAACTTTATTTTTCAGATGGAGCACCTGTTTCATTTAACCTTCATAGTTCATGTAAATATTTTTAATTCTTTTACGTATTTTTCTTTTTATTTATTTCTTGTTTAGAAGGGCTTTACAACCGTTAGTTGTAATTCTGAGAAAAATATCAAATAAATTATCCAGAAACCTCTACCTAAACTGGTAAATCTCATCCCGAGCTAGATACAGGGAGACCTGGTGGCGTAAAAGGTAAAACTACTTCACATCTACGGAACACCTTCAAAATACATTTGAAAATAATTATATCTCACAATGAAATTATTTTTATTTGCAATTGTTATTCGTGTTAAATTGAAAATTCAACCTAATTTAACGGGTGTTTATCTTATAAAAATTAAAGGCTTTTGAAGGAAAGTTGAGAAACATTAAAAAATATAGTTTTTACTCATGATTTATGAAAAATTATCCTCACATACAGACCAAATATTTTTTCAGAAACATTTTAAATAATTTTTAATTATCCGTAAATTAAAAAATAAATATCAATCAGACAATTTATTATTGCTGCCCTTTTCAGTTATTTCTTTAGATTTAAACTTCTCAATTCACATATTCACAAATACAGAAGTTTTACATTCCCAATATAAAATTTAATTTAAAACTACAATTTAAAATATTGAAAAAATCATAAATATATAAATTAAAAAATACATAAAATTTATAAAACAAGTTTCCCATAAATTGTAAAAACGCATTAGTATTGTTATGTGTATAAAAAATAAAGATGAATTTTCAAAAATAGTAATTTATTTAATAGCTTTTATTAAAATAAAAATGATTTCAAACCACACATTTTATAGACGCTAATAAACATTCATAAGACAAATTTTCATAAATTTCTTTCAGTGTGATGAAATATGAGCTTATTAAATCTAAATATGGTAGACTTTAGAGAATCATAATATTATTAAAATGATAAAAATTTTATTAAAAATTATAATTATAATCACAAAATATCATTATTATCATTTTATTAGAAATTATTAGCCTTCTCATTTTTAAAATATACAAATTACAATTCTTTTTAAGTTAGTTAAGTGATATAATGATTATGATCTTAAATTTTATTTACGAATATGTAATAAATTATACGAATATTTATTTGAATATTGAAATATTGTCTCCTTAAAAAATTAAAAATAGAGTAAAATAATTTCATTCTACATTAATTTTCTCAGTTTAAATTAAAAGCATTTTATAACTTTTCTTCTGAGTAAACTTATAGGAAGTTCTTTTGTTATTTCTTAGCATCTTTTCTAAGATTGTTCTACATTTTCAAAGTATTTTCTTTTATCAATACGTGATAAACATGTTAATTCCAAATGAAAATAAAAATGATATTTTTTTACACAAATTCATATTCCATTTTCAATAGATTTTTCTATAGTAGGAGCTCCCAACCATTTTCCTACATTGATTCTTTTTAAAAATGATATTCTATATCAGCCCATTCTGATTTTTCTTGATAACATATAGCATACAACATAATTAAGATATAAATAATTATACACGAAACATTTAAAAATAAAAATTTTATGAACAAATAATTAATAATTAGAAGCCTAATGAATAATTTTTTTCTAATGAGCAAAAATTTATGAAACGATAATTTATCAGGCTTATGTTTATTGTTTTTGAACTATTTTCATTTTTAATTTCAAAAATATAAACAAAAATTCAGAAGCACAACATGTAATTTAACAAAAGTGCGATTTCAATTAATGTGGTGGACATGAGGGCTGACTAAATACAAATTTTTAAACTATTTTCTTAAAATTGCCTAACATGTCGAATATAAATGGATATTTTATTAAATAACTCTATTGATTTATATGAAATTTTAATATAATTTTTAAAAAGTTATTGCTATAAATATGTATGGTTGTCACTTTGCCATAGTACATTTTATTATAAATATGAAATTATTTGGCAATAATTGTAAATAGTTGCATTATTTAATATTTAAACGATTTTTTATTTTCCTTAAAATTTTGTTTATGGGACTATATATTGCATTAATCAAGTAAGAATTAGAAAAATTAAAAATATGGTTCGATGTTATCGGATAATTTGAAATATTTCTGATGAACATCTTTGAATACTTCTGATGAACATCCAATTTGGTATAATCACTTGCTGGAAAACTAATTTTATCTTGTAAATTGTAAGCTGACGGAGGTTTACATTGTATTTACAAAAGCGTCAGGACAATAGATTTTACAAGCGTAGATCACTTCATTCTATGTGAGTCGATATTTATATATATTAAAAAAATATTGTTATCTAATTACATTCTTAAAAAATTAAACTTTAAAAAATAAATAATAATTGATACCAAACAGGTCTCTGAACACCAATCAAATTTTCATTGAAACTGTTGTGACTTCTTATTCTATGAATGCTCTGGACTAAGAAAATTTTTGAACAGTTTTTCTGGGTAATTTGATATAGTGTATGAATACTAAAATACATGATACACAATAATTACAAAATTGTGTTCATAACAACTGAGTAAAACATTATTCGTTCTTACTGGCTAAAAAGTTTGTTCAGTATCTTCTGTGTCATTAAAGCTTGTTATGTGTAAAAAATAGTTAATTTTTTTATGATTTCACTTTCAGTAAAATTACTTTATAAAAGTAAAAAACAAGCATTTTCCATCCGGTTTTAACATAACAGGTTAGTAGGTGTATTGTATGTTTAACAACGAATCAATAAAAAATTTTCATATTGAAAATTTTATTTTTTGATAACCAATACTATATATTGTTAATCAATTTTTCCCGAAAAGCAAGGTTGCTTATAAAAAGCAACATATAGTATTTTCAAAATTGATTTCTAAATAATTATTTGTTAATGAATATCCTTGTTTAGTTAACGAATATAAATCATGAGAAAATATACTAGAGTATTTGAAGCATCTATCTTGGGAGAAGTCACAGAGCTTTAATCTGTAAAATATGGGAAGTAATCAGAATGTAAACTAATAAAATTAGTATAAAAATATTATGATTGTAAAACATCTATTCATGATTGTTAAAACAAATTTAATATTTAATACAAATGTTTTCCTACTAAATTTGCTTAAACCTTCATATGTTGTTCATCAATATATAAAATATAGTCTGGAAATATTTCCTAAACGCGTATAGAAAGAATTAACGTATCGTATCAAAACATGCATCATTTATTTAAATTTACTGTTGATCACAGAGCAAACACTTTTCGGGAAAGATATAGTTTATTTTAATAAAAATTCGTTGTTTCATTAATAATAGAATCAGTGACAAGCAATATTAAGTAATCTAGCCAAGGAAGCAATTCTAATTCAATTTAATTTTAAACAACACCATGTATCAAAAATCTCAGATATTCTAAGAAATTAAAACGAAAAAAATTGGAGAAATCAATGCCATCCTCAAAATCCATTAATTTTCGGTATAAATTAAGAACATTTATACAAATTTCGATGTAATTTAAATTATCGGAGCAACTCGGTTGATTTGTAAATAGTTCTCGCTATTAACATGCATCGTTCTCCGGAATTTTTAATTGTCACGGTATCCACTTACCAAGTTATATGGGCGAAATCATTTGCTAAGATCAAATAAGAGGAATAAAAGTATTATCAAAATGGTGAAGAAATCCACAAGATAAAAGTTTTCTTAGAAATTTCACATTAAAATTCTAGTAAATTTCTAAATTTATTAAAAAATTCAAAGTTAATGAACGAAACTAAATGAAAACAACAAAAACATATTATTTTCTTTTCTTTGATATACCAAATTGCTAAATCTAACTAGTATAAATATGTCTTTCTTCACAAAGAGATTAATGATATAATTTAGTGGATATATTTTTAATATTTTCAGTTGCTATAAACAGTTTTCGCCACTCATGTTGTACATTGAACATTGTTGGTTATATTGTTCTATCAAACTTATTTAGAAACGAAATAAGTTATGTAGAGTTTATTTAGAACTAAATAAGTTAAAGCTTATTTTAATGTAAAAAGCAAGATCTTTAGTTGGAGATGCTATCGCTTGTAACCTTACGTTTATAAATTAAAAAAGAAATAAAATGTAACTAAATATGGAAGCCACACACAAAAATGTTTTCTTATTTAAAGTAAAATAACTTAAGACAAAAATTAATTAAAATCTATATGCTGGTAGTTTTAAAGATTTAATTGCTCTTCAAAGAACTATCCATTTGACTGATGCTTGCTCTACTCCTATTGTGTATGCAAAAAAAGTATAGATAGTTATTATAAAATCCAATTCCCCAGTTCAAACGACGATTTTATTTACAAACAGAATAATTAACAAAAGAATAAGAGTTACAAACTCAGAGACTTATAAATTAATTAAATATAAATAATTCTTTTAAAATTATGGCACTATTTATAGAATTCGGTCATTTTAGTGTTTTATGGAGAATTTCAAATATACAGACCTTGAAGCTTTTCAAGATAATACAAATTGAATTACAAATTACTTACTCTATCATCATGTCAGGAATATTCAGTGATAAATTTTCATGTCAACCAACCTACAATTTTTGAATAATCACGGCTAGATAATTCTTAATCCATTCCAAGTTCACTGGTGGCATTCTAAGACAAGAACATTTTCTCATATTAAATAATTTGATTAATATGAAACATAATGATAGTCTGGTTGTCAGTCACTGTCATGTTGCCTTCCAAGCGTTCAGCAATCTAGTGAGTGTTTTGGATATACCAATGATCAAAACACGTTTCAGTATTTTGCGTTCGAAGAAGAAACGCTGGAAAGGAATGAACATTTTTTAAAATTTTATTTAAAATATTTAATAAATATATAGTGAAATCTTTTCAAGAATTAAAACAATGCAGACCCCACAGATTTCTTTTTTCATGAAAAAGTAACTCTTTAATATACATGTCATTAAATTAAATGTTAGATTCTTTTTTTTAAACTCTTCTATTTAATGCAACTTGAAGAGAAGAAATTCACACGTTTTTTTCATTGGTAATATATAAATTTAGTTCTCATAAGAAATACAAAAATTATTTTTATACATTTTAACATATATTTTATTCTTTGTCTGCAGTTAATTTTATTTATTCTCGAATTACTCATATCATTGTTTAAATGAAACATTAAAAAAGTTTTGGTTTTAGACACAAATTCCTAAAAATATAAAATTTTGAATGTTTCAGTCTGCTACGCTTTGGTCAATTTTAAATAATATAGATAAAGCTATTCACACATTATGTAATAGGAGCAAAACCATAGGAATATTACATGTTAACAAAATAATCATTTTTTATCCTTTTAAAATCTTTTCTAAAATTTTTTAAATTGTGATATTAAATTTCGCATAGCATTTTATTTTACTATAAACTAACGGAGCAATTTTTTGTTGGAAGTAGAGAGATTCTGAATAGTTTAACATTATTTATGAACAACAATATTTAAATAAAATCGAAATGAACTTTTTGTAACTTAAATCGCCTGATTTAAGTATATTCATTTTGAAATTAACAGTAGAAGATTCTACACAAAAAAAAAATTATTTTAAATAAAATTTTTTCCTATTCTTTAGCAAATTATATAACCAATTCTATGTTGAGTATTATGAAATATTCACAGACGAAATAATATTACAGGAAATAAACTGATTCTCTTTTCTAATACTTAATGGAATGAAATATTTCTATTTTATCAGGCATATTGACTTATTTTATAGAGAATTATTTCTTTCAGTATTTGGATAAGAAAATTGCGTAAGATTATACTATCAACAAAAATGTCTTTGCTTGCAGTTTGTAGATCGAAATATTAACTGTTTAAAATTGTGACGTAAACAGCCATCAGTCATTGAATTGCAATAAGGATATTTTTATTTTGTGAGGTAAATTCAACTGAACTATTTTTAGTAATTCAAGTGTGCTGGAAATTTATACTGAAACATTAACAATGTATCCGTAATTCTCTTTTATTAGTTTCTTAAATGCAATAATATAATTAAAATATATTTGTTACGTTCCAAATACATTGTATTTGACACAACAGTTCAAAAAATGTTTTTTACAAAAATTATACGAAAACTTTACTGAGCAAACACTTGCGTTAAATAAATATATATTAAAATTATGTATAAATTAAAATAAAATTATATAAACAATATGTTATTATATTAAATTAATGGCAGGTAAGAAATGAATGCAGTAATCTGGTTTTTTTTTAAATTTGATATATTTCTGAAAATGAGAAGGTACAGAAGCAATTAAAATGCTTTCAGTTATGAGAAAAATTATATATATATATATGAACAGGACTCTTGTCTTATAAGTGATTTTAGAAACTATTTTCAGCTAATGGAAGATTAATTGGCTTATATGATTTTTATAAAAATAATATAAAAATGGTTTTAGTCAGGCCATTTAAATCATAAATGTATGTATTTTTAAATAAAGCAACGCTTTTCTCCATTAAAAGAAATTTGACAAAAAAGTTATGCCTACACATCAAATTTGTTTAAATAATAATGTTTTATGAACAAAATTGGTTTTATCAATTTTGTTATATATACCATTAGAATTATAGTCCATTAGAACACATCAATTTCCAAATTCAGCTTTTTGGATTTGGTTGTACTTACTCTCATAATTTATGCCTGAAAAGTATTTCAAAACTTTCAAACTGAAAAGTTTTTCTTAATACATTTAGATTTTATAATTATATCTGCATGGAATAATTGCTGTTCATAAAAATTTGATTTGAATATTTATTAATTTAAGAAATTAAAAAATCATAACAATGATAATTATTTATAAGCAATAGGTTTTCATTTTTTTTTCAAATCATTATTTTTGTTCAGTGTTCTTGTTAATATTTTAATAAAAAATATTTATATAAATAAAAGTCAAATATTCTTTTATCAAATAATTAGTCTAAAGACTCATTATATTCATTTTTAATTATTTTCATCAATCTGTCTAAGATTCAGTTACTTATATCATTGTGAATTCTGTAAACTGTATAGGAGGAATAGTCCAGATCATTAAAATCATCTCATCAGGAAAATGCGCAGATTAATTTTATTACAATAATATGAATAGAAATTACAAACTTTTTTTTAATTAACATAGAAAAAAATGACGGCGATTCTTAAAATTGTTCTCTTTGCAATATCAAACGAATTATATTTAATTATTGAAAACGATAAAGCATAAGCAATGAATTAATTAATCAGCTAATGTTTTGAAAAATAACAAGTGCGAGAAAAATTGTAATTGAAAAATTAGATATTCGTGTCTTCCGGAGATGTCACTCTTCCATAAAGCTGATTGGCTGTGGACAAAATCTCGGATGGAAAAGTAAAACATGTTTTACTTTCTTTCAAGATCGGAGCTCGAGCTCCAAAAATATGTTTACACACTCCGAATTCATGATGGCAACGAGATCCGAGGAAGTTCTAATGAGAAACTCGGAGCATGTAAACAGGCCTTTAGATTTAACACACATTTTTTTACCATTTCAATGGAGAATAACTTATATCACGATTTTTCGAAACATTGCAAGAAAATATTATTTTTGATGATGATAATCAATTAAAATATTGAAAATATTTATAAAATTTTATTCAAATTATTTTTAACAGGTAAACCTCATATCTTTACTCATCATAGATTATCAACATCTTAAGATCAAAAGTGAATTGTTTCCTAATTTTTATTTCCTTAGATACTTTTCTTAAAAATATGAAGAATGAAATATGAGTACGAGCAAATTAATATGAATAATGATTACAGCTTAAAACATTTCCAAACTTTGCTTAATTTTTCAACGGCAATATTTATTAATGTTTTTAAGCCTTTCAATAAAAATTAGTAAAAATATTTTGGTTTTTCATCCATAAATCTCACATGATAAAAGCTTTTAGTAACAAACAGAGAAAAATCACTCTTCATTAATAATAAATACCACTATTTATTACGCATACATTACACGATTTAAATTTTGAAAATATGCATCTTCCGTATTTCTGTTCCTTTTAACCTCAGAAAATATTAAAAAATAATTTTATTTACTTTAGTAAGACACTTAGATTTGTCAAATTAGAAAAATAATTAATCATAAAAAATTAAAAAACAATAAGAATAGGATAAGAATAAACCACATTTAAAGAATAAGGACAAGAAAATTTGGAAGATTAGAATTGGTTCTAGGAATTATTTTATTAAAATAGTTGATTATACTATATAAATCACAACCTATTAAAATTTCGAATAAAAATTACTTTTTCAGGTAACTGCTATTATAAGAGTTGTTATTTCTAAAATTTAAAACATCCTTTGAAAGTCACAATAAAATAAACGTTTTGATTGATAAGAAACTAATAATGCTTTTTATAATGTTTAAAAATATTCTGTATAATATGTTAAAAATAATTTTAATCACTTAAAATGTTTGAATAAATATAGTTTCTGTAATCAAAGGCTAATTGTCCCACAAACATACTAGAAAAAGCAATTTGGAAATAAGAAAATAACTCATACTGAAAATAAATTCGGTTAATTTGAAAGGAATCTTTCTATAATTTAGACAACAAGAAAAATATTTTAGACTAAATTTACTTATTTTTATTAGACTTATTTTTATTTTCTTATTTTAGGAAAATACTTTCTTTATGTATGCTATTATTCTCCAAACTTCTTAAATGTTCATTGGATGCATTAAAATTTTGTACTAATGAATTATTATTATGATCATTCAAATAAATTACAATAACATAGTTATTATGATAATTCAAATATATTAAAATTTGATACATTGATACATGAATATGAAAACAATGATTAATTTAAATAAATTAATGAATCTATTAATTCATTGAAGTAAAGGAAATTTTTAAATATTGATAAAACATGATGCGTGATATTAATAAGCAGCTTACAGCAAAACAGAAAAACAATTACTTTCATTTAAAAAATACATGTAAAGTATGAGGTTGAAGTTTTCGAATGTACTTTCCTATTTACATAGATTCACAAAGATAAAAATTTTGCTAAATTGAACTATGATTAATACTGATTAATAAAAAGAATTCACCATGATGCACTGATTTTTAAATTGTAATCATTTGAACTTCTGTCTATTCCTAAGCGCTTCTTCTGTCTATTCCTACACACTACTTTCTGAGCTTATAAGTAAACAACAGTAAGAATAGGAAAACATTACCTGGACTTTTAAATGTGCATTGACTGAAATTAATCATAAAGTATAACTAGATCTTGTATGTTTTAATCAAATTTTATTTGTTTTAATTAAACAGATATGTTAATTACAGACTCTATACCAAAGATAAAATATTACTCGAAACATAAATAGTTTCATGATATTTGGGATTAGTTTAATTACATAAAATTGAAATTTCTTCAACAAACTTATAAATATGTAATATTATAAAAATATAGCATAAAAATATTTTAAAAGACTAAAATTATATAGAAAATATTATCGCACAAGTATACAGGTTATGTAGTATACTTTTATGCTAATATAATTACACTAGGAAATCTCACATATGTGCTTATTTGAAAAACCTGTTATGTCTATTTAATGTGTTGTTGCTGTATAATGCCCAACTAATAGGATTTTTACCTTTTAGCATTACAAGGACAAGGAGTGATGGCCTCATATATAGTGAAACACTTCCAGTGGGTGGGCTATTCTAGCTCTGAAAGGGGGTCTTCGTAATTTAGAAGCAAGGACCAAGCAGAAGACCCGCAAATTTGGCCTGAACCCCCAAAGATATCATTTCACATGGAGGACATGGCGACCTCGGCATATTTAACTGGCTTCATTATCTAACAAGACGCATCTTCGATTGGGTAAGAATTTGATCTTATATTCCGATAACGAGAGTGAACATCCTAACCAACCAGGTCTCCGCGACCTTTACTATTCAATGGTATTGATACAAGGCAGTTTCTTTTTCTAACATGCACTTATTGAAGGCTACTTATCATCGATTCATCTCAAGAATTTAATGTTTGTCCCCACTAATTACCGCAGTATATAAGGCCACAAAATAAGTGTTGGGTCGCAAAAGTTTCCAATATTGATTATAATTTTCAATAGTGGATATTCGTTTATTAATATCCAATGTGGAAATTTAGATATGAGTAGAAATATTTCCTTCACTTGACTGTCACATTTTCTTTCCTTATGTTTATTGAACCAAAAATTGCATCAAGAATTATTTTTTGTATAACTAAAAACAAACCCTTAATTTTCCAGAATCTATAAAAAGTTGAATTGGCAGCTGATTGGTTAGTCAATTTGACTTTATATAAATTGTGGTCTGGTCTATAGTTCAATAGTTTTTGAATTTGGCACCAACACTCAGCTTGCATGCTGGTAATGGCTTAAAATTCACTTTAAATAATAAGCATTATTAAAATTTACCCTTATTATTAAAAAGTAATGAAAAAGCTATAAACTAACCAATTAATAATTTATTTGGAACTATTTCATATCATTATGGTGGTAAAGTTGAACATTGTCTTACTTTTCATGAAAATTACTTTGCTTCACTTTTGGAAGTAAATTTTTAAGAGTGAAGAAGGAACAGATTACAAGTAATTATTCTATTGAAATTGTTGAGTAATACAGGTATTCATTCCTTAGTAAATTTTTAAAAAATTAATATCCTCAAGTTAGGTTTTATTTAAAAATAATGTGTCAATAAATGATATTTTAATGTAGTGTACCTTACCAGAAATTTTTATGGATGTTTTACTTAGATAAGCATTTGCAATTAAAGTCTTACATAAAATATATCACGTTAAATTTATAGATTTAAAGATGACAAAGAGGGAAAAAAATTATTTTATACAAAAGTCTAGATGTTGTTCCATAGAAATGCGTACTTGTGACAGAAAAAAAAATCTTTTCTACAATGATTCCTTACAAACTAAAATTTGTTTAAATGTTTATTATATTTATAAAAAAACCTTAAATTTTTCTATTGCGAATTCCAGAAAAAGGAAATCTCTTTTATCAGTTATAAATGAAATGCATTATTAAGTATGAAATATATTCTATGTATATATTAATGTAGAGAGAGTACCATTCCAAATAATAATAAAAAATAAAATTTTAAATGAGTACTCACAGTTATTATACTTGAACTGTCAATAACCTCCTAATATCAAAATATCCAGTACAATAGAAAATAAATTCATGAAATTATTAAAATGCAATATTTTTTTATAAAATTATTTTAATGGTCAGTTATTTAAAACCACCGACGACAGCAACTCATAGCTAGTTAAAACTTTTATTTATAATAATATTGTGATGAATTTATTAAAATTATGTAAACATTTTATTTTTTAAATTATAATGCTATAGCAAATTAAATTGCACAATTTAAATCACATAGAGGTAATATGTGATTTTTCTTGAGAAGTAAAAGTGAATTTTGAAATGCCTGT
The DNA here is from genome assembly GCA_026290005.1 of Latrodectus geometricus. Lineage (NCBI taxonomy): Eukaryota > Metazoa > Arthropoda > Arachnida > Araneae > Theridiidae > Latrodectus > Latrodectus geometricus. Next base: position 321,928 of record JAPDSC010130838.1, on the reverse strand, counting down.
AGTTTTCATCGAAAATGAAATACCATGTTTTAACATGTCGAGAGAGATTTTCTAAAATAATTAAACAAACAGGACAGGAAGAGTATTTCAAGGTTTTTATGATCCTAAAATTTTTCTTCTCCTCATCCTAAAACGAAAATTCAGTTTATAAAAATGTGCATTTTTCAGAATAAAATTTCGGTAAAGTTAGACTTTGTTAAAACGTGTTTTTTAAAATGCAATCAATAAGTGTTATAAGTAGCTTTCTTGTTCTCACTTTTTTATGAATGACAAATTTTGAAACTTTTTAACTGAAGAGAATTTTTTGAACAATCAGAAAGACATTGAAAAGTATGATTCAGCTCTATAGAAAAGAAATATAGATCAAAACATGATATTCTGTTGTCATAAATCTTTTATCCAAGATAAAACTGATGGAAGATATTATGATTTTATATTTCAATGCAGCTGAACGTAAAATAAAACTTGCTAGTAATTGAAGATGTGTACTTTATTTAGATTTGGATAAATCTGAAAGTATTTTAAAATTTTGCACATACTATGATTTAATTTTACTAAATTAATAACATAAAACATATTTGCAATCTATTTTCAAAAAAGGTTTATGAAAATCTGCACAGAACGAAATGGATCAAGGTTTTATGTACGAAGCTGTTTTTAAAATTTTTCTTCTTAGAAGAAAATAATGTGTTAAATTTCATTTCTTCAGCACGCGTAGGAGAAAAAACACTTTATCGGCTCTTCCACAAATATACTTTGAAGAAACGTACTCTACAAGATTCTTCTTGAATAAGCACCAGTTTCACATTGATTTCGGACCCTTAAAATAGATCTTTGAAAGGTCAATAAAATGGCTGATGGAACTTCGCCTCAAACTTACTGTAATTTCAAACTCACTTAAATTTCGAACTTAGCTGTAGAGTACATATACACAGCATTTTACATGCAACCTGTCCTTTCTCAAGAGACTAGTACTAGTTTTTCCAATATTGCAAAATATTTCTCTCTTTATTTACATTCTTCCTTCACTTCTTTAATTTTCTCGCTTTTACCGTGTAACATTTCCTAATAATATTAGATGTTATTTATGACTCTGTATTTTAAAGAATTTGCAAAACAATAATTTGGATTTATTCAAAATTTGTATTCAACATTGTAAATCAATAATTTTTTATGATCTATTAAATTTAAACTATAGATTTTAATAAATTTATTCTCCGAAAGGTTAAATCCTATTACAACATAATTTTAATCTTATTTTAAGCATTTTGGAGCTTGATAAATAAAAATAATTCGTCAATGGTGTTTGAATATGAGACATTGAAAGATGGTAGGAATATTAAAAAAAGTAATGCTGTTTTATGAAAACTATCTAGTTTTTTCTGAAAGTAAATTGAAGTAATAAAAACACACATATTTGATTTAAATTCTCTCGTACATTCATTAAATTATTACATGTAACTTAATTGATTAATCATACTTTAATGAATGTAAGATGTATGAATTTAAAAGTGTATTTAAGCACTGTGTGTGTTTGAGATAAGTGAAAAAAAATACTATTACTTCTATAACATTTTAGTATTATAATATTATATTTTGTAATACTTTTAATCATAATTTAATACATAAATTAATTATCTAATTTCAAATATATTAGAAATTTTAGTCGTGTACAATATAATTAATAATCATTTGAATTATTATAAAGTTTTTATAATCATATTATTTTTTTGTAAGAGTCAATAGTGTGTTCAAAATAAAAGAATTGCAGATGATGTTCACATATCTTCATTAAGATATTGCAAACATATAAAATTCAATAAATATAAGTATTTTCTTTTCTTTCTTGAACTATCATATTGTTTTCTGAGATCTTTTTCTTCATAATTTTCCGTCCAATGTTTCTTTTAAAATGCACAGTAATCTATAGGAGACACATAGGGGTGGGATGCATTTAGAGAGAATAGCTTCAATTCCAGTTTCAGAAAATAGAACAGTAGATTTAGTATGGCTTTATTATGATGATTTGGATAAAGAAATGAAATTTCTTCATTGAATATTATTGTTAAAACATACTTCTGATAGTAATCAGAATTAATTTCAACATTTTTTTCCTACGTTCATTATTTTAACTTTTTCGTTATAAGAGAATCCAGTAATAACCATAAAACATTTAGAAAAACATTTTTTTAAACCAACTTCTTACTTTTTCTTCTCTTTTTCGGTAGTAAATCGATTTTCTTTGTGCAGCAGATGACAAAATATTCAAGCTTCATCAATTGTATAACTTCATATTTCCATTTTTTACACGCCAAATTATTTTCAGACAACAATTTGTACATAATCCACATGGTTTGATTAACTTTTAATCAAATTTTATAATTTTGTTCACAATTCCAATACAAGTATTTAAAGATTTTTATATAATTCTTTGGGTATTTTCCTTTAAAACATGAGATCCGACTTTAGATTTAATAAGAAAGAATCTTTATTGTTTTCCCAATGCAATTTCCTTATTTTATGTGTAGAAATATTAAGAGCATGATTTTCCTAATAACTGAATGAGAGCACCAAAACATAGCCTTCGATACATTGCTTATTTTTAAATACTTTTAATGTTGCTGAAGGGAACCTATAAAAATTAGGTTACATTTTTGTTTCAAAATTAATATTTAGTTTCATGGAGAAAATTAAAACTGTTACAAATATGTGTGAACACTCTCCTTATTTGAAATATTTTATTGCATTTATTTATCAACACATTGCTTTTTTTTAATTTGTCTGAAACTTTAAGTTTGTTTTTTCATTAATTGAATAATTTTATAGAAAGCAAAAACAAAAAATTATTTGTTGATATATTTAAAAGTTTTGTGTAATTTTTATTAGTTATTCACTTTTAATCTTCATAAAATTAAGAAAAAATAATTTGGTTTCATGAGCTATAATGCAGAAAATGTAGGGATACATAAAAAACAGGTATAACACTGTAGAAATTTATATGACTAAGCAACTGATTATGATGAATACCAACCGATAGTAAAAAAGCTAGTGAAAATAATGTGAATGAGAGAAGGTACCCTTAAGCCTATTTCTCTAGCACTTCAAGTCTCGTTACCTTTGAAACTCCGATATATGGGTTAAAAAACTACAATTATTACCTCGCTTCCTCAGATTTCATTACCTGTAAAAAACGCTCTCACCACATTCCACAGTAATTCTATATAATAAGAATGTCGGTTTCACTATTATTTCAAAGATACTTTTATTTGTAAACTTCATATAGCAGAATACATTTGCGAAACTTTCAGTAATGGTAAATAGAAAATTTACATACACTAAATTTAAAAGCATTTTGAATTACTTAATTTGTATTTTGTTTTTTTCATGCAATTTTTTCACTTTTCTGATAAAATGAATAAATTATAATGTAAATACTTGTTTGCACATTACTTTTCAAAATAGCAAAGAAATTAAGTGATGATTGTGAATTGACAGTGGTAAATTACAAATACCACAAATGAGGAAATTAACTTACCAGAGTCTTAAATTTCTCTGAAATAAGATTCATATTTTTAAGGAGACTGCTTTATATTTTTCAAATATTGACAATATAGAAAAATCGGATAGTTGTCTTCATAGTTCTTCGAAGCATGCCCTGTCATTGATCTATACAATTAATTGAATTCTAACATATATTCAAATAAGTATTTTTATATACGTATTTAATTTACATACAGCAGCAACTTAAATAGAATAAATTAATTTTATTTATACAAAAGTAGTTTCAGGATCATAAATGACCTATAAAATACGCAAAATATAATGTATGCAAAATATTTTCTGTGCTTTATTCTTGATAAATTAAAAAAACCTGACTGCAAGAAGAACAGACATGTTTTATTTTCTATAATAGATATTTAAAAGGAATTGATTAAAAATATACTGAAGTTGAATTCCATTGAGTGAAAAAAACAAAAAGCAATAACCACAAATTTATTTGCAATGTGTCCATGATATGCAGTTTACTGCAAAATTCAAACCGCTGAACAAACATTAATTCAACCCAGAAGCTTAGAATATGTATTAGGTTCAAATAATGAACAGTTGGAGGAACATCAGAACCAAAATACAATTTTATGAGAGATTTCAATCTGAACATTGTATATTTTAGTAGAATCGCTTCTTAATGAGTTACAAGCAAAACTTCGGTGATTCATAAGGCCGATTGATTGAGCGACTGGAGACTCTCTGGGAGGAATCTTGTCATAAAGACCTTTGAGTAAAAGAAATTCCGAGACTTCTTAGCATGTTTGATTGTTGAAATGTCTGGATATTTGGCAACAACATTGAGATATCAACGAAACAAACACAAAGAGCCTGTTCCTGAGGATTGTCCAGCAGAAATCAAGACGAATAAATACTATAGATGAAATGCGTCTCTAAGAGACACGCACAACCTTTTGTTAAGTGAAATGGGTTTAGTTAAAATTTATTTCTTACCTCAGCTCTCAGTAAAGTGCATGTGTACAAAGTCAAGGATAGTCAAGATATTACAAATCGAATGCCTGTATTTCTTAATCTTAATTCTTCAAATAATTTAACATCATATATTTTTTAAGCATTTTTTAGTCAAAGTAATATAAAATTTTCTATAAATTTAAAAAATACTACTTAAAATATTTATTAATTTAAAATTTATTAGATGAAAATTTTTAAAGAAATTTTAAATTTCTTCAAAAATTTCCAAAGTATTGTCTATTGTAAACTTAGAACATATCAAACTTATAAAGGGAGATTTTAATTTGAATTTATATTTTTATTCTTTATCAAATGAATAAAATGTACCTTTTAATATTTTATTCCATCGAAATTTAAATGCTGGCTTAAAGAATTCTCTTACTAAATTAAAAACATTTAAAATCTAATCTTAGTGATTTTAATGAAAGCATATTTACGTAAAACGAAAACTATGTAATATTTAAAAAGATTAAAATGTTTATTTCAAATAGGAGTGAATCATGTTTATACCCTTTATGCACGCTTAGCAAAATATAATTACTACCTAAATCTAAATTAAGATTACAATTTTTTCATCTTTATGTAAAGAAAACATTTTTGCTTGTAGATGGAATTTTAATCTCTTGATTCTGTTATACACTACAAACATGAAGGTTTAAAAGGACGTTAGAATTTTTACTCTGCAACTTTATTAAATTAAGAAGTTATAACTTTGAAATTTATCTGTATGAAAATAATTAAGCAAGAAAATTAATTATTTTAAAACCCTATCTTGAACTATTAACTTAAAAAAATAAGTTTTTTATATGATTATATTTAAAATAATTTAATTTTGAATTTTCCCTTCTTTAAAATTTTTTTAAATATCTCATAGTATAAATAAATCTCTTACAGTATAAAATGTTCGTGTTCCGATAAAATGATAAATAAACGATATTGTTCGAATGTTGTATTTTGTAATATTGTTAAAATAAATATTGTTCTATAATAAATGCTTCGAAAAAAATTGTTTATTAAAATAAGTAAGTATATTGAAGCGTAAAGAACTATAAATGTATATAAAATATAAAATTATTCTAAGTTAAGATTTTTTCATGTACTATTATAAAAGTATACTAAAGTCTAATAATATTTTATGAAAACATATATTTCATTTAAAATCACACATAAAAAATAATCAGATATATATATATATATATATATATATATATACACACATAAAATAAGTGGAATTGTTATACAAAATATAAATACACTTAATATAAAATTAAGCTTTTAAAATATACTTTTTTGACTAAAGTGAAAATTTTCATCACATTTATATATCAGCATTAATATTGATTATTGACAATAGGATTTTTGTTACTATTATTTACTGTGAAAAATATTGTTCGACACAAGTATCTTTTATTAATTTGAATCACTTATAAAAGAAATAAATAATAATACTATCAGCTTAACAAAAGAAGTAGTTTCTCAAAAAACTAATGATCCACTGAAGGACTACATATAAACTAATTTTGATTCTTAAAAAATTTGGATTCATAAGAAAAATCTGTAAAATATATTTTTTTTATAAGAAAGTGGGAAATTTATATTTTAAAAATAAACTTTTTTCTATTAAATTTACAGTATTTTTGGTAAAGTTTCATTGTAAGAATTCATAACTCTTAAATAGTGCTCCAAAAGTGTATAAAAACTATACTCACTGAAGTTTTACTGCGTAAATTTGAGGATTCTATTACTGAATACTCTTAGCTCTTTTTTTTAAATTGCGGTGCTTCAATTCTTTTCTATGTACATTTCCTGGAAGAAATTTCATTATAGAAATTACGTTAAGAAATCCTATTACAGAAAAAAGAATTTCGTTTCTTATTTAGATTGCGAAATTGATGTTTTTGATACTAAGAAATGTAAACATATTTTCTCATTCCAAAGAGACAGACATTATAGCATAAGAGGATTAAAGTGTTACAACGTTAAGTACTTAAAAAATGATTGGTCTATATTGCATAGAAATATTGAAGAAATATAAAGATTTAAAATTAATTTTATGGACTAGATTTGCTTAAAAATAAATTAGGAAGTATTTTAGAATTTGAATGTAAAATATGTGGCTTTACTGAATACGAGGGTCTGATGCTTATGGTAATATTTATATATTCATTGT
>JAPDSC010130838.1:300896-315230 GCA_026290005.1 Latrodectus geometricus | reverse complement strand
TGAATACGAGGGTCTGATGCTTATGGTAATATTTATATATTCATTGTGAGACACATTCATTTATTACTTAAATTCATTCTAAAAATTTATTTGTTGATATATCTATATTTTTCTCAGTTAAATATGAAATGGTATATATGATAAGAAAATGAGAAATACAAATCCCAGAAAGGTATTATAGACTTATCTTAAATTAACAAATCAAGCAGTTGGAAACCAGACATTTTTATATCGAATATAAACAAGGAAAGAAGCACTTTGGATAATAATACCACACCAGGCATAAAACCTCTTAGCCACTTAATGTCAATGGAAATTTTTTTGTCTCTTAAAACCTGTCATCCTTTTAACGCATATAAATATATTTACAACTGAACATTTGAAATAAAGTAATATAGCAAATCAAAGCTGAAAAGTCAGAAATCTAAATCCCGAAGAAGTTCCAAAGGAGCTCAATGAGACCTTTTCCCTGACAATATGAGTCGAACAAGGTTTGTCAATTTAATGACTGCAACGAACATAACTATGCACTGATTTGGCAGAGAAATATATTTTAAGTATTGTACTTACTACTGTTCGCATCCTTTAAAAAAACCTATAAAATGATTATCGAATATTGGCTACACACACAATATATCTGAAGTCGGACATTTTACTACACTGGTAACATGTTTCAACTTTTACACACAACACTGATGAAGCTAAGTTGTATCTGGGATCAATTTACAAATGAATCAAAATTTAAGACATTGGAAACTATTGCAGTCACAAAAATGAAGACAGGAAGTCTACTTTGGAATCAGTGGAAATTCTGCCAGAATAGCAACCAATTGTTGCACAGTCTCATACGTGTTTTCTAGAAATAAGCTTACACATGAAGTCTCACGCTTCGTTAGATGTTTTTTAATTACTTCATTCAAAGACAACATATTTGACAAATAATAAAGGCAGTAATGTATTCCTGTTGAATTCTCGGAACTATTTTAGCAAATGCATTGTTAAACAGGAAATAAAACTCACTCTTTCAGACAAGTTGTGAACGATATTGCTCTAAGAGTAGAATATATTATGTCAGGATATTCTCTGTTAACTGATTTCAAGTATGTCATTTTTCGGTTACTCTAGTGTATCTTTATTAGTTCACTTTACGCCTTGTCAAGTATTTTAGAAATATCTACAGATATTTTTTGATGCTCACAGTTTTTCCCACGTTCTCAAGATATGTAGAAACGCGGTTTGTTTCTCTATAATTTTACGTTTAAAATTATTTTGTTAATCCTATGAACGTTACTTTTATTACTGTATATCATTAAGAAGTTTGGTATAAAAGTTTCCCCATAGACGATTATCTTTTATCATGAATACTGACCGTAAGACTCTGCTTTAAATGTTCGTAAATATAAACAGCTTACCTACCTACCTACCTACCTACCTACCTACCTACCTACCTACCTATATATATATATATATATATATCTATATATCTATCTATATATATATATCTATCTATATATCTATCTATATATATATATATAACGCTAGCTTTAATAGATTCTTTTATTAATACCAGTTTTACACCCATAGGATATATTTCTTTGCTGTCTAAAACAATCAATTACAAAGTTTCTAAGTATTATTTAATTTTGTAAGATAATCTTTTCTATCTTATTTTACTTTGAAAGTTCTAATATAAACGAAATTTGGTTATCCCTAAAGCTTTGACAAATGAAAAAAACCACTTAAAAATATAGCAATTTTCATGGTTTTTTAAAATCTGCACACATTTTAAAAATATCATTTCATTTGGAAAAAAAAGCTGCTATCGTAAAATCAGCTAGAGATTTTCTCAAGCAAAAAATTCTTGTGCACAACCATCCTTATCTGTAGGTTTAAGCGTGTTTGTAAGGCCAAATATTGGGCATAAGAAAGTATCATTGTTTAAAGGGGGAAAAGGAAAGCTTTTATGTGAAGGGAAAAGTGTGGACAAAGCCTTCAAAATAGTGAGAAGTGAACAATTTTTCTAAATTTTTGATGTTCAAGAAAATAATGATAAAAGAAATTTCGAGCTTAAAATTAGAATTTCTGCAATATTTTTATCAATCATCAATTATTATTTTATTTTGAAGCATCTTTAAGAAATGATTTTACGTAATAGGAAATTTTTTTATTTGAAGTCAAACTTTGAGTTAGTAAATGTCCTTGAATATCAAAAAATGTATTATTATCAATTAATTTAGAATGAGTATTATACAAAATCTAATATTACAGAGGAAGTTTTACTTCTTACGCAACATTAAATTTAAGATGATAACAAAAAATTTAATTAGGTATTTCCATCATTACATGAAACTACTTACAATTTGTAAGATTTTTTTTATTCCTTCATAGACAATAATTAGAAATCGTTTCAATTAACTAAGTGGTAAGAGTACAGTGTCTTTATTATTAATTGTCAATATTTTTCTTGTCATGAATCATACCTTTAAACATATCAATGATTAATTATTTTTAAATGAAATTTAAAATGCTTCAAGAGATATCGATCATATAATCTGCTTACTTCCCAAGTAGTCTTAAACAAACCTCAATATAGTTTTGGTAGAATGAATATTCTTTTACTGTTTTTTCATTACAGCAGTAATTTAAAATTTTTGTTTTATTTTAATCAAATCTTTTTTTTTTACCTGACATATTAACATTTTGATATTTCCATCATTATGTTCATTTTTTATCTCATTTACGTATACATAGTGATTTCTATTTTTTATTCACATGCATGTGTAATTAAAATTAAAATATTTAAAAATGTATTTAATTTTTGATTATAAAGAAATAGCAACAAATAGCATTTTGTTTGTATAATCAAAATTATTCCTATACATGTGAAGAGAAAATACCTTTTTCCGTCTGATTCAATAACCATTTGCTGAGTATTTCATAAGTGATTTTCCTATATTTTTGCGATTTTGACTTAAATTTCTCAATTTAAAATTATATAATTATTTTATTTTTAAAATAATTTTTCCCTTTAAGTAATTTTATCTTAAAATTTAAATGCTTTGTTTATATACATACTGTAGTTTTCATTAATTCAAAATTGCAGATTTTATTTAGAAAATGTTTTGTCTTTAGTTAAGTGAAATTTTTAAAATATTTCTTGAAGAAAAAGATAGAATTACATTTTTATGTATACGTATTTTCAACAGAAAATTTCACAACCAAAAATTAATTGAAGCTTTATTAAATTTTTATTTTTAAAAGGTTACATTTAACTTCTTAGAGTAGTTCCAATTACTTAGTCCATAAGTTAGCAAAAAATAATTACATCCTTAATACCTTATCCAAAATCTGTTAATATTGTGAAGGAGAATATTAAAATTGATATACTTTTCAAAAATCATTATTGTATCAAAAATATAACAGAAAAGTTTAAGATATCCACACTTGAAATATATATTACTAAATAACGTTTCTATTATTGACGTAAAAAATTTATACACAACAACATTAACAACAACAATAAGAGATGTATACACAACAACAATATGAATACATAAATATTACTCAAGCTTTCGATGAAAAAATTTCTTATAGAGTTCTTTTGAGTTTTAGAACTCTCCCTGAAAAGGGTTAAACTTTCATGATGGAGTTTCTTGAGCTCTTTTGAATAATTAAAGCATACTCCATCAGTCTAAGACCTGGAAATTCGAAGGGAAACATTGGATATTTTCCCTTATATGGATTCATTGAATTTGTATCAGAGACATTTATGTTTCCTAGTTTAAACTGCATTCAACCCTCACAGCTTTATTTGTGAGTAAAGATTATGGTCTAAAGTTTCATCTCATAAAATATTAACTAATTTATTAAAATGCTCAAGAAATGATCACATATTAATGATAAGAAAAAGTGAAAATTTGGAAATTTCCGTAAAGAAATCTTAGCTGCCATTTGTGACGAAATCTTCTTACTCTTTTTCAGAAATCTACTTTTGTAAAGAACAATTCATTTACACTTATTACTTGGAAATAAATGAAAGTTCTTAGTTTATAAATATCTGTGTAGGATAAACTTAACTTTCTGTGAGTGTACGCAAAATACTTTTACCCTACACTTGATACTTGTTATATACCTTGATTATATGCCTTGCCTTATGAGTTTGATTTTATTGTATTGATGCATTTTTAATAATTTGAGTCAGAAAGAAAGTGTTCAAATTATGAAGCACAAAATTAACTCTTCAAATCTTTCGTGCTCAACCTATAAGGAATTTGTAAAAGCAATAGAAACCAAAATTTATGAACATAGATATAATACAGATTTCATTCTGTGGAACTTCGCATTCAGTTGATAATTCTCATAACAAGATTAATGAAGTTTTTTTTAAGAAAACATTCTAAAATTTATTATTGAAGCGATATAATTTTATCAATAAAATTATTGAAAAAAACATTCATTATTTTCTGTAACGTTTTATTATAAAATAAATTAAAAAATATCCTCTTCATCAAGTTTATAAGAGTAAGAAGATTGTTAAGTTTTTCATTATATTTTACTATAAGAACTTGCCACATTTTACGAACTTTAGCATCAATGCTAAGTGTTTACTCAGTTTTGGCTGAAAAATTGAAAATTTTAGAAAAATAAAGCTATTTATATATATTATTTTCTAACGATATTTATTATTTGTCTTTGCTTAAAATGCTATTTTATACTACGAAATGAGGTTCACATATAGATAAGCTAAAAGCAAATCAAATAAGAAATGGTTTAAAAATTACCTTAGTTACAATGTCATTAAATCTTTTATTTAAAAGCCCTGCTATACAAATAGGATTTACACTTTTTAGCTCTAGATTTGGGAGAAGTGATGGTAACTAGTATGGTGGGCACGCAGCGAGTGTCCCATCGTTGCCTTGAAAGTGGGAGGGGTTTCGTAATATAAAACAGATGCCAAGCAGAAGAGATCCAGATTTGGCCTGTCATATGTATAATTTCATATGGAGAACATGACATATTTAACGTGCCTCAGATACTTTTAGTGAACACGGCAGATCTTCGATTTGTTCGGGATTCGAACATTGTACCTTCGTGTACGAGAGTGAACGCCCTAACCAACGAGGCCAAAGCGGTCTGTTATTGAATATTAAAGTAGGGATTTCTTCATTTAAATTCTACGTCATTTTTAATCGGCAACATATTGCGAAATGCGCAAATTCATACTCTGCAATACTTTTTCAAAAAAAATAGTAAATATTATTTTTAAAAAAGAATAATAAGGTTGCAGAAAGAATGAGAAATCCGTTTCCTTACACATTTTTCCGATTCTCATCGATTACGCATAATTGACTATTTTAAAAAGGGAAAGAACACATGCTATCGTTCATCAAAATAGATAAGTTCGGAACGGAATGTAACATCATTTAAATTAGTTATATCACGTTATATGCAACTTTACGGGGAATTCAAGTCAGCGTTAATGATGGTTTAAATACAGATGCTGCAGACAAATTTTCAAAATGGATGATAGCTTTTGTATTAATTTCATTGATGCATTTATTCCGTTACATACAGCTGTTTATTCAATTCAATTCAGCATAGAAATTCGGAGGCTAGGCTATACAAGGACCTAATTTATACAGATTTTTTTCTTTGATCTTTTCAACAGCAATTTATAACTCCTTCTTCATAGAAATTTAGCATATTGTGTGGTACCTACTCTAGTGAGATGGTGGCGTGTTCAAGAAAAGTGGTTTAACAATTATTCAATTTAAGAACAATTATTCAATTTAAATGAGTAATTAAATTTTTCAATTAGTATTTCTGAAAAAAAGCATTAACCTTGAAATACTTGAGAACTTGCTTAACAAGTAAATTTCACCTAGTTATTGATTTCATTGTGCAAATGTTTAATGATGTACAAATGTCTAATAATCACATTGTGATGAGTATAAGCTAAATATATTTTACGCCTAATTTAATATAAATGTAACAAAATAATAGAGCACTTCAAAATAGAAGTTCAATTTTTATCGTAAAAGTTACTGAACATTTTTATTTGCTTGAAAATCATTTATTTCCTTTCTTGAAAGCATATTAAATAAGAGAAGAATATCAGAAAATATTTTTTTTTGCCTATAAAATAGTTTGAAGCATTGTAAATGAACTTTTTATGCATTTTCAAAGCATGTAATTCCTTATTAAAAATGGGTTTTAACTCTAAAAAAGATTGCTAGAAATTCATTTAAATATTTTATGCAAATATTAAATTAGAAAACAATTAAGACTAAAGGTTTATTTATTGGAGATATATATATTTTCATTTTATTAAGTAACTATTATTCATAATGTAAACAAATCTAATTTTAAATATTTTGCTGCTATAAAGAAATTAAAAAAATGCTATTTTATTAAAAGCTTAACTTTCTTCCAATAGATTTTATAAACATTATAATGATTCTTTACGTAAAATACATCCGCTTATAAACTTGATAAACTCAATTTTATTTACTTAGCATTTTTCTTATTTTAATGTAACTTATGTGTTTTATTCCACCTTATTTTTTTTATTTACAATGTTTATGTTTAAAAAGAATTTTTTCAATAAACTTTATGCTTTCGGAAAAAAAAAAAAAAAAAAAAAAGGTTGAAACTTGATGACTAAGTTTGTTGAAGTTTAAAAGTAAGATATTAAAGTAGTTCCAAAATAAAAAGCCTAAATTAATTTTAATTTATAGAAAATGAATAAATTAATTTGTCTTTTTGTTCTTATGCGTCTTGTTAAGCTAAAGTTTATGCAAAATTGTTTTATGAATTAAAATTATGATAAATGATGAAAATATATTCTTCATACATATATTCTATATGATCTTAATTTAGCTAAGAATTAGGATTGTTCTTATCTGGATAGGTCAAAGCTTGATATCCTAACGCACTGTTGAACAACAAGAGATGGATTTTGTGTGTGTGTGTGTGTTTCAGTTATTGAACGCATATCTCACGGGATTAGTTGTGTCAGAAGTGTCCCTCTTCTTTTCTCTTGTAACACGTGAATTTGGCTCATTATGTAAAAAAGGTCTCCGAGAAAGCAATAGTATGCAATACATGTTAAAATACATTACGTGAAGTTATCTACAGTTATCATCCGTTATGCTGATCACTGCCGCGAACAAAACGATATTGTCTGTTTTTTAAATATTGTATTACTTGAAGCTGTAACACAATTGGTGCACTACTTTTTTACCGACATAACATAAAACATTACCATTGTTTTCAATTATAATTTTTTTTTTATAATTTTAAGTTTACGTTATTTTAACTTACAAAAGAAATTACGTCTAATATATCAGAACAATTACAAGGACCTCCCTACATTTATTACAAATAATTTTCTCTTCACTTAAGAAATTTCTATTCAGGAGGTAGGTACTGAGATAGGTTTTTCAATGAAATACCTATTTAATAACATTTAAAGTATACTTACTGTATTATATGAAAGATCATATCCTGGTTTATTAGTGGTAACGGTGTTCATGGCCATTTTGTTACCGTTAGTTAAAGATATACCGTTACTTTGTCAGAAATACTTGAAAGGGGGAAACAAAAAAGGTTAAAAACTGTTGTTAATATATACTTTCTCGCAAAAATTGAACTAATTTGTAACAAAAATCTCTTGACTATCTTTCTGAAGAATGCGTTATATTTAGCACAAGAATCTCCATGCATTGTCATTTAAAGATCCGTTTTTAAGAGTGGTATTGTTCAAGTTATAAAATATTGAAATTTTTGTTTTTAATGCATTTTTTTGACGTTGAAAGTACATTGTATCATAATGTATAAATTGTTTTCAGGTAAAAAATCTCAAATATGTCAGAACTGAAGAGGACATATTACTTTCTTTATTTCCACATTTTGTGTTTATCTCCAAAAGGCAGCTTTATTTTAACATATATTTTGCAATTTTATAATATTTTTCACATTGAACTTTTTAGTATTGATGATTGAAATATTCTAAATTATTTCAGTATTCGAAACTCTTTTATCTATGAAATCTCTTTTTCAACAGTAAAACATCTCGAATTTTAAGCAACTATGAATTGTTTAGTTTCATTTTTAAAATTGTGCTTGTAGACATTATGCATGTAGAAATTATGCACACTGTAGTTTTTTCCTAATTTTATTAATTGAATATTAAAAAATAGGCAGATTTTCGTCACATTTTAATGGTTCTCTTTTAAACTTTTAGAATTATTAAATTCGTAAATTATTTTAAATTTTCAAAAGCCAATAATAAAAGAACGTTTTGATGAAAATATTTAGACGAGAATAAAATTTCTAAAGAATAAAAATTACAAATTTTATCACAAAAAAAAATCATTTTTTATGATGGTGCATGTTTAAGAACAATAACAAAAAAAAGTTAGAATATATCTTCCTATTAATACATCCCACATATATAAAGTTTATTAACTTCTTTTGCAGCATATTTCATGATTGATACAAGGTTTTTTTTTTGACATTTACAAAACATTTTTCAGTTCCATTTTTTTTTGAAGTGTTCAGTGTTTTCAAAGATTAAAACATTCATTTGTCTGTAGAATTTTTTTTTATTTTCTTCTTTTTTTAGTTTTATTTAATTACTTTCTTTACCAGAAGAAACCAAGCAAATGCGAAAAAAGTTTTTATTTCCTCTTTTTTTTGTAAACAATGAATATCTTCCGGAAATTGAAAGTCAAGAATCCAGAATACTGAATTTTAAATTATATAGAAGGTTATATTTTTTTAAACTGATGAATTTGTTTTTTATTATGTAATTTATACCAATGGGCAAGTTTGTTGCTTTGCATTTTCTGATAATATGTACTCCTTATAGAATTAATAAGCTTGTAATAAAATGTAATGTGAATAAATCAAATGTGTGAATATGGTATATTATAATTCCTATTTTTAATATAAATTTGTAAAATAAAATATAATAAAATTCACTCTTTTTTAACAAAAAATCAAAAATATACTATATAATTTTTAATTTCAGTCAATCTAATAATTTTTCAATGAACAGGGAAAAGTGCTTCTATAATCAAAGCAAATATTTTCATGTAAAAGAAAAATTTTCATTTTCAAAATGACACTCATTACATGCAAAAAATGCAATGCTTCTCGTGTTACATTATGATGATAATTAGTATAAATTTAAGAAATTATTTTATCTTATATTTATTTCCATTATCCCAGATGCCCAATGATATCAGTTTATTTATGTGTTTACTTCATTTTTGTTTTTATATTATTCTTGATTGTGTGCGAAGATTCTCCTCATGCATGTCGTAAAAATGTATTCCAATCAAGATATATATCAGTGCGTAAACACTGCTATAGTAGAAGAATATAATTCCTTTCTTTTTACACACATTTTATTTTATTGCGACCAAATTGTGCAAATTAATGTACTGTTTTAATACAGTCTTAATGCAAGAGATGCAGTGCGAGTTTCTAAAATTCGTTAAAAACCTAAAGATTCTCCAAAATTACAAACCATAAAAATTAGACTATTATAACAAAATTATTTTAAAAATAGAATTTCGGCTTATTCATATTATGAAAAAGGCAAAATTAATTTAGCATAATTAAAAGGCAGAGGGGAAAATTTAAGGCAGAGGGAGAAGTGAAATGTCTTAACACACATATATATCAATCAATCTCTTATTTAAAATAGTACTATGATATAACTAGCATTTTTTGTAATGAAGTACGCCAGTAAATAATATATATATATTCTTTTTTAAACATTTTCGGATTCATGGGGACCATATAGTATAGCTAGACGGTCCCTAGATTAGAAACAACAATATATACATATATTCTTCTTTAATCTTTTTCTTTGTAAGATTTTTTATGAGAAATCAGTCATGTGAGACCTACGAAAAATATTAGTTTTGATTAAAAAATGATAGAAAATGTATGTATACTAAATGACTCCATTACAAATTGTAAATCTGCATGTTTAAGAACTTAGTTAGATATTTCATATATATCTGAGGTATTCCATAATGAACGATTTAAATCAGATGCTTTCATATATCATTATTTAATTTTCATTAATGATCGGATAAAAACGAATGCAAGTACATTTTAAATGAACATGCTTTTTATTACTTGGTTACCACGGAGTGAATTTACCAGTAATATTTTGTACTTTTCATGAGATAATTGTACTTCACAAAATCGAACGAATGATCTTTTTAAAGATGTAGCTGGTGTTGTTAATGTTTTCTTACACACATTTAGTACAATAGGTAGTCTAATTGTGATTTTCAAACTACATCTGCTTTTTATGTCTGTGTTTATAAACTATTTATTTGTAATTCGATGATTGTGTGATCCAATGAAAAGGGCATTATGCTGAAAATATACTCAATTCGATATATTGCAAGGTAAAATTGCGCTATTTTTCTTGCTAAAATTTAATACGAATAAGTCAAAAACACATTTGTAATAAAAGCTATAATCTCAATCTTATTTCGACATTTTACATAATATTGGTTAACACACACATATGTAATTTTTCTATATACTTTTAAGTAAAATATCTAATCATGTTACAGACATAATAAATAAATGTATTAAAAAAGGTAACATAAATGATTTAAAGTTCTATCTTTTAAGTTTTCCATAGATAATCCTTGTTGAAAAAAGTGAAATATCATTAGGAATTTAAATTACATTTGATTACAAAACAACCAACTTTATACTTATGGTTAAAAAATGAAAGCTTCTTTATATTTAATACGGTCGAAATAATCTTCTCTTTTATGAGTCTAGACTCATAAAATAGATCTAGATTTCGAAAACATGCTCATAGTACTTATGTCAAGTATTTTTCATTCACTATTTTATTATGCTTCATGGAAACTTAATAAATTTGTCAAGGATATTTGAGGGAGATAATGTATAATATTATTTTTTAAGTTAAGTAGCTATTAGCATCTTCTTTTACTTAAAATTAGGATTAAACATGTAAATTAAAAACCGGAAGAAACATTTTGATGAGGAAACTTTTCATATTAGTCAAAGTTATATTAATTTTAAATTATTTTATAAAATCAAGAGATTCTCAATATTATATTTCAATATTTAAAAAAAATGTTTTTTTAATCCAATCGAAATGTTATAATGACCTTTAAGCACATATGGAATTCAATGATTTTGAAAACTGATTTTACTAATTAGGTCAAGTAAAGAAGTAACAAAATTTTGCATGTAATCAGAATGTCCTCTCTAAAGCTTTGAAACCACAAGTGAATTTTATATTGTTTCAGACTGTTTTAGAACGTTCTTAGAAAATAGAAGGGATTTTACGGTGGTTTTTTTTATTTAGAAATAATATAGAAGGAAACAAAAATAAAATCAAAATTTTATACTTTGCTGTAATAATTAAAGAAGTTATTATTATTTTTTTTGATTAAAGGTGGGAATACTCAAGTACTTGTACTACATATAAGTGGCTTCCTGTCCCTGGAACATTTCTTATTACCTTGTGTGTCAAAATACTATACTTTTCTTGTTTGCACTCTTCATTAATTTGTTTGTAGTAATTGGTTAAATTCAAATAAAAAATCCGAAATAAGAAACCACCGATTTTAAATAAAAGCTGGATTATCTAAGTCGAAATTTTTCGATAGTTTAGTATAATGGTATTCATATTTAACTGATGTGTACAATTTCAAGATACTGGGTTCATCTAGAAGAAGCATGGAATAGCTACAGCTTCTCAGCTATATTTTAATTTCCATGCAGCGACAGGAAACAGAATTTTAACGATTACTAAAGGATATTTATTAGGAAGATACATTTCTTGAACATGTTTGCAAATATGTGAGTAGGCTTAGTATAGCCAGGGATAATAGAGATAAGCACACAGATTAATGATCAACTGTTATCCTCAACAATGAGTTCCGATTCAGCTTAACCACTCATTCATGGCAAACTTTCATAAGAAAGCAACTACCTGTATTATTTGCTCTTCAATGTCCAAAAAATAGCTCATTTTGGCAGAGGAGATTGTTGCCTGAGCATCTTTTGTGTTTAGAGGACAATAAAATACACGATGTCCATCAAAGGTCGTTATGATGATGTGAAGTATAGGAATGAAATCTTAGAGTGTTATGTTTGCGTTTCTAGGCTGCATTTAATCATGATTTCATTTAAATCGATGAAAACTTATGGACATTCTTTGCATGTATGATCAATGATTTTTCGAAAATGAAATTATTTCCCTGATGGGTAAGCCACTCAGATTGGCGGAACTCGGAATTATAAAACATGCTTGTGAAACAATATTATCGAACAATCTGGAGAGGGCAGCTCACAGCACCCTCGAAAAATGGAAGGTCTGAAAATACCATTGGTGAACTGCTACGGATTGCTACAAAAAGTAATAACGGGATGGATTGCTACAAAAAGTCGAAAACTATTCATATTCAGAATGAAATAAAGAACACCATTTAATCTAATTGTTTGTTCGATTCCGTATCATGTTTCAATATCTTTTGACTCTGATGACTGAATTTTATGTATCATAAGCGTATATCATTGCTACAAAATTGTTATTTTTAAACAATACATCAACTTTTTTAGCAAGTAACATTTCTTTAAAATCTGCTTAATAGTTATTGAGAGAGAGAGTTAATCAACCAAACTTAATAAATCTTTTACGGCGGTATTCACCAAACACGGGTTAACTTGAGTGTAGCCTAACTCGGATATAACTCAACTCTAGTATGATTCGTCTATTCTTATTCACGAAGCGGGAAAATTCCCGTGTAAAACAACTTTGGTGTTAACCGAACACTACATGTAAGAAGGCTTCTGATTGGCTAGCAATCTTCCATATCAATGTCAACAAACATATCTCTTAAGTCCGCCATTGTTTGATGATTAGGCGCAAACACTCCGAAATCGTAGGGTTATTCTAGGGATCCATATAGGTGAGTTAATCATGACTTAACTCGCCCTTTACCCTGAAACATCGTTTAACTCTGGTTGCTGAATACGGCCGTTAATATCAAACATCTGTGTTATCTCCATGTATACGATGGATTTTTTTATATATACTTTGGATTTTAAAGTTATACTTACGAAGTTTTTGACTATTCAAAATATTTATCCCAGGATTACCAATTCTGTTTCTATCAATGAAATTTCCCAAGTTTAATCAATTCAAGATATTAATTTTTTTGAAATCAATGAAAAAAATGCGTTTATAACAGTATCAATCTGATATTCCAAATAAAAACCAAGCTCACATCAATGTTTTTAGAAAAATATAGTAAAAAGTCATGCATACCTAGTTCAAGTGAATAGACTGCATTATCAATAACTTTGATTTACAGTTATTCAAGAAACTCAAATATCAGTTTTACTTAATAAGGACATATATTATTATGACAGGACAGAAATCCTCTAGCATTCACTTTTGAAAAGATATTGGAAGAAATTTAATACTGCATCAGTTAACAGAATGATTTACTTCTGTTTTCTTAGTTAATAGCTTTGATTAGGCCTGAGTTTATGAGCAAAAGAGCATACACTACTTTTTACAAGGGTGTAATTGTAAAAGCCACCTAGTGGAGAGTTTTGGTTAATACTACATAGTACACTGTATTGCCTAGCTTTCTTAATCTGTTGAGTATTTGGATTATATTATATTATGATTGAATGCGCATCTTTTTAAAATTTGACGTAAAGACATCCAGGGCTCTTTACAACTCTTTACAAATCATTAACTAAGCGAACATTGATGAATAACTATACGATTGTCTTCTAATTATGGTATTTCTAAGTATTGGTAAGCAAGATCAAAGCATTGGCTTAATGGCAAGATATCTGACATTAGTAAAAATAACATTTCATTTTCCTATCAATCTTTTCTTGTTCTGCATTACATTTTAAATTACTGACAGAAAAATATATATATATATAATGAAATATTTTCAGTACCATTTTTAGAATTTCTGAAGAAATATTTAAGCCATTAAATTTGTCATCAACATATTATAAAGCAATTTATTCACATAAAAGGCGAAATGAAAATGTGTTTAATTTGTATGTAATAATGAATGTGTTTAAATTGTATGGAATAATAAAAATGAAGTTAATTATAAAGATGACAGAATTAGACTGTTTTTTAGCAATTTCACTAATAATTATTTAATTTTTAAAAGTTCTTGATGTCAACAATGCCCTGTCCTTTTTAACAGAATTTATAATAAAGGTTACTTACTAAAACATATATATATATATATATATATATATATATATATATATATATATATA